>RJWH01002985.1:0-72279 GCA_004363575.1 Solenodon paradoxus
TACCTGTATCTGTAATGTGGACCATTGTTCTAGTCTACATTTATGGAAGTATGACCATTAGGTAAAATGTGCAAGCAGTTTAAAGATTTTGGCATAAACGTTCTCTTGTTTTTCAAAATGCCATCCTGCATCCCTAAAGAGTCAAAAGTAGATGTACAAGCCAGCCAGCAAACAGGCAGCGACAACAGAACCAAAAATCAGAAAAGATGGAACTCGAAAGAAACTATAGTATCAAGAGTTTTGCATTGCAGCATGCTAGGAGTTATACACATTTAAATTACTTAATTCTCATGACAAATGTAATACCACTCCCACTTTATAGATAAGAACTGAAGTCTCAGAAAAGCTAAGTAACTTGTACCCAAGCATTTGGCCCAAAGACAGAGTCAGGAGGTCAAGTGTGCCTCAAATCCTGGCACTCCAGTCCCATCCCCACAAATCATTCTACCGTCATGCTCTAAATTCCAAAAATGATAAAAACATGAGAGAATTTTTAATTTCCCCAAACTATCTCCAAGGTTGCTAGACAGTTTATAAACTTAAGGCTAAATTCTTATTTTCTGGTATGGCTGGCCTAAGAATTCTGGTATTGCCTCCTTTAACAATTCTGAAAGGAAAAAAGTCTTTCATTTCTTGCAGGGACAGGTGCATTTTCACAATGGCCTTCCCAAGACAGAAACCTTCCTTCTGTATCTCTCCAGGAGTCATTAGTGAATCACAGAATCCTCCGTTCTGGCTTTCAAAAGACCTACCAGCCCAGCAGCAGCAGCAGTAATAAGACTGTGGTCACTGAGCACTGGATGCCGGTGACCCTCAGGAGAGAGGTGCCCAGTTAGCTGTGCCTCTCCCTCTTGCTGCAAACATTAAGCCCAACCAAATTCTTCACAATAAAACTGATGACAAAACTCAAAGACAGGAAAATGTCAGGGGGTCGTAAGTGGTCACAGAAACCGCTGCAGAACCCAATTAAACATGGGTATTTTCCAGCTTCACCAGTGACAGGTTTTTGTACACCGCCCCCATCCAATTTCCCTGAGGAGAGGTGGTGAGAGTTTCAGTCAATAGAGGGGAAAACACTGCTCTAGAAAGGAACTGTTATAGAATTCACAGCAGCGGGTGTGAAGTAATTCAGGAGTAATTAAATATACTCTAAGAGAAAAAACCCTCTGTCATATAAACTAGGAGGAAAGATGGGGAAGTGGTGACTTAAATTGTAGGGATTTTATTCACAAGAGAGACATCAGGCTGTCTGCCACCTGCATGCTGGGAATCCCAGGTGAACATGTTTTGAAAGTTGCTTATCTAGCATCTGACCGTTCATTTTGCAAGTCTAGAAACTCAACTTTACCCATTTACTCAGAGGTACTTAGGTTTTCGGGGACTGCCATGCTCACTGACTTAATCCTGAAACACATACCAGATGTCTTTTGTTTTGCATTTTTAGTTTTGTTGTTTGTGTTTATAATAGTGACAATTTTTCTATCAGTCATAATAGAATATCAGGGGAACCTCCTATGCCAACTAGCTACTTCTAACAACCATGCCAAAACTCAGAGGTGTAAACTAACAAACATTTGATTTTGCTCATACCCCTAAGTTCAGCAGGGCAGTTCTGCTGATCTGGCCGGGCTCAGCTGGAAAGCCTGGCCTTGCTCAGGCACTGTGGTTGGCTAGGGGATGGGCTGAAGACTGTCTGACCCAAGATGGTCTTTCACACCTGTCAGGTAGTCTGGTACACAGGCAGAGTACTAGGAATAAGTGGTCCCTGCTTCTCATCATTGAACCAGTGGCCTTGGGTGTGTTCCCATGGTGCTGTACAGGGTTTGGAGAGAATCATTCAAGGCATCTTGAGACTTAGGCTTAGAACTTTTACGGTATCACTTCCACCACATCTATGGGCCAGAACAAGTCAAATTCAATCCAGTTTCAAGGGAGGAAGAAACAGTTTCCATCTGTTGATGGGTTGTGTAGCAAAGTCCCAAAGATGATACAGGAAGAGAGAGAGTTGGCATCAATCTACCACACCTCCTTTTCTCAGGCTCTTAGAAAATGGCTTAATAGCAGAAGTCACATGATAGACACAAAATCAAACAGAACTGAAGAGTGTTTAGAGATTATTTCAAATGGGCATCAAAAGAACTTGATGAACACTTCTTGTTCCAAACCCAGAATGAACCAAAACACCAGATTGTCTCTTTCCCTTTCCTAACACACAAATGCATACACACAGCACCTGTCCATTGGAGATCATCTCTCAGTAGTGTCTAAAGATGCTTGCCATTAATTCCTTCCACCATGCCTTGCTTTGTGTTGGTTTCACTCTTTCAGTGATATGTTTCTAAGTATTTATTTACTTTCTGTGGTCTCTGAAATAATTACTATTGGTTTTAGTCAATAAAAATTTAAATTGCTGCTAAAATTGTCATAGAAAGAAACAGGAAAACATTTTCTCTTCACCTCTCACCCTCTCAGGGGCATGAAGGCAACAGTACTCCTGACATCTCGAGGGAAAATCTTTTTATTTTTTCTTCTTTAGCTATTGCGGTGACCAGGAATTTATGGCTCTGTGGTTCATTATCAAGAGGAAGAGCCCAAATATCTGTGGATCACAGTTTTATTGTATATAATTGTTTCCTGAACTGTTCTAGAATGGAAACCTAGATTTTATAGAAATTCATGGAACTCATATTGTAAATTAGCACTTAGGTATTCAGCATGCTTTTGAAATGAGTCTTTCTTCAGAAATTAGTTTTCTAGGTCTCTACTCTATTACATAGTGCCCTCCTTATGAGAGCCCAAGGGAGACAACTCTCTCTGATCTCAGAATGGGAAATAGTTGGGCTGTTTCTTAGTACTGGGAGTGGTTTTGTGGCAGCTGTTGTTACAGAGAATGCAGATGATATTTCGGAAGACTTATGCTTCTCTGGACAATTTAGCAACAAATCTGAGACCCAGCTCTAGAAAAATTGATAGGACTTCTTGGTTGAGTTTCTCTTTCCTAGTTCCCTACTCACTGTTCTGCTTTCCTCATTGGATTATTTTTATGTTTACTTTGTCCAATTTAAAAGACTTATTTAAGCAGATTTAAATGTCTTTTGGAGCTTCAAAACATAAATGCCAATTTTTAAAAAATCTATAGTTTTTTTACATTGAAAAAAAAAACTCATCTATTTGATGGAGACCTTCCCTTTTGATTTCAGATACTGAGATGAGTTAATCCTACTTCTTAATGGTTCACTATCATCTTTGATCTAATAAGACACCTCTTATCTCTTCCCCACTCCTTTATCTCACTTCTATCCTCACCTGTATCAAGGTAACCATTCCAATGTACTGACTTCTTGTCCTTTTGTTAGTATGTGTTCTTATAAAAGTTTTATGTTTTATGTGAATGGATCTTAACTGCATGCAAACATTATCATTATAAATCTCAATCTATTCCTTTTCTCATTCAGTAGTATGTTTTGAAAAATACATTATTTCTTTCATTTACATGCATTTTAGGATGTTGAAATTACATGAGTCTTACATGTGTTTTACACCAGAGTTCTAGTGCCATTCACCACCATGCTATTTCTTCCTTCTTCCCCTCTACTCCCTGTTAACCAGTTTTGGGTCCTGTGAATTTTGTTGAGTCTTTCCTGTCTGTTCATTTATATTGTTTCATTATATTACACATATAAGTGAAACCATCCTGTACTTCTTTTTTTCTTTCTGGCTTATTTTGCTTAGCACAATCCCCTCCAGTTCCATCTAGGTTGTTGTAAAGGGAACAGCTTTTTTTTTATAGCTGCACAGAATTCCATTGAGTAGCGATGTGTTTTAAGGCACATATATTTTGCTATGGACACATGTAGGCTGTTACTTGTCTGCTGGATAGCATGAATCTATACTTTGTTTCTCCATTCCAAAACTTCCTACAACTGACACCCCTCCCCAATGACAAATATGCTATGATAGCAATCCTTATATACTGGGTGAACACTTTCCAAAATGAAAATGATGTTATTAATAATTTCCCCCTGGACAGAAGATGTCCCAGGCGAGCTGAGATGCCACATCACCTCATGTAGGACCTTTATGAACTCTGCAAGAGTCCCTTAACATGGACCCAGAAGTGGATTTTCTGGGTCAGGAAGTATACATAGACCTAATTTTCTGTTTCCGCTTGACTCCTCTGTAGGAGCTTTCACCAGTTTACAATCCCATCAGCAGTGCATGAAGATTCCTGTGGTCCCATGTCCTCACTAACACTTGCCGCTATCCTAACTCTGCCAGTCTAGTTCATGGATAGAGATACCTCATAATTAATTTATCTTGCATTTTTCTGTCAGTTAACAAATTTGAGCATCTGCTTATATTCTCACTAGCTTTTTGTATTTTCTCTTTCTTTGAATTCTGACTCTCATATCTCTGATCATTTTCCATTGAGGTATCTGTCTTACTGATTTGCAGAAGAGGAAAGATTTTCTAAAGAGAGTGCAAATATTTTGATTCATGACCAATACAGCCAAACTTTCTGACAAACCTAGAGTCACATGATGAGTATTAAGTAACACGGCTTGGATTATAAAATGCTACAGAACCTGGAGTTAAATGGGTACAACTAACTGTTGTGAACTCAACTATGTCCCTCCAAATTCATATGTAGGGAACTAACTGCTAGTTGTCATCATAAACTTCTTGAAATTATTTACAATAGCTAATGTACCACCATATTGCAGTATTCCACAGAACTAAGCCTTTCTCACTGGACTTCTCTCTATCAGGCTCTAAAGCTCCAAATTATCAAGCCTTCTGGCACACCCCATTGAATTCTAATGAATGTCCTATGGCTCTACAGGCATCAGTAGGTCTTGGCACCACTTTGCACGAAAAGTACCCTCATCCTCCATTACCTTCACCACCCCTCCATACCTCCCCCTGGAGAGCTGACTTCTGGTCCTTCAGGACATGCACTCCTTTAATCTCCAGATGCCTAAGTGACTGCTTACCTTTTCTTCATTATAGTGCTTCTTTATTCTTTTATTTTGTTCTCTTACCATGGCATTTCTTCATTTTACTGCTCATATGATATATTTATAACCCTCCAGGCCACTCTGCCACTCCCATTTGTATGTCTTTACTTTTCTTATCTCTTCTATCACCCTCCCTATTGTTTCTCACAAGTGCCCTGGTTTGGAGGCAGCCATTCGAGTGGTGGTTTTCAATGTAGCCCTGCAGACATCTGGCTCCCCTCTTATCCCCACTTAGGAGAGAATCCTCTGGAATGGTCTGGTAGAGTGGGGTATGTGTGTATGCATGCAGGCATGCACCCATGCACATACATGTATCTTTTTCTAGGGAGAGAACTATGGCAGAGTCTATGGATTGTCTTAAATTGTTAAGATGAAAAAAATCTGAAAGCTAAAATTTTCAATTCCCTAATCTCGTCTTGACCAATGAGTTGGAAAACATCCCTTCCTGAATAAAAACAAAGTCTCTCTAGGAGAAAACACTTTGCCCTTCACTTATTCCTATTATTTCTGCCTAGAAGGTAGATGAAAGGTATAGCAGCACAGCAGCCCTCTTGCAGACATGAGGACATAAGTCTGAAGATCTGTTAGTTAGGGGTAAGGTCAGAAAGTTAGAAAGAGTTTGTCCTTTATGGTACCCCTGAGCTGCAATCCCACCTCTGGATTGTCTACCTCCAGATATATTTTCACATGTTTTAAAATGTACAAACATAATCTTTCAAAGAAAATAAATTCCAAACTTTTATTCCTGCTCCCCAATAGATTTCCTTGCAGATCCCTATGGGTAAGCATCCTATTTGGGAGACCTCTGCTAAACAACCAAGGCATTGCTATTAACAGTAATCTGCAAAACTTAGAGTGATAAGAAGCATATTATAAAATAGAGTGATAATGTGAGGTCATTAGGACATAATTATGGTGCTAGCTTTAAACTATTATGTGCTCATAGCTCTCTGCATCAACCATGTATTAATTTGCAATATAAAAAAGAAAAACTACATCGAATTGGTTACCAATAAGGATGGAAGAAGAGGATGAGCAAATCAGGTAAAAGGGATCAGTTATATGATGAATAGAATTGGACTGTTGCTGGTAAACTTAATGCAATATATACAAAAGTAAATTTATATAATGTTATAACACAATATTTCTTTAATAAAATAGAAAATATTTGCCTGGAAAAAAATGTTTAATCAAAATCTTTTAAACAAAATGAATGAATGAATGAATGGTCAACCCAATAGTTCAAGACAAACTTGCCCCACATTCTAAAATGTACTTTTCCCTTCAAGGTGCTCTTGTCATAGCATTGATTATCTCCTTGCCCTACACAGACATGTGACTCAGGTTTTGATGGCAGCCATGCAGGTGTGGTGATGAGGACTTGAGATGATGGCTCATTTCAGGTGGCTGCCAGCCTGCTCTAGTATGAGGAGGGGTTTGGACTGGAGACATGAACTCACTGTGGGCTATTGGCCTTGCTGACAAGACCACGCTCCCAGATAGCAGTGCACTTTTTCCATGTCACAAAATTTCCCTAATTCCTTTCCCTGTTAGAATGATGGTCATTTAGCCCTGGACCACCATCTAGTCTTTTCAGAGATGGGGAGAGCAAGCTCTGAAAAGTTGTGTATGTCCAAGGTCAAAGAGAACACGTTGATGGTAGAATAGGGACCACAATCCAGTCAATCATTAACAAGCACCATCGATGACACCCTGACTGCCATAAAGCATCCTTCCTGCAGGCTGGGCATGGCTCTGGGTGCCATCCACATAGTCTCATAGCCTTACAGAAGTCCTGCAAGGTCGATGTGTCACCTCTATTTTAAAACTAAAGAAACCAAGGCTCAGTCGATCGTGATTTTTGAAGGGTAGGAAGCAGTAGAACTATGAGTTTAATCCAGCTGTTTTATTTTCCAAATCCAGGCTCTTCTACGACTTTAGCTGACTCAAGGCAAGGTTTGCCTGATCTGTGACAGATGTGCCTACAAAGAAGCTTCCACAGTTCTCTATTGGTCCACTAAGCTACTGAAGCCTCAGGAAACCCACTTCACCACCACCTCCCTCCCTGCTTCAGTGCAGTGAATGCTTCCTCAAAGAGTTGTTCTCTCAGCAGCTGGTGATATTTGATTTGATTAACACCCCGGGACCTATCACCAGACTTAAAGATGATGCCTAATTAATTGCTTACATTAAAGAGCTGGCACTTTCTGCATTCAGTTCACACTTGCAGCCTCAATCATGTTTTCATTTCAGCAATAATATTTACATGATTAGCAAATAGTCAATTCATACTCTGGTGTGGACCTAAGCGGTATGTGGGACTTCCCAAAGCAGATGTCCTTGACAGGTGTAAAGAAACGGACTTTTTTCATAGCAAGAGCCATAAGCAAGATATTCCACTTGTTTTTCAGTGAAAAACTGTGCCTGGGTCAACAAACATTCATTAAGCACTGATTGGTTCTGTGTGTCAGTCATTACATTTCTAAGAACCCTGGGGGTTTAAAAAAAAGTGCATCACTAAGAAGTCCCATTAGACTTAACTGTTTCTTTTTTATGGTCCACAATCTTGAGGCATAAATTAGGAAGAACTACTCTACATTAAACATCTGAAGGTTCCCAAGATATTATGTAAAAGGTAGAAATATATGGCTTGAATGATACTATAATTAAATGAGTTTGTGGTGTTAAATGACTGCTAGGATGAGAAGGGAGATCAAACTGGAATGAGGTGATGAGCCTCAGACAAGCTGATGAAATATCCTTAATCAGGGACTTGGATAATGATACAAAAAAGAAAGATTTTATCTTCCGATAGCAGGACGTTGGAAGGGGGAGGGCAGCATCTTGGAAGAGAAAATTCTTGACAGACTGAACAGTGGGTTGACTCCAATATTATAGATTTTAATTGGAACACGTGCCATAGAACCACTAGAACTAGCACTACACAGTGAAGATGTGGTTGGGTGGAAAAGACTTGAAGATGAGAGTCACAAACTTCACAGGAGGTAATGATGTGACATACAACCAAGTCACTAATGTATCTGATGGTATTTATAAAGCAACAAAATTTAGGATGGGAAAGACCTACTGTTATTTTTGCTAGTCAATCTACTTTTTGATACTATATTCAGTTCCATTGGAGGTAGGTTGAACATGTGTTACATTGTTCTAATTAGGACACTTTTTAGAATGAAAGTGTTTTCAGGTAAAAATTAGACCCATAAAATAAGCATAAACTAAGATTTCTGGATAAACTAGGGCCTATGCTACCTAGTTGTGATGGATATGGACCAACTGGAGGGTATTAAAAGTAGAGACTCAAGAGGAAACCCTCAAAAATTAGGTTATTATAAATCTTTGAAGAAAGATATGGTTAGCCTCAAGAAGAGCAGTGTGAGGTTTACATGAAAGCTATTTTTAGATATTCAAAGGGAAATATGTAGAAAAGGAATGGAATGTGGACTGTGGGTCTTGAAGGAGTCTTCTACAAGGTATCTAAATACAGAGAAGATGACTGAATCTCAGGGCTACTCTAGCCCCACTGGAGGGGAAAGAACAAATGACCTCAACTCTAAAGAACTTTTCGAAAGTCTTCCTAGGTACATTCATCAATTCCTATTCACCTGCCTATTTAACGCTTCCAAAAAATTCCAAAAACATAGGATTTTCCTTCTTAGTGAAACCTACCTACTTTTAAAAAAATATGAATTCAAATATATGGTTCTCTCTCCCCCGCCCCTCTCTTCCTTAATGGAAGTTAGATACAGACAAGTCTGTGATTCTCTCTACAGTTTTACATATGCATTTTCAAGGGACCATTTGGAGTTGAGAGTTTTCTTCAATATTCTCTTTTGTAAAGACTAATACAAATATATTACATGAGTCTAAGATGAGTCTAAGACATCATTAATTGTAAGATGCATCACTATTATGTACAATTAAGGGGTGAGGTGCTACCAATTAAACTACCCTCAAATTTCTTCCAGTGAGAGTCCAACACTCCTAGGCTACTTTTCAACTTAAAATTGGCATGTCTGCTGCATCTTCATGTATTAGTATCTATGTCATCAAGAGCAATGAGAATTCAGTATTTCTTTAAAGAGATTTCAACAATTATTTCTCAAATTTTCTTCCCAAGCAACTAATATCTGACCTGAAGGCTTTGATGTTGTTACTTTTTTATCTAATCAGTAAATGATTGCAGTAGGTTTTTAGACAACAACTAGGATTTTATTCCTTCCTCAAATTGTGCTTAAATTGTTTGCTGACTAAAGCCTTGAGAAATTGAGGTTGTCCCTCCATGAATACAGTTATAGCTTGTTTTGTTGCACTCTGGAGATACTCTATTTCCCAACTGAAAGCTGTGGCAAGCCTGCAATGAGCAAGTCCTTTGGTCCGGTGTTTACAACAGTATGTGCGCACATTACATCTCTGTCACATTTTGGTAATTCTCATAGTATTTCAAACTTTTTCATACTTTAATATCTGTTATGGCTATCTTTGATCAGTCATCTTTGATGCTGTCATTGTGCTTGTTTTGGGGTGCCATGAGTGGCACCCATATAAGACAGTGAAGTCAATGAACAAATGTAACGTGTTCTGAGAGCTCCACAGAGTGGCCATTACCCTCTATCACACTCCCTTCTCCTTGGACCTCCCTATTCTTTGAGACACAACAATATTGAAATGAGATCAATTAATAACCTTGCAATGACTTCTAAGTGTTCACGTGAAAGAAAAGAGCTGCACCTCTAGCTTACTTGGGAAGACATGTTGAAAACTGTGATAGGCTGAAAGCTGGACCTCTTTCAAGAGTTGGTCAATTGTGAGTACAAAGAAAACTTCTTAAAGAAAAGTAAAAGTACTGCTTTAATGAATACATGAATGAGAAAAAGGTAGAATAGCCTTATTGCAGATATGGAGAAATTTTGGTCTGGGTAGAAGATCAAACAAGCCACAGCATTCCCTTAAGCCACAGTCTAATTCAAAGTAAGATCCTAATTGTCTTCAATGCTGTAAAGTCAGAGAGCAAGGGAGTCATAGAAGAGACGTTTGAAGCTAGCAGAGGTTGGTTTTAAGGAAAGTAGTCCTCTTCATCTCATAGAAGTACCACGTGAAACAAGCAAGTGCTGATATAGAAGCTACAGTGTTATCCAGAAGATCTAGCTAAGACCATTGAAGATGGCTGCATGAAACAATACTGTTTAAGTGGGCAAAACAGTCCTCCATTAGAAGTCATCAGGACTTTCATACCAAGAGTAATCAATGCCTGTCCTAAAGGACAGGCTGACTCCAATTAGGGGCTAATGCAACTGGTGACTAAGTTGAAGCCAGTGCTCATTTACCATTTGAAAAATCCTAGGGTCCTTAAGAATCTACTCTGTGCTTTATAAATGGAACAACAAAGTATAGATGACAGCACATCTGTCTACAACAAGATTTACTCAATATTTCAAGCCCACTATTGAGATCTATTTTTTTTAGAAAAAAAGATTCCTTTAGAAATATTACTGCTCATTAACAATACACCTGGCCATCGAAGAGCTCTGATGGAGATGTACAAGATTAATGTTTTTTTCATAACTGCTAACATAACATTCATTCTGCATCCCATGAAGGGGTAATTTCAATTTGCAAGTCTTTTCTAACAAACACATTTAGCAAGGCTATAGCTGCTACAGATAGTGACTCCTCTGATGGATCTGGGAAAAGTAAACTGAAAACCTTCTGGAAAGGAGTCCCCATTTTAGATGCCATTAAGAACATATGCAATTCATTGGCAGAAGTGAAAATATCAACATTAACAAGAATGTGGAAGAAACTGATTCCAATGCTCACAGATGACTTTGAAGACTCCAAGACTTCAGTGGAGGAAATAATTGCAGATACGGTATGAAAAAACAAGAACTATAATTAAAAGTGGAACCTGGAGATATGACTGAAATGCTGCCATCTCATGTTGAAATTTTAATGGGTGAGTAGCTGCTTCCTAAAAATAAGCAAAGAAAGTGGTTTCTTGAAATGAAAACTACTTCTGGTGAGCATTATTGAAATGGTAACTAATGATTCAGAATATTATATAAAGTTAGTTGGTAGAGTGACAGGATTTGAGAAGATTGACTCCAGTTTTTAAAGAAGTTCTATTGTGGGTAAAACACTATCAAACAGCATTTCGTATTACAGAGAACCTTTTCATGAAAGGAAAAAATCAGTCGATGTGGTTAATTATACCGCTATCATACTTTAAGAAATTGTCACAGCCACTTCAACCTTTAGCAACCACCACCCTGATTAGTCAGCAGCCATCAACACCAAGCCAAGACCCACTACCAAAAAAAAAAAAAAAAGATTGTGACCCATGAAAGGCTCAATAGCATTTTTTAGCAATCAAGTTTTTAAAATTAAGGTGTGCACAATGTTTTAGATACAGTGCTATTGCACCCTTAATCAACCACAGGATAGCATAAATATAACTTTTAAATGCACTAGAAAACTGAAAAATGTGTGTGAGTCACTTTATGGTTGTATTGCTGCATTGCAGTGATCTAGAAAAGAACTCACAATACCCCTGAGGTGTCATCTGCATGGCCAATGACAACCACATCTGGCACCTGGCAGAGGCCTGGGATATTAGATGTAAAATGTGAATGATTTAGAATTGATAAACTATCTCAAGCTGCTTGTCAGGGCTTTTGTCCTTTACCTGCTAATTTGAAGACTGTGTTCATAGCTGGCTATGACAACATTTATTATCTCTTCTTCAGCTAAGAGTTTCCTTAAGTATTCTGGGTTGTCCTTATTTCTGCTTTATGCCTGTTTCTCTCTACTTTGCAATTATTCCTAAATTTTTCATTTCAGCTAGTTTTCCATTGTATGCCCATCAAACGGACAGAAAACAAAGCAAAATTGAAAGTTTTTGACCTCAAAAGAAAACAAACTTCAACTCTGTTTTTTTATAGTCATAGGGTTCTATAGCAAAAGGTAGTTTTTAGCTCTGACAGTAAAGTACAATAATTTGTACAGATGTTTTCAATGTAGATTCCAGTGGGCTATCTCAAGAACACTGACTAAGACTCCCAGGATTGGGGGTGGAATTTTGGGGAAGCAAACACTTGTATATATAAGAGTTTCACAGATTATATGACAGATTATTATATTATAGATTGTAGAAGAACATTAGGACATTAGACATTTTCCAGCTCATGCAGGAAAAGTCAACAGCCACACACTAACACTAGTTTGAAATCAAGAAGTCCCAACTCTTCAGTGCGCAGCAGGAAGCAATTTAAATGGATGGACCACAATGTTACTCATTCAAACCATCCTGTACAAAACATGATTAAACTAAGAAGTGTGAAGGGCATTGTAATAATTGGGCAAGGAGATGAACATGATGAGAGCACAGGTAGGAAAAAAGAGTTTCCCTTTTTTAACCTTCCAACAATCCTAAACACTGCCTATTGTGAGGCTAGAGGAAGGCAACCCAGTTTCCATTCTCCTGCCACAGTCTTCCAGACCCACTTCAGGAACAAGATGATTGAGAAGTCTGGTTCCCTGCTTGGGGGATGTTCAGTAACCTCAGAATGGAGGACTGCACTATTGAAGCGTGCACTCAGAAAATAAGCAAATCCCTCTACCAGAGGGCTCAGGAGTGGTTTTTATGGTTTCAACAAAGAACTGCCATTCTCTCCCAACCACCTCCATTGTTAATAAAGTTTCTGAATTTCAGATAAACATTAACATTTTATCTAGGTTAAAGTAGAAAATTGCCACATTCTACTGTTAACTGTATGATAATTATACCATATAATTTAGAACACAGTTTTCACATCAAAGCCCAGATCACTTCTTGCTCACCTCTTAGATCCAGGAACCTCTTGTTTATGACCAAGAAAGAGTCTGAGAGTCACTGTCTCCTTGAATTTCATTTCTTTCTGGGCTTAAAGCAGATGCTGGAAGCAGAACACCAGAAAAATAACTGATGGTAAATCAGGGCTGATGGCTGAAATAAATATTGACACAGTATTTCTTTCTCTTATTACCATGTGGTGAACATATATTGTCTGCCAGGCCTATCACATACAAGACCTAGTTTAATCCGCACCACTATCCTCCAACCTCATTTTAAAGGGGAATCACATTTAGGCTAAGCATACGCCTAAGCCCATGTGATAAGCATCGACTCCAGAAATGAATCCCAGATCTGATTCAAAAGTCAAAGATCTTTCAAACATTGGTTATATTTGAAAGGAGGTGAGCAATAAAATAATTTGAATTGCTAGATGATAAAGTAATATAGATGGAGAAAAAATAGCCATGTACCTACCTATGGAATGTATATTATAGGACCGAGTGGTGGTTATACGATCTCATTAAATGATTCTTTAGATTGTTTTGTAAGTTTGGAAAAATTTGAAACATAGTTTGGGCAAAGAGAGGAAAATCTGTGACAGAATTAAAGACACAACCAAGGAGACGTGCTTTCAGGAATCTGTCTTCACTAACAATATGCTTTAGAATGTTAAATTCAATTTAGTTAGACAAACAAGTATTGCAGTTTTATTACACTTCTGCTATTATGTACCTGCTAGTGGAGGACGCTAAATTTATGATAGGTCTCTGAGAATACAAGACAGAACACGCCTCGCATCCAGCCCCAGCAGTTAAGACTAACTTACCACAAACACCTGCAAAACCTGGCAGCAGCAACTGTGTTGCTCACAGTGTAATGCACTGAAGGAATATGAAGGTAGATTAAAAAAAAAAGAGAGAAGCTTGGAAAGGGGCCTGGGAACAGGTGACATTTGAATTGTGCCTTGGAAAATAGGGAACACATCAAAAGGTCTGAATTAATTTTACTCAAATCACTTCCAGCCCCAAAATGCGGGATTTTTCCCCACATTGACGATTTTTCTGACATCATCTAGTTCCCACTGCTCAATCCTGGCACCCTGGAGTTAACTCCCACACATTAAGGGCTCAGGCCCACAAGACTGCCCCTTCTTCAGATGATTCTTGCAATTTGGGGGTCCTCTGTTATGATTCTGGTGGCACTTTGAGAATTCATTTGAACACTTACGTAATGTGCCGGGAACACTCACCTACTGAGGCTGGCTCAGACTCCTAGTACCTGAGACACCACTCTGCCAGTTCTCTTCAGTGGTTTTCATTTTTCTTGGATTCTACTGGGAAGTGATGGTACCAAGTCATCTGGGTTTTCTGAGCCCACCATCTTCTTTTCTGGGAAAGAAGGTGCAGAGCCCCCTTATCAGAGAGGAGAGGAACCACCAAGATCTAAGAGTTTGCTTTCCTCCCCTAGTGCCTCCTCCACAGGTCCCCAGCAGCATATTAGGGAAACTGCACACTATTAGAGGCTGGGAATCTGGGTTCAGATCATCCTTTCTACGCCAAGTGCCTTAAGATCTTGACTTTGAAACATCAAAAAACTTTGTTTCTGTTGTCTGGTAAAACTCCATTTTGCTCTGAAACAATGAATGATGACTGCATGGGGTTGGGAGAAGAGGCAGAGGCAAGAGGAGGTGTCAGAGGAGAACAATCAGTTAAAATATTAAAATATCTGGCATGCCCTGGTGGAGTGGTGGTTGGGTCTGCTGCCTCCTGCTGAGTGCAGTCCATATTCATCCCAAGAGTCCCAGGGCTAGGGGAATAGCCAAGATGAACAAATGAAAATGCTTCTTCCTTTTGTCTCTTCCTGCCTGAGTGCGTTACTCACCGTCATTCCTGCCTATACTTTTGCTTTAAAAATTAAAAAAAAAAAAATCATTCTGCCAGTGTTCTCAACACGCCTTTAAAAGTAGTTCATCCCTGGAGCACAGAGAGAAAGGTTGATTGTGCATTCTCCTTCACAGTAACAACATCTCTCTAATGTGTGCAGAAGAATTTCAGCTCCTGGTGCTCTAGACGAGAGGCTGAACCCCAAGGTTCAAGTAACCCCTGGTTACTTAAGATAATGAATCCCATACCTTGAAAGCTGCCTCAATCTTAGACTCTCTTAAGGTTTTCTTAAAAAAAAAAAACTGTAGCACAGTAGCTGGGCCTCCGTGCTTCCCAAGGCCCACATGCCAATGATCACCACAGGGAATGAGATATTTCTCCTACTGCTACCTGTCCACACTCGTCTCATCTCTTGCCCTGTTCACCGAGACTTCTGTCCCCGCTTGTCCTTGTGGCATGCCTTTGACTGGATGCTGGGGACCTTTTGTAGGTTTCAGCTACCCACTCTAGTTCACATGACAGACTTTGGCATCAACCATGGAGCCTGAAAGAGAAATAACCTGTTTATGGGGGGAAAGAAACAAACAAAAAAATCCGAAGTCTAGATGCAGATGCTTGAGAAAATATTAACTTAATTCGTTCCTCTGCCAGTTTCTCACCCCAAATGAGGACCAAGGGAGTTTTTGTTCTAAAATATAACTATATATTAGGAAGACCCCTTAGTTAAAGTCAGTAAATACCCACAGGGCTCATCTCCCACCATACGCCCACACAGGTAAAGGGCCAGTGATGCTTTTCCTCATTAAGCAGAAAGAAATGTTCTTTGTCACAAAATAAAATCCTCCCCTGTGGCCTTGGATTTAGCAGCAAACTTGCTCATAATGGTAATTTTATGAATATGACTGGGAACAATAAATCATCTCTTGCTACCAGATCTGTTCAGATTGGTACAAAATGGCAGATCCTGCCGTAATAAACCTTCCCGGGGCCAATAGTCATATTTCTAGAGAAAAAGTAGAGGGACAGGGGTTCAGTGAACCCACATTTCCAGAATCAGGAGGGAAACATTGAGCTGCATGTGGTTTCACCATCTTACCAATATGCTTAACACCCAGAAGAGATGCTGACCTTAAATGTGCTGATTTTCTGTTCATTTTCACAAATACACAATGATTTAGGGAGAATATGGTTCTGAAAACATATCCTGTCTGTTATTCCTTTCCTTCAGGGGGTGGAGGAAGCTTTCTTTAATTTCAAGGATTAAAAAGGAGGTCATATGACTAATAATGCTAATATGATACAGCTAATACAGTGATTGGACTGTTTAATTTAAAAAAAATAAATCACCAACAGTTCAAGCCGTGATCATTTTAAAGAGGATCCAAACATATATTTATTTCATCTGGTATTTTTTTGTCAATAACCTGTCTTCTTGATGCTAGGAAAACTAGACAGAAAATTTCTCTCCCAATACCCTCCCCACCAAACAAAGCACATGCTTACAAAAAATATTCCTCACTTAACCAGACATTTTCCAAGAAACACCTATCATATTTAAAACTCAAGGAAATATTCAGGCCTGTTAAAATGTTTTCAACTCCTCTGAAGTCTTTAATAAAGCAAGGAAAATCTATACCCCTCATCCACTCTACCTGACTTAAAGTAGTGCCAGGCAAGAATCAGCCCCATGTGGAGTAAAACAATGAAATTTTCCAAGTGTATACATGCTGTGAGAATCAATAACCTCTCCTCAAACCAGCAAATTGGTTTCAAGTGTTCGGTTCACTGGATACATCCAACCGCCACAAATAAGAGGCCACCTCCTGAGTGAAAGGGAAGGGGGTGATGGATTCTTGAAAAATGTGTTCTCATCAGAATTCCAGTTCTTCTTACTGCATGGATGATATTTGTAAATCTCTTTGGAAAGAACACTGGGTTTAATTTCAGGCCATTCTCTTTGTTGGAATTTTAACCAAAAAAAAAAAGCTTTCTCAGAGCATTCTGCACCATCTCATTTCATGAAAACAACTCATTGCAATGTAATTGTCTATATAATTTGATAGTGTCTGAATGTTAGACTTTTCTTAACTTTATAGCCAGATTCTTCTTTCTAAAATAAAATCGATATTCTCTAGAAAGGCGTACTTCCAGTAACTTGACCCAGGGGGCTCTGGGGAGCGCTGTCAGAAAACCTGGTCATGGAGATAGCAGATGTTTATGACACTTGAGCTCCGGCAAGCAGCCTGTGTTTTCTGTGTTCTGCCTGCTGCCTTCTCATTCCCTGAGCACCATCCACCCTTCTCTCTGGCATCCATGTCCATCACCTCCTCAAACCCACTCCACTTGCCTGCTCCCAGGGAGCTTCTGGACCAGTCCTCCCACCTTTGGAGATTTTTTCCCTCTTCTTGCTTTGGGGTGGAAGGTCTATGAAGAAATTCTACCCCAAAGAGGAGCAGCCTCTACAGTGCAGGTGAAAGAAAGATTGTGCTTCATCAGGATAAGCTGCTCTTCTCAAGACACGCATTTTAAAAGGGACATACGCACAGGGCACGGAAAGAGGCCTTGTCCAGACAGTCATGAAGTGGCTTGTGAACAACGTGTTCCCTTGAATGAACACCACGGTTCCTGTCATGCCAGTTCCATGATCCCCTCCAGAATGGCAGAGCTTAGAACACACTCCTCTGAGCATCTTACCTCCTGGAGCCCCAGGAGTTGCTTGTAGTCAGAACCCTCTTTTCCTCTCTAACCCTGAAGCTCCAATCCAGGCCCATGAGGGCTTCATAGATTTCAGAGCTTAAAACTACTACTTTAGACATACTGTCGGTTACATAGGCCTTTGTGAATAGTAATTGTTTTTATAAATTCATTTCATCTTATCTACCGATAACCTTATATTCCTATTTGCAAAAGGGAGGTTAGCATTGTTAATAATAGTATTGACAAAATAGCCTAGTATGTAAGTGAAACTATGAATTACAAAAAACTAAATTTTGTAAGTGCAAATTTTTTTTAAAGTAGGTAAGGCAGAGGCTATTTGGGGCGGGGCTTGGGTATTTGCTTTTTTATTTTATTTTCTACAAATTTATTCATTTAACAAATATTTGCTGATCTCTTGTCAGGCATCCTGTTATGGGCAAGAATGAAAACAATCCACTAAATTCAGAGTTCCCACCCTTGTGAAACTTTTACAGTCTAGCAGAATCCAGGGACAAGCTGGTAGTGGGGAAAAAAATGCTCCTATAACAGATCATAGAATGCATGGGTACACAGAATTCCATCAGGTATAACAGATCTGTCAGAAAAGGCAAGGAAAGCGAGGGCAAGGGGCGGGAAAGAATACTCCAGGACAGCATGTGCAAAATCCCAAGGGCAGGGAGACTGGCAAGCAGGGAGGTGGAAGGAAGCCCATGGCAGGAACAAAGACAGGAGGGAATGAGCACCAGAAGGCCGCAAAGGCAGAAGGCAGCTCTTACCTTCCTGAGCTTTACAGAAAGTAAAAGGAAGCCTCTACAAGTCTTACCTGGGAGGGGTGCAGAATCAACTGGGCACTTTTAGAAAATCATTCTAGTCACTGTGTGAAAAAGACAATAGCGAGAGTGGTCACCAGTTTTCCACTTATTAAAGATCATTGGAGGAGTCCTCAAGAGGGGTAATGGCTACTTAGTTTAGAGCAGATGAAGTCAGACTCAAAAAATAGTAGGAGGGACACAGTATTTAGCAATGGGTTGGGTATGAGAGTTGAAGTTCAGTAAGCATCAAGAAATGACTGGTTTCTTAAGAATTTTACTGTAATTACTTGGTCTTTTGATTTTTATTGACTATTATCTATGGGTTTTAGGCACTTATCTTTTTCTCTTCATGTTTCTACTTCATATTAAGGGTGAGAAAAATCCTTTACTTCAAACCTAACAATGCACAGAGCCCCTCAGTATTACTTCACCTATTTCTCCAGTATTTAAAAAAAAATATGATTCCACTATTGGTGCATCCTGGGTGGGGGAGCAGCTTGGTCAGCTGCATTTGCCAGAGAGGAGAGTCCACATACACCTCAAGGACCTGGGTTCAAGATCTGCGACTAGGGTGAGCAACTGAGATGAACAACTAAATTAAATAAAGCACTTTCTCCTCCTCCCTCTCTCCCTGCCTGCCTGCCTCTGCTCACCTTTATGTCTGCCTGCACCTCCCCGTTTTTTTAAAAAAGTGACTCCACAGTGATTTTTATTTATAACAGTTAAAATAGTTGAATCTCTCCCCCATATACATATTTTTTTCTGTTAAGTAAAATTCCCTTATGGAAATGAGAATCCTGAAATTTCGATATAGCAATGCAATATTTTTAGTTACAGCTAACTGAACCAAGTTTAAAACAAAAGGGAATTTCTTATAAGAACATGATGTTTCATAGAGTCAAAATAAAAAACACAACTAAGACTTAGGAATAGGCTCTAATCACTTGGGAATATCTCTCCATATTCTGGTCACCTATCTTCATTTGGTGGCTTCAGAGTTTTATCCTAGCAGTCTGTCTTTCTCCAATCTTCATAAGACAGCTCCTGTATTTAAATGGTCTGGGTTTAGCCACAGAAAACACATTGATTACTTGGGGTCTCAATTCTAAGTCTCAGGAATGGGAATTTGGCCTAGCCGGGGTCAGGGGTTGACTCCAGTCTGTTAGCTATGGCTTGAGGTGGGTGAGTGTGGGAGTTGACAGAAGAAATAGCCAATGCCAATTCTGAGTTCCTGGAGAAGGGAGAATTGTTATGGAATTGGCAGACACCCACAAAGAGGAAGGCAACAATAGCTCCTTTGCTTCAATAAGTATGGTTAAGCACCAACCATGTTCCAGGGCTAGGCTAACCTCATAGATAGAAAACTAAGTGCAAAAAATTCTACTTCAAGGAGCATCACACCCAGTACTTCCTGTGAACACCTTGGCCTGTATTTATGTATGATCTACGGCATATACCACAAAGTCACAATGCACTGTAGAGAACCTACATGTATGCCATTTACATTACGGAGATTGAGGACTCAACATTTAGCTCTCATCTTAGACAATGACAAAAACATTTGCAAATAGAAAAGCAAGGATGCAATTTGTTTTGTTTATTTAAAGGAAAGAAGCAAGAGGGAATGAAGGCAAGTAGGCAGGCAGGCAGGAAGAGGAGAAAGAATCATTTCATTAATTTTTATTTAATTGTACACCTTTGCTTGTTCTCTTTGGCCTGGGATGTGAACCTGCACCCTTAGGATATAAGTAGCCTGGGCTTTGGCTGGAGTCAGTTACCACTATTCTGCCAGGCCATGCCAAGATGCAAGCTTTATTTCCAGTTGCTAACAATAATCAGGAAATACAGCATTCTGTGTAAAACATAAAATAGTAAGTATGTAATATTTACATATGTATACATGCACATATAAACTATAAAATATACATACATGTGTATATATATATATATAAAATTTCATAGAATCAAATGAAAGAAATGAAACCAAGATTTAGTATTCGGCTAGAATCCCTCAAGAAGACAGATACTGATCTAGATAAAGAGATACATACATGTGCATATACACATATATGTTATATACACAAATAGCACAACACATATATAATTATTTCTATTTATCATTATTTATCCACCTTCAAGGTAAAAGGTATCCACCTATACACCTATACAATAGAAAAATGTTCACTGAAGATCGACATCATGTCTGTCAAATTGCTAAGCCAGCCCAGACACAGGAGTACAGAGTTCTTCAGATTCAGGGTCAGAAGACCTAGATTCCAGTCACATGTGCCCTGTGACCTCAGGGAGGACATGTACATCTCTGAGCCTCATCTATGAGACTCATACCCACTGCTCAGCATCAGTATGGTAAAGCAGGAATTAAAGCAAATAGAGAATATGAGGGAAGAAAATGAAGCACTAAGTGGGCAGTCCAGACAGGAGCATCAGTCACAAGCTAAAGTAGAGTAGGAACCCACAGAACAGCTGAGAGGCTGGCAGACTAAGTGGCAAAAGAAAGAGGTCTGCTTAGATACTGTGGTAAAGGGAAGGCTGAAAACTCAGACAGAAGCCTGGCACTGAAGATTTATAAGTGCTAGGCAGAGGAGCTCAAAACAAAAAGATAAAACAGGCCAGGCAACAAACAAGAAGATTCCTTCCGGACCTGTGACATGATTACCAAATAGCTAGCTATAGGTTGTGAGCTTCCAGTTTCCCCCAATGCGTGACATTCTTCTTGCTTTGCAGATTTTCCTTGTGTTCAACCTTTCCCTTTCAAACAAAGCAGAAGAAAGCTATCTAATTATTGTAACTTTCCTTGACAAAAAGTGGTCATTTCTTTCAGTCTCCTTATCCAGCACAATTTCTCTTCTATCCTTATTGCCTCTCGAACCATTCTTTTATGTTTCCTTTTCCCGGTAAGCTTCAGTTCAAATCAGTTGCCTCTTTAGAAAGATTTCATCTTCTCTTCAATATCTCCTATTTTTGTCCTCTATCAGATTTTCTTTTTGCCTTTTCAGATTTCACCAAATCTCCATTAATTTGTATGAGTATAAGCACTGCTGCTCAAATAAAATGCTAGAAGCATTTTAACCTTATATAGTCTATAGCCATTTTAAATCAGTAGTTTTATTTTTGAATTTTCTATCTCCATCTCAATATGATCTGAACTGCCAAATGGGTGATATCAACCTACTTTAAACTGTTAAAAACATCATGGGGGGAGACCCTTTTACTTTCAAAATTCATTCCTCTTTTATTTAGAACAATCTCAAGAGTGGCAATATTGGCCCAAGGGGTAACCATTGGTTCTGGTGGGGCAAAAGAAAACAAAACAAACCCTTAGCTATCACAGTGATTTTGTGACACTCCAAACTTCCCCGTCCTATTCCACTACACACATAAGACATACAGCATACCTGTGGTATTAAAATTTCATAGTGAGGAAGAAATTAAGGAAAAAAGTCTTTCACTTTAATATGACAAAAACAAGGTGAAATGGATATTAATAACCTCTTTTCCAGACATATAAATTGATATTAGAAAGGTTTCTTCCTAATTTTGTGGCTTTGATGGCAAATTCCTCCCTTCATCTATGACAATAGAGCATATACATTCCTTCAAAGCAGAATTTTCCAACCTCAGCACTCAACATGCAGGGCAGGATGATTCCTTATGGTGGGGAACTATCCTGTGCACTGAAGGATGTTGACCAATACCTCGTTCAGCAGATATCAGTAGTGCCCCCTCCACCACCACCATCTCTACCCACTGAGATAATAAAAAATGTCTCTAGACATTTCCAAATGTCCTCTGCAGAATGGGATGGGGCGGGGCATGGGGGGAGTCACTGCTGATTCAATTACTGATCTACAGCCTCCTGCTATTTTAAATTCATATACAGGGTCACGATAGTTAACAGTTATTGACCAATTTACTACATACCATGTACTCTCTATATACTATCCTCTCAACAACCCTGTGGTATAAATACTAATATCATGCCCATTTTACAAATAAGGAAAACTAGCCCAAAGCAGGTGTAGTTAGTAAATCAAGCTAGGGTATCTCAGTGTTAGTGTTAGTTACATTCATATCACAGAGAAATGTTTGAACTACTCACCCAAATATATTTTGTCCATACAAAATAATTTCCTTCATGACGACTATTATATGTTGATTTTGAATTGAAATTCAAGTCTGAGCACTGAACCACAGGCTATACTGCTTGTTTCAAAATCAAAATGCTCTCCATCACTCTCTTCAGTGCTAAAACATAACTTCTTCCTATTTTAAAAGCAAATGTCAGTTTCTTATAGATGTTACTTTTTAATCTACTAATTCATTTACTCTTAATATGCTTAAAATAAAATTCCAGTAAAAAGAGGTACAAAATACAGTTGGGTATCTTAAAAGATGAATCTTTAAAGGTTATATGTTTAATATGATCTCATTTTTATAAAAGATTATGTATTCTGTAGTCATACTTGTTCTCATAAATATATACATAAAGACTGGAAATGCACATATCTTAACAGAATTTATTGATGGAAAGTAAGATAATGAACACTTCTAATTTTTGTCTTTACGATTTTCTAATTTTCAACCTCTTTCTATAACAAGTACATTGAAAAATTACACAGTTACTTTTTTAAAGATGATGTGATCAGCTAGTTGAATAAAAATAGATTTTAGGAAGTAGAGAAAAAATGTTTTATGTTAGACAAATACTCTAGATTCAAATTACTTCTTCACTAACAGAAGAGGAATATCATGTCAACAGAACACTGACGACTAGACCAGTAGTTCTTGAAAGTCTTAATCTTAAGAAGACTGAACAACAACCTTTTCCAAATTTTTGAGGATAATTATATTTAGAAACAAAATTTCAAGATTTTCGCTTACACATTTTATTTAAATATTGAATATTTGTCATTACCTCTTTTCAGTAAGACTCCAGAAAAGCAAAACATGAGTAAATGAGTGAGTAGTAAACAAATATTTGGGGCAAAAGTTGGATACCTCAGTAAATTAAAGTATTTTGTGAAGCAGGTAGTCATTCAGTATCATTTCCTATTTGGATAACAGAAATAAATATGAACATTTTATGATTTCAAAATGCTCTGATAGTCAAATAAGGTTAAATTAGAATGAGATCCACTATGGGTCCTGCTCCTGATTTTTCTTTACGAAAAAGAAGAAATGGTATGTTATAGCATCCCATTGTTACTGATGAATGTAATAATTAATGAATACAATGAAGAAGGATTACGTGTTTCAAGAAGAATAAGGAAAACAATTTGAGAATTCAGAGGAGAGATGCCAGACTGAGTTGATGCAACAGAAAGGCTAGTTGTTCACCAAATCTTTTTCCTCCTGGGCATGAAATTTAGATATATCCCCGTAAGCTTAGCATTCGAGTAGAAATATGATTGATTAATATCCAAGGGAATGTGGGCAGAAGGTAAGCCACCACTTCTAGACCTGGCCCAGAAAACCTATCAGCTGAGGGAAGAAGAGTCAGAGGACATGGAGAAAGGCAGAGTGACTAGATGGGTCAACCACTGAGCCTTAAAACACTGCCTGAGGGAAAAAACTGCCTGACCAGAACACTGCATTGGACAGATCGTAAGGAAGAAAATATCTATTATGTCCTGTCTCTGGAATTTGGGAACTGTTTGTTATGTCAATTAGCTATCCTAATACCTTTGGTTTAACCTGAAACCATTCAAATGCTCAGAAACAACTACAACACTGGAAGTTTTGTCAGATAAGCTGCTTCATAAAATCCCAAACTAATGCTGCCATCGATCTATTTTGCCTCTAGAGACAACAGTACCGCAGTGCCACCATTATTAGGATAAAGGTAGTGAATAAAACACCTGAGGTCATATTTGAACTGACATATGAACTAGGAAATTCACTTACTCCAAGTATGTTTTGAAAGGTCTGTCTTTGTCCTCATGTACCTTTCAGTGTTATAAACAAAGGGCATGCTTGCTGTCACCATGAGCAGGAGATCAGTATTAGCATTTGAAAATATGGTAAGAAGGAAAACTCAGCTGTGAAAAAGCAGTGGTTGCCCAGCAAACCCAGGGTATGTATTTTGACTCCTTACCCTGCCCGATTCAGTGCCATCCCATTTCCAGTTACTGTTTATTGAACATTTGCTATGTAGGAGTCACTGAGCTTGTCACTGGAGACATATGATGGAGATAGTACTCAGGAAACAACCCATTCAGAAGATAAGTGTGTACATAACCAGTTTCATAGAGTGAAATAGATTTCTGATCTATTCAAACAACACATAGTGGGAACATCATCAACAGGTGTTTACCGCTATGTAAGGTGATTCCACACAGGCAGTGATCCTTAAGAGTCCCAAGTCTATCTTTCAAGTGAACTTTTCCCAGTTGCATATAAGTTAACAACTTTCACTGAACATTAGCTAATTATCCAGGTAGGAAAATGCAATCAAATCATGGATTTCTCATCATGAATGTGAGTATGGACCACCTATTTGTAAGTATTGATAGTCAACATATGCTAATGCTATACAAATATTAGAAAAATGAAGAAATATATTAAATTTAAAATAAATATAAATTCATTATCTCCCTCCTTAGTCAACAGATGTCTTAGAGTACATACTTTGAGACTATGCAAATCTCTTTCTTCCTCAAATCTTTGCTTATGGATTCTAGGACTTACTGGTTCATCTGCAATAATAACCACCATGGGGGTTGCCTAGTGACAATTTCTATGTCCTTCAGTCTTCTCACATTTATTAATAGGAACCTACTAAGAAGAGTTGTCATTTCTCCTCCATATAGAGTCTCTATTGTCATTACTCACAGATTAATTAGCCTATTTGCTGAAATTTAATTGTCACTCAAAATCAATACTCATAACACTCTCTTGGTCATTCAAGGACATGCACAGAGTTGTAAAAAATTGAGTCATCCAAATCAGACATTCCCTGCTGAGGTCAAACAAGGCAATATTGTGCTTTTTTTATGTCAGCTCTCACTGCAGACAAGTGTCCTTTCCTCAATCTAATAGGTGCCACATTTTGTGCTTTTTGTTGGTGATTTCACTGTTTGAAATGTTTCCCAAGCATAGTGTGGTAGTTCAATCTAGAAGTCTAAAGTGCAAGTGGGCTATGATGTGCCTTATGGGGAAAATATGTGGGTTGGATAATCTTTGCTCAGGTACGAGGGAAAGTTAATGAAATAGTGTCTTTAAACAGAAACAAAATGAAACCAGGTTATTGATCTATTGATAAAAAAGTTTTGACCACAGGCTTTCAGGAACCTAAATCCAAATTTCCTCTATGAGCAATGGTTCAGTATTAGGTAATTCACAATGACTTTATAGAACATTATTATTGAAAATTAGCAAGAATTGACTGTATCTATTTTACCAATTACTATGAAATCATGGATACTAGTGTTGCTTTATGGATTGCATAATAACACTGCCATTATCTATTTTGTTGCTAAAATTGTTTCATCTTTGGCCAGTGGGATAGTTACTTTCTACTGGAAGTGTCTGGTCATGATCATCTTTACCAGATAATATAGACCAACATCATGATGATACAGACAACCTGAATGCTATAATTTGATGGACTGAGAGGATGAGGAATCACTTTTGAGATGCTCTTGGTGCATGCATGACCCAGTCCCATTATGAGAAGGTTTGAGACACACATGAATTGAGTGACCTGTAGCTAAATAATTGTTCCATATGCTTTAGGAATGTCAAGTCACAAAAGACTAGGAAAAACTGAGGAAATGTTGCAGATTATAGTAGATTAGAGAGAAATAAAAATAAAACATAATGTGGAATCCTCAACTGAATCTTGGAAACAACATTAGTTGAAGATATTAATTGGACATCTCAAAGAAAAGTTCAAATGGAATTTTAGTTAGTCCATAGTACTATACCAATGTTTTAATTTTCTGGTTATGATAATTATACTATGGTATGTACGGTGTTCACAGTAGGAAATGGCTGGGACATGGTCATATTGAAATTCCCTGCACTGATCTTGCAAATTTTCTGTTAAGTACCCGACTGCAGAAGTTGAAGAAGGGGGCAACTCACTAATAATATTCAGAAGAAACAATTAAATATTGATACACAGCTAGTCTGCCTTCTGTTATTAGAGACGAAAGTGTTCAATGTTCCAGATAGTTTTTCCAGATCCAAAAACCTCTGGGGAATTGTGGAGTAAATAAATAGCTTTTACTTTAAGCTAATATAGAAGATTTAGTTGTTCTTAAGCAAGAGACTTCATTTCTAACTGTTGACCTGAAGTAAGTCATGAGTACAGATTCCTCATATATAAAATGAAGGCGCTAAAATAAATAATAATCTTACCTTATATCTCATATCTGTTATAGCATAAAGTCTTACTATTCTAAATAACCCTATTAGTTAACATTTGAAATCAGATACTGTAAGAAAACCCTTTCAGATGCTTATTTTATTCTGCCTTCTTAGTAATAAGCAATATGTAGAGATTTCATAGGAAATCCAGGAATAAAATAATAATTTAAAGAAATTCTGTAGCAGTGCCCTAATTCTCATTTATAAAAACATTTATATACTCACAAATAATATAAAATGTCTAAAAATCAATAACTATATTGCCTTTTAAAATGAATAAGTCATTAAAACCTTGATGTGGAAACATGATTAAAATGTGAAGATGTATAGTGACTTGAGATAATATTTTACCACACAAGTATTTTTAAATGGAGGTAAAGTAGAACTTCTAATTATACTTGGTAAAGTATTATTTTAGGGGACATAAATCACTGAAGGAAATAAACATTATATATAAGAAAACAGACCATACAGAATAATAAAATGTTTATATGCATTTAGTCAGCCTTTATTATAAGGGGAATCATAATTTTGTCAAATGTTGCTAAATAGGCTAAGAACTTCAGCTTCTGCCAACTTCACTTTCCATTGGGGAAATACTACAAAGGGGTTCAGAAGCAATGGACTAAGCATCCTGAAGGAGTGTGTGATGGTCTTTCTACCAGGTGATAGAGGGAGTGGGGAAGAGTGAAGTTGAATGTGACCTCTTTTGGAGATGATGGGATTATTTCTCCTCCTCTCACCAGACAAATTCATCAGTTTATAACAGTAAAGAAGGAAGGAGAAATAAAGATAAAGATAAGAAAATTAATTCAATTTATGATATTTTGTGTGGATAGTAATTCCCCATCCTATCTTATGGAAGGCAAAAAGTTATTCTTGGGCACGCCCTGGTGGTCTAGAGGATAAGTCCACTGCCTCCAGACGGCACAAGCCACACACATCCCAAGGACCCAGATTCGCATTCTGGGGCCAGTGAGGAGCAACCAAGATGAACAACTAGATAAAATAAATAAAGTAATTCTACCTTCTCCCTCTTCCTTCCTTCCTGCCTACTTGCCCTCATTCCTGCCTGTCCCTTTCCACACACACACACACACAAATTTTAAGAAATTTATTTATATATTTTGAGCCATCATTAATAAACACTAATTTTTTTCAAAAAGAAAATAACTCATTAGGTTTTAAAAAGTAATCTTTGAATCACTGATATATAAAATAGAAAATTAAATCTACTACTAATGAGGAAGTATGGTGACCAGAATGCCAAAGCATTAATTGTACATATGGCTCTTATCTGCTCGAGTTTTCATACTTGCTTATACTGGTCAAGTAATTTCATTCTCTGGGCCCTATTTCCTCATCTCTCACATGAAAACAATATAAATCATAGTTCATAGGGATGTAATGAAGATTAAACAAGGTATATACATGCTTGACTTGTATTAGTATATAGTAGGAATTCTATAAACATGAGCTAAGATTATAATGTAACAATTACCAGATAAATTATACATAGATATATATGCAGTTAACATGTCAATAAAGAAAATGTGAAAGAAATAAAGCAAAATATTAATAGTGGTTATCTTTGTATGATAAGATGATAGATAATTATGTGTTCCTTTATTAGTGCTTTTTTATTTTGCCAAACTTCCTACAATGGTATTTCTTCTATTATCAGAAAGCATACATTGCTTTCAAAACCAAGCAAGATGAACAACTGCAAATTCACATGCACATTCTTGCATGTCCTTTCTTTTTAATAATACATTATGTAGTCACTTCTGAGCAGGAACATAAGATAGGTATGGACAGCTTCCTTTCACTTGATCGAAGTTAGGTTAGGTTGGCAAGGAGTCTTCAAGGACAGGAGTGAAAAATGATAAAACATCAGTGAGGGAGGGAGGGAGACAGAAAAGGAGGAAATTCTCTAGTTAGCAGCAAAACCTGAAGACATAGAGACATATTTAGTGTGGAGCATTTTGTGCAAGAATCAACCAGAAGAATTTTTAAAACTCAAATGGGTATCTAAAAAAAGAAACTATAATTAGAGTTTATTGTGGTAAATGAATCTTGCTATGCTGCTGAGTAACCATTCTCAATGGCTCTTTTCCAGTCATGCTCACAGGTTAATGATTATTTGTATTTCATTTTGAAATTTTGTGAAGAGACTTCTGACAGCGATAAGGATCCTAACAACCAACAGATTAGACAAGGAGCTTTCTCTTCACACTTCCTACTCCTGATTAAATGTCTAGTTCCTTCTTTATGAGTGCTCTTCCTCTTGTTACCCTCTGTAACTCAACACTCCTGGGAAGAACTGCCCATGACCTCACATAACCCTCAAGGCAGACCTGGGAGCGACTTCCGCTGTGCTTCTCTCTTGGATTATAAAATTTCTTTAATAAACCTGATGCTACTGACATAGCACTCATCACTAGAATACATGTTCTGGTGGAGATAACACATTTACACTTACTCAGTCTCAAATACTCAAATACTACCACTCGGTCTTCCATAGGGGTCATTTTGTCCTTACTGACCATGGTGAAAGGAACAGCCCATGACCACAGAGGAGAGAATCAAATTGACATTGTAACTAGAGACTATATCCATGATTTAGTTTCATTAACTTTATGAACCACACAGCTGTCCATCCCGTCAGGAAAACGTTAAGGTTAGCAGGAGCCCGTTGCAGAGGATGACATGGTAGGCAATGAACGGAACCAAAAACACAATTTAATTTCACTAACTTCCATTTTTGTGAATAGCTAGAGGCTCTTCACTGGTAAGTAAATTTTAAGTGAATTATTAAGGATTACTAAGTGTGTTATTAAAAAATTTAACTTATTATGCTATCAGAGCTTACTAAGGATTTATTTTCTATTTTCCTAAAATGGTATACTGCCAGCCAATGCTTGCCAACATTCAAAAACTCCCACTGGGCATGCCCCATATAGATAGAGAATTCCCACAAATTTTCAGAAGGACACTTGGGGAGCAGTCTCTCTAGTGCTGATGTCAGTTGGTCAGGTTTTTAATCACTGTTGATTTTCCTTGTTAATTATAAATTGCTCTGAGTTTAGCATCTTCATTCTGAATTCAGTTAGTTGCAGGCTGTTTGGTTACTAACAATTACTGTTTGAGTGTCTATTTTAATCCAGGCCCTTGGATGAGATCTTCATATGCTCATTTATTGCTTTTAACACTTTTTTGAGGCAGGTGACATTATTACACTCCTTGTACATATGAAGAAACTAAAGCACATGGAGTCTAAACTCACCTAAGATCACACTGCTGAAACTGTAGAACCAAGACTCAAATTCAAAAATCTTTAATCTAGGTGCAGGGGAAGTGGGCGGGGAATGTTCAGCAAACTTTTTCTGTAAAGACCTAATAAATAGCTTAGGGTCTCTACTCAACTTTGCTACTGTAGCCAGTAAGCAGCCATGAGACAACATAAACAAATGGGCATGGCTTTGTTCTAATAAAACTTTATTTATAAAAACACACAGCAGTGTAGGAATTGGCCCGTGGGCTACAGTTTCTGGACCTTCTTTGGAGCCTTCACTGTTTATCACTATGCCAGTAACATTTGTTTTAGCTTCTAGTGAAACACATATGTTGATTAAGAGACAAAAACATTCTAATAGCTATCCTAAGACACAAAGGCATTGTCAGTTTAATTTGAATCATCTATACCTTATTGATAAAGAAGATGTGAAGCATATGTTGCCTATAGCAGTACCCTGATGCTGAGAGGATGCTGAGAGGAAATTTTACTTGCTTTAAAAAATGACAACATATGATCAAGATGAGTATAAGACTATTTGCTTTTTAAAGTTCATATGGAAATATTATTCTAGGATGTAAAGTCTATACATAAGCTTATTATTTGATGTCGAAGTAAGTATACAAGCCACATCTTGGCCTCATTGCTTTATATGATCTAGCTGGAAAGCATGAAGTAGGAAGACCTAGGGATCTTTCAAGTCACCTAGGATGGCTACAGTCCACAAATGTTTAAAAGTCATTTCTCTAAAGGATAGAGAGAAGGTCTAAGGCCCAATTGTATCTGAGGGGAGACCCCACAGGGTAGCAGTATAGAGTAGGGGCATTTATTTAAGTTTAACAAGTTCAACACAATGATTCCTATATGGACTAAATTGTATCCTCCATCCCCCCAAATTCTTATGTTGAAACCTGAATCCTCAGTGAATGTATTTGAAGACTGGGACTTTAGGAAGGTAACTAAAGTTAAATGAGATCCCCAGGGTGGGCTGTCATCTGTTAGGCTTGGTGTTTTTATAATGGAAGAGTGCCCAGAGTGCCCTTTCTATGAAATCACAGGATAAAAAGTCATACGAGGGCACGGTTCATCTATGAGCAAGGGACAGGACCCTCATCAGAAACCAGCCCTGCCAGCATCTTGATCGTGGACTCCCAGTCTCCAGAACTAAGAGAAAATAATGTCTACTATTTAAACCATCCAGTCTTGGGATTTTGTTATGGTAGCCAGAGCAATCAATACAGATCCCAACTTTTGTATGTAAAAAATTATATGAATGATGAATGCCCAAAAGATACATATTGGTTGTATTTTCACTACCTGTTGACTTTGATTACACACACACACACACACACACACACACACACACACACACACACACACACAGTTTGATATAACGAGGTCAGTATTTCTCTGGAGAATCCTGACTTAAAACATGTAGATATCAAACATTATTTATATATGCCTTATGTTACTAGTCATAACAGTAAATAAACATCTTTGGGGAAAATGCTGTACATATGTTTGGGAGATATTATGTTAATCAGCCTGTAAAGAGTAGGTACCAATATATTTTCCCAGTCAATCCCCTTACAACAGTAACTCCACTGACCCCTTGGAAGTTAGCATCTATTCCTAACCCTGTTAAGTCTAGCTGAATTTGCACTACCTTTGGCTCAGTCACTCTCCCGCAGCTGCCCCAAGACTGAGGACATGGCACACACAGAATGAAATGTGTCCGTTACAGTTTGAGAAAATGATCTAATTGCAGGGATCCAAGAGCCAAGACAGGTTTTAGGTCAGTGAAGAGTCATGGCAGTTATGGGATTAAAAGCTGACCTGTGGCTATGTCATTTATTGTACAAGACTGGAAGCTCAACAGGAAGACGTACCATCACCATACATCTCTCTTTATACCCTTTGTGGCATTTACAATTGCAAGTGCTTAATTAATATTGTTAACCAGGAAAGAGTTGTAAAACAGGGGGTTCCAAACCTGGCCCATCATCAGTTTTGCTAGATAGTAAGTCAGACACAAGCAGGGAATTGGGGGGAAAGGGAGCAGAGGCAATAAATCATGAAAGGGGACTAATCTGAAGTCTTCCAATCAGTTGAAAAAGCGACTCTGGGTGGGATAAGGGTAGGGAGAAGGCAAGGGACTCCCATAAAAATCCCAACCCTAAAATTCCCCTTGCCTGCTTCCCTCTCACACGAACCGCCCTTAATATCTAAGGCTGCACTTGTGTATTTTAACTTCAACAAACCTCACTTGCTTTCAGTTGGCTGGCTATGTTCCCTGCTCCCAGAGCAGGTAGGTCCCAAGAAATCTCTCAGACTCACAAAAAGCCTGGGGCAAGACCCCAAGACTCACGCAGCAACCGTTTTACCTGAGGACTTTTAAACTATGGCTAGCCCACCCCAACCTGAGCATCTCTGAGGGGTGAGGATGTGAGGGGTGAGGATGTAAGGGTCTACATTTTTAATCTGCCCCCACTGCTGGAAATTCTGATCCAGCTATTTTAGTGCCATTTTTCATATTTGCACTTGACAGCTGCATTAGAGGAACAGAAAGAGTGACTTCAGCTTAAGACTACTCTGTTCTCCTCGCCCTTTGGTCTGACACTCTGCAGTACTCGACATTCTGAGTTCCTCCAGATGATTTGTTTTTGCCACCAGAATTTAGCAAATTTGGTTTAAGCAGACACTTGGAAAAGTGTTTAGTTGAGTGTTTTCATTTCTTTTCTTCAAGTCAATGCAATGAGCATATCCCAGTTTAGCTGGACGGAAAAACATGAGAGGCACTAAAATAAAACTGAGTCACCCCGTCGAGAACAGACTAAGCCAGCCAGATGCTGGCCTACTCATCATGGCAGAAGCATTAGTAAGTTCAGCTAAAATCAATCAGGACCAGTCCAGATCAGCAGAACCACCCAGCGAACTGCAGACTTGGGAGAACACACAACTATTAAGTCACTAAAAACTGGGGTGGTGTATTACACAACACAGTTCTGATGCAACCACCACGGCTCAGGACAACCAAGGGGATAAAGCCTCTAAACTAAAGGCTGGAGAATTGATAGTATCACAGAGTCTTACAGAATTTTTCAATTTACATTCTGTAGGAAGACACTGAAAAGAAGAAGGGGATTTTCCAAGGTCAGGTGCCTGGGAAATGTTAAGTTAAAGTTTAGCTGGTTTCTTTTGTTACAGAATTTCAAAAGCTTTATTATACATCATGATAAATCTTCCAAAGGAAGAGATTGTGTTCAATGTTTCCCAAACTTATTTGCCATACAACCTTCTCTGTGCTGATACCAGGCACCATAAAAAAATGAATATCCCACAGAACAGACTTTGGACATTATTTAAGATGAATTGGTCATCATCCTGCTTTAGTGTTGTTCTGGAGGGTAGAACTGCCCTTACGGCATGACAGTTATATGGAGAGGGAACTGGACTAAATAAATTTAAGAACTTGTCACCTGTGAGAGTTATCTAAAGAAGGACTTTCTACCTTTAAAAGTAGTGGCTCAAGGCCCCAAGACTGACAGCACCCAAAGAGAGATGGATATGACGTTTAGAGCATCTTTGTGACAACTAGTTACCTTCATTGAGATTCTTATTCAATAACATGAGGAAGAATTCCGGTTGTTTCTTTCAGTTAAAAGTAATGTGTTTCCTTTTATGTGTCAACTTGACAAGGCTATGGTGCCTCCCAATTGTTATGTCAAACATTAGATGTTGCTGAGACATGTTTTATAGAGGTGGTTAATATTTACAATTAGCAGAGTTTAAGTAAAGCTTTACTAGGTGGGTGGGTCTTACTCAATTAGTGAGGGACTTAAGCACAAAGATTAAATTTTCACATAGAAGAATAATTCTGTTTGAAGACTGCAATATAGAAACCCTGCCAGCGTTTCCAGTCTCCTGGTCTGCCCTGCAGATTTTTGATTTATCAGCTCCCATAATCCCCATAATCAAATGAGCCAATTCCTTAAAATAACTCTCTCCCTCTACGTTCTCTTCCTTTTTCTTTTCCTCTCTAGTGGTCTGTTTCTCTGGATAATCATAACTAAATACAGGCAGGATAACATTATTTATATTTTATCACAATCGTAGACTTAAAATATGCTCTAAAAGTTGTATGCTGATTGCTTCCTAATACTTACCTTGAGCAAATCAAAGTGTTTGTTTTCCCAGATTTTGTTTAGTTCCTCTCAGGACTCTTCTGGGCAATCAACTGAGAACTTAGCTCCTAATTGCATTAAAGTGATAGCCAGCAGGTGACATTTCTAATATTCCGTTTTTAAGAGCAGCTGATTTTATGAGTCACCTTGTGTGGCATAATAACGTTGCAGCTGTAAGGAACTGAAAGTCCCTTATGAGCCACAGTGACCCAACTTGGCAGGACCCCAGCACCTATTTATGGCATGAAATACAGGGTAAGAGGTCACAGGAGGTGGTTCTCTCATCTGGAATTGAGTCAGAGTGATGATAACTCTCCAGGTCAGAGTTAACACGGAGTCTGCTTTACTCCCTCTGCTCTCTAAAGGACTTCCTGGGAACTGAACTGAACTACTACAAATCCTATACCTAGTCACTGAAGGAAAAACATAAAGCTAGAGATGGCCAATAAAAAATGAGAACTTTAGGAGAAAAGTGTAAGGAAAACACCTAGTATAGTCCAGTGATGGGGAAGGGAGACCTGGAAGAACCACTCTGCTAGGTTAGGTGCCCTGTTCATATGGTCGTCATGAGTGAGACTTCATACTGTAGCAATGTCTAGCCGTAACTTGTCCCTTGAGGACAGATTCTTCTGTCAATCAGCCTTGTATTTTTTATACCTATTTCAATGCCTGGTTCATAACAGGAACTTCAAACACTGCTCTCTGAGTGATGAACTACACGAGACATAAAACATTTAACATCCATGTAAGCTGGAATACCCAGTCAGGATTATTTCTCATCCTACCATTGAGTTTAACAGGCCCAGCATGAACCAGCACCTGAGAATATTTCTTTGTAAACTATCACTGATTAATATGTGTCATATTTTAGTTCTTAAAATCCTTAGGGCTGGAATCCTTTACTTTGTGCGGGTGTGTCTGTGTTACTTTACTAGTACAGTTATAGCAGAGTGTCACCGTGTGGGTAGCTTAAACAACAGAAAAGAATTTTCTCACAGTCCTGGAGGTTAGAAGTCTGAGATGAAGGTGTTGGCATTGCTGTTGGTTTGTAAACAGTTGCATGGTTTACCTCTGTGCTTGTCTGTGTCCTAATCCTCTTATAAAGACACAAGTAATAATGGATTAGGGCCCAGCCCCATGACCTCATTTAAGTTAATTATCACTTGAAAGGTCCTATTTCCAAATATAGTCACGTTCTGAGGTACTGAGGATTAGGAGTTCAATATATGAATGTACATATACAAACACAATAAGATACACATAATGTATAGGTAAATATTTAAACTGCCTTCAAGTCAAAAAAGGAAGAGCTTCACATCTATGCTATCTCAGCATCTTCTCTCTCATTGCATATATTTCCCCATTAAGTGTGAAGGGAGATGAACTACAATGTATGCCTTCTGCATCTTTCTTCCTGGGGATAATGAAATCACCTTCAGACAATTTCTTTTTCATTTATCTCAAATTTTTATTGCCCCTTTTAGAAACTGAAAGAAACAGAAACACAAGTTAGAAGTGGCTCACAGAGAAGTCACTAGATCCCAAGCCCCGAGAACTGGATCTTATACCTGTGGATTGCCAGCAGGCAACATATTACCTGGTATATCACAAGTGCTCTAAATATATGTGGCTAAATGATGTATGTGGGAAAAAGAACCTCATGCTAGGTTCCTGTTTTCCAGTTCCAGAGTCACATTTGCCTCCTAAACAAAATTCACATAAGCGGATTTATGTTGAGCCCATTGTACCCTTACTTTAAAAATATGTTTTAGGTATGACCACTTATTTCCTGTAGCTTCGACAGACTTGTATTTGCAGTTGTTTATGTTAAAACAGGAACTAGATGTCTCTAGTGTTTATACAGAAACAAAAACATCAACCTCTAAGAGTATGAGTACTGTCCATTTAGAGATGAATCCCCTGAAATGCACACCAGTAGCGGCTCACAGAGCCCTCTTGCCCTCTTGCCTTTCCGAAGCTGGGGTAGCGTATTCAAGAGGGTCAGCCTGACTCCTGGCCAAGAGGTAGCGTCAAAGACAAGGGCGGGCACTTAGAATTCAGGTTAGCCTTATTGTTTCCCACCAGCCTAGCATTCCATTAATGGGTGGAAAATCAGTCAATACAAAGACCGTATAGCTGAAATTCCTGAAAATATAGTCTAACATTCTATATGTAGAGACTGTGACTAGTTATTCGTCTCTAATCTTTGAATGAATTATTCTGTTCTGGTTAGTTCCCTGCCTTCTGGCTCTGGACCCTGACTATATATACTCTAATTCCTATTATGGTTATTGATGGGGGAAGTTACTACTACAAATGATGACTAATCAGCAAATTTTTGATTAACTCAGAGCAGGATACCAGGAAAATAGAAAAATTAAATTTCTTATCCTCCATATTGAGGCTGAGGAGTCTGTTAATAAATATGTAACTGAGCCTCAATTTCGCTTCTTGGGAAATACCATAACCAGCTGTAAAGTCAGCAATAACTTAATGATTCTGTCCATTGGACATCAATAACCAAGTCCTGAAATCTACCTCCCAGTACTCACTAACATTGCCATATATACCCACATCATGGGATGGGGTTAAATGGGTGACATAATGGACACTGAGCTTGGGGCCATGGGGACCAAAATACAAAACCCAACTCTATAATAGCTTCATTCTCTCTGTAAATTACCAAGTCTGTTTTTTGTTTTTTTTTTTTTTTTTTTTTTTTTTTTTTTTTTCAGTTCATTTGCAAAATCAGAATACCAGCACCTAACACTGAAAAAAAAGTTGGATTTTTGAATTAAGGACTCAATAAGATAAGGAATCACTCTACCAAGTAGTTGACAAACATTTACTGAGGGCGTACTAGGTGTCAGGTGCTATTCTAGAATCTGGAATATAGTGGCAAGCAATCTTTGGTGAGGTACATATTTTAGTGAGGGAAGAATGACAAAAAATAAAGAGCACATAAATAAGCAAGTGGGAGAGACAGATAATACCATCTGGGGGCAGAGAAGGCTTTTCCAGTGAGAGGGTACATGCACAAAGTTCAGAATGAAGTGAGGGACTGAGACATGCACAGGCCAGAGGGAAAGAACAGCCTAGCTCCAAAGGGACAGCAAGTACAGATGCCCCAAGGCAGGAGTATGCTTGACGTGTTGGAAGTAGCATATGGAGACCAGTGCAGGTAGAAAATGATATAATAAAGGTGGCCTTATAGCCTCTTGTCTTCAATGAATGAGCATTTGGATTTTATTCTCTCATAGGATGCAGCTGGATGGTTTGAACAGAAGAGAGATATGAGTATATCTATATTCTAAGAGATGACTTTGGCTACCATGTTGGAAAAGACCACTAGACAAGACTGGAAGCAGAGACCTGTTAGGAAGCCATGCAGTGTCCAGGTGAAGCACAGTAAAAGCCTTGACTAGTAGGAGACGTGGGGAGAAATATGGAATCAGGACATACTTTTTAGATGGAACCACTAGGTTTGTCAATATTCAATGTGGTTATGAGCTAAAGCATATGGTAGTGTTATTTAGTTCATATTGATTTGGGAGTACAGTTAGTCTTCACGTTACAGACAGGTTCTTGGAGACTGCAACCTTCAGTACAATGATGGACAGCAGGTCCATCCTTTTGTTCAACATCATTTTGTTCTAATGTTGATGAGAAAATATAAATCCCGGCCCACACTGAATGCAGTGACATTGTCTGAGGACCTGCTGTATGACAGAGGCATCCTCCTCAATCTCACCGATTTCACAGTTGGATTACACCCAGGCATAAACTCTAAAATTGGGACATAATGGTTCATAATCAAGATCTGCAGCGTCGCCTTAATAAGACAGAGCAGTACCACTGCCAGCAAGATGAGATCAGATCGCAAAGGTTTTCATACAGTTGAAGAGGGACGTGTCAGCCAAATGGGAACTTCTCAGACATGGAGACATATATAAAAGGAGAATTAGTGAAGGCAGAAGCGGACTGTATCTTTCCAAACACCATCCAGTATATGAGGAGTCTATGCCAAGCCCTGTCAATGACTATGGTCCTGTTAGCAAGCCCATGTCTATTGTAGGGATTGTTACTAGAAACTGCAGCCAAGGGGGAATTCAAGTATCCTGGACTTCTGGCAAGGTAAACCTCATTGTGGAGATGGATGCTGATTACTTGGTAAGTATAACAGGCAGTAAAAAGGGAAATCTGGCTATTGCAATCACAATAGTCCATCAAATGGCTATTAACAGAAGAGAAGACTAAATTAAGACCAAAAGGGCAGACAAATCAGGGAAGAATTGTTCCTAGGTGCAGATGAAAGAATTATGGTCAAACAAAAGTCCTCTCTTCTATTGAGCTCTCAATCTATATTATCATCTTTAAATTAAAGAGCAATAAGGCTTGTCATGCATAGATGTGCTTGGATAAAGAATCACTATGATACTTTAAAAAAAAAATTTGATGCTAGGTAGTGAAGAACATGATGGATTGTTTTAAAAACTGAAATATCAGCACTACATTTTGTTAAATCTTGCATAATTTGGTTTAAAAGTGTTCTTGGAAATAGCAACCTATTGACCAACCCTAGAAAATAGTTACTAAGTGTTTGTTAATACATGAATATTATCAGGTTTCAGAAGACAAACCATTCCATATATCAATGGAGATTTCACACAATGATTGCAACCCACAGACAGAGCAATATTTTAAGTACTTACGACAATAATTCTAAAATAGATCACACATTCTTCTTGTCCTCCTAAGTAGAGTTCAATGAAGATACTTTATCCTTTTCTTAATGAATCAGACTCATGACGATGAACATTAACAATTATGATGCCCTCAGGAACCACTGACCTATGGAGGATGACCTGGCCCTGAGCTAAACGGTTCCTCTTAAAAATACAATGTTGTGATACTTTTCCTTGGATCCTTCCCTATCAAGGAACTGCTCTCTCTTTTGGCTTCTGTTGGTGTATCTGACCTTAGGAGGATGCTATTATGGACTTAACTTTGTACCCCTAAAATTCATATGTTGAAATTTCAATATGATGGCTTTTAGAGATGGGACCTTTGGGAGGTAATCAGCCTTAGGAATAGGTAGAGACACCTCACGGTGGGAGTAGTAACCCCTTATAAGAAAAGACACCAGAGAGCTTTGTATCCTGTCCTCAGATGCACTGAGGAAATATGACAAGAGGAGGTGGCTATCTGCACATCAGGAGGAAGGCTAGAAACCGACAAGGTGGGCACCTTGATCTCGGAATTTTCCTCTTTCAGAATTGTGAGAAATAAACATCTATTGTTTAAGGCACCCTATCTGTGGTATTTTTTTATGGCAGCCCAGGCTGATCCTCACACAGGGGGATTATGTTTCCATTTCAGATTCATTGCTTCTAATCTATGAATAGCTTGATCAAATTTTGTTTAAAACAATTGTGATCCATTTGGGTGCTATTTCTTTTTCTTCTTCTTTATTTTTGACTGCTCAGGTATTTCATTATCTACTTTCAAATTTCAAGTTAAATTCTAGCACCCAAAAGTTCAGCATTTATATTTGTTTCCTAATCTTCGAATAGCTGAAAACTATTAACATTTTAAAAACAAACTATTACTTACTGATTTTTTTTAAGGAAGGGTTGGAAAGTATTCAATTGTCCTTCATATCTGAGCTGAGAAGACTGAAATTCAAAAAGACAAGTATTCTTTTTGAGAAATTATAATCATGTTCTGACTTTCAGCATTTTGATGTCAATGGTTGAAAGATTTTTGGGAGGGGGCGTTGAGGTGGAGGAGCAAACAGAGAACGTGTAAGCTAAAATTTATTTTGTCTTCAAGGATATAGTTAAGATGATATTTTTAGATGTTTCAGAGTTTAGGGCCTTTGGGGGACCCAGGAGCGCTGTTGCTAATGAAGCCTTTGGAATAATAAAAGTAATTAGTATGTGGTTTGCATCAAATATTATTTCTGTGGCTGGGTAACAAGATAAGCATGAACCGTAAAAAGACTACTATTCTCAGAGAAAATAATGTGACTTCTGAGAAGTTTCAGTGCTAGTTCTGGCTAGGAGAAGCTAGAAGTTTGCTGAAGAGCCCAGAAGCTGCTTGTTTGTTAAGACTTACCAGATGACTTAAGCACCAGCCACCAGGTTACTTAACAGAATGGGGTTAGGAATACCTGATGAGGAGCCTGCTTAGAATAAATTTTAAGCTTATCAGTCACTAGTTAAACCTGAAGAGGGGGTGAAATGTACTTTTCAAATAAAAATAACTTGTTGTTTCATGTACATTTTATGCCATATATATATAAAATGAGGGCTCCAGGAGGTAAGAGAGGAAAGGATATGGAGCTAGTTAAAACACAAATAAAGAGACCATTTATTTATTTCAACCTTGCACCTCTGGAGCAGAGCCAAGCGTGTCATATGCAACCTGTATAATGAATACAAATATTCTATGGGCCAGGCACCAGAATTTAGGAGTGGTAATTGAAAAATGAAAAAGCAAGAAAGAAAATGATGACACTCTCCCTGTCTATGTTATAAGCACAAGGCCTTCCATGGCGGAGCAATAAGGTGTCTACTCGCTCCTCCCAGCTAACACTAGAACCTGACCAAACACAGTAGCTTAGACATAGTAGGGCAGCTAACAATGTTTATGCAAGAAACAGCTACATTTATAAGACACTTTCACCTAAATTATTTCCACAGCCTCCTAAGAGATTGCACTATTCTTCCTAATTTACAGAGGATGACAAAACTCAAAGTTAAATTAAAAAAAAAAAAAAAAGTTCCTTTCCTTTTCCTTCTTGCCTCTCCCAATTGTTATTACTTATATTTCTAGGAATATTTTAACACTTATTTTTGTATAATCTAAAGTTAATCTCCTTATTTTTTTCTGATTATTCAGCACCTATTGATAGACTGAATTTGCTTTACTAAGTATAAACGAGAGAGAGAGAGAGAGAGAGAGAGAGAGAGAGAGAGAGAGAGAGAGAGAGAGAGAGAGAGAGAGCAAGATTGAGATTGTGTGTGTTAAAGGAAAGGTGTAGGCAGAAATGAAGCTACAGGCAGTAGGAAGGAAGAGAGAAGAGGAAGAAACATTGTATTTAGTTGTCTGCCTTTGGTTGTCCCCTGCCCCAGGATATGAACAGGAACCCAGGACCTTGGGATGTCCACACTGTTAGTGGGAAGCAATGCAGGTGAGGGGGAGTGAGATACTGATGAGACACACTGTCAGTCAGTCAGATTCCTCTTCAAAGGAATCCCTTCAGTTAAGTAAATGCAGTTAGTGTAAATAATTATTATTTTCCTGGTCCTCTGCTTCTGAAAGCTCACCCACACCAGGAAAATCTCTATTCTACCTCTAATTGGTATAAATCTTCATCATTACTATAACACTTTACAAATTTTACTAGGAGCCTTATGTTTTCTTCTTATACTTACTGTATTAGCTACTGTTGTCTTCTTTAATGAAACTAAACGTGCAATCGTACCAGTCCTAGTCATTTCTAATCTGGAAAAAAAACTTTCTACCCTGCATTTTCTCTGAAAGGCATGACAATGCCCTTGGGGTTCCCACTCAGATTTTTCCTGAATCAGCCCTTTTCAGGATCCCTATTCATATTTAAACTCTGTTTTTTTTAATCTGTTGGTAAATTTGTTTTTCTCATCTAGAGTCAAGTAAATTACAGCTGTTTCCACAAGCCTATGATCCTTTGGAACCAAGGTCACAGCTACTGGACTCTGCATGCGCTGCATTTCATCATCTTGCCTGCTGGTCCCCCATGATCCTTCCCCCCTAGTTACCTTAAAAACAGAATAGTTTGGACCCCAGATAGGAGAAGCACTGCGACCATGTCCAGCTCTCAGAAGTTACAGAAGGGGTGACCTTCATCCTTTATCACCAAAGATTTTTGGCCCTATTTCGTCCGGGGGGGGAATAATGCAGGAACAGCATAGCTTAAAATCTATAGAGCAGTATGCAGATGTAGGAGTAGAAAACTAACAGGCAAAAACTTAGACTTCTAAGAGCAAAGATCCCAAGAGCAAGGACCCCACCTTAGCAACTTGAACCTGAACACACCCACAAAGGAAAAATCCCCACCCCTCATATACAGTCAAGAATCCATCTTACCTGAGAGGCAGGCAGCACAGGTCATACACATGTGTGCATTCCCTGGATATAACTTTCCTTGGCCCACAGGGAGCTTAAACTCACAGTCTCTACTTTCAATAAACTTGCTGTGTGTTCCTGACCGAAATGGCACTCTCCACGAGTTCTTTGTGGATGAACCCAGTGTCTCATCAGTGTGTCTCACTCCTCTTCACCTGCATTGCTTTCCACTAACAGTATGGACATCCCAATGTCCCGGGTTCCCCCAGGGGCAGGGGACAACATAAGATGAACAACTAAATACAATGTTTCTTCCTCTTCTCTCTTCCTTCCTGCTGCCTATATCTGCTCAGCTTCATTCTTGCCTACACCTTTCCTTTAACACACACACATACTTTCTCACACACTCTCTCTCTCTCTCTCTCTCTCTCTCACACACACACACACACACACACACACACACTTATGAGAGAGAGGTAAGTTGATCTCCAGCACTGGGCAAGAGCAGTCAGGCAACACAATAAAAATGACATCCCAGCAAATGGTTTAATATACTACCTTCTATTTACTAACTTATTTCAGATAAGACAATCTACCCAAAAGTACAGTGACATCTTGGCTTAGAGCATTTCATTATATACTCATAAATATTTACTGCAAAAAATATGTATTTGTTCAAATGCTTTTTGACTATCATTCATTGCTCAGTTAATTTTCTGTTGCTATTATCTGATATATGAGAACTTGTTTGCTGTCAATGACATGGTAATTTCTAGAGACGATCAAGTTTATGAACTACCAAGACCAAGTGTGTAAAGTGAGGCTGGAAACACCATCAGTTTTAAAGATTTTCTAAAGTTTAAAGATTTTTTTCAAAGCATGCACAATAATCACCAAGTTAATTATATATACACCACTAGTTTGAATGAAAAATACTTTCAAAAGCTATTTTCCTAGACCTTGGATAAATTTCCAGAAATTTCTTATTTCAGCTCTTTGACGCTATCTTCTACATTCCTTAGAGCCTGACTTACCTCCAACAAAAGGTTATGAGGATTCCAGGGGTTTCTCCGTTGAGTTCTTTGACTTCATATAAATTAAGGCTGACCCCTAACATGTGACTATCTGTCATTTTTTCACATATAGTCTAGTTCCTTGTCAAGATTAAATGTTCCCTGAGGACAAGGGCTGCATATTATATATTTCATTCTATAGCAGAACTGTGGACAGATAAGTAACTGCATTAGATCTTTAAAACAATGGGAATTATTACCTGGTGGAAATTCAGAGAGAACTGAGTACACAAAGATAGAAGGGTTGAGAAACCATATGGAGTAGGATAGCCCACAAGCTAGCAACAGAAGGAAACTCCTGCCATTCTTAGGGGTGTGAAAGACCATGGGAGGTTTTATGTCACCACAATCCAGAAGCTAGGCCTTCTTGTAAGAACTGGGACCATGGAGGAGACACAACTGTTAGAGACACCAAAGGAAGCAAAAATGGAAGTAAGGTGAAAATACCCTGACTTCTCTCTCACCCTCCCATGTTCCACCAATGCCTCTTTTGAAGGCAAAGAGTGAAAGAGTCTAAACTTATGATACAAATCAGAGAATGAAAGGAGTAAGGGATGGATCTGAGGGTAAACAAGCAGTTTGCAGAAACAGTGATTAATGTATTCTTTCTGGTAGACACAGGAATCAATCCACATGCAATTGTCATATATTATAATTCGATTCTCTTTTAAAATGATTAGTATAAAAGACTGTAAGATGAGAGGTTAAGAGATGTGTGGAACAGCTTTGTTTCTAGTAATGGTACCCCAGAAGATTTGGACCAATTCTCCTGCTGAGGATAACTAAGGTGCACACACACACACATGCATACATGTATACGTAGAATTCACAGATAGATTCTGCTTGACAGCATTGGAGAGCTAACACAATAGTAAAGACTCACTATTTGGACTTCTCTGGGGCCATTTGCCAATTCAAAAGGAGGCAGATGAAAAGCTAAGGAGCACCTTTGGCAAGTCTCCTGGGGGTAAAGTCATGAATGTGGTCCTCTTGAGCCTAGGTCACCCTAATAGGGTGATCCTGTAGTAAACTAATTTAGGGCAACTTCAGTTCAGTTTTGAATAATCTTTACCCCTGAATTGAATTAAGCTGACTCCAGATGTAAGAGCTGCCAGGCATGTAGTAGAAAAAAGTATAAATCTTCCCTAAAGACAAAAATTGTCTTAGAAATCAAATTATATTTACAAATGATTTTCAACACAACTCCCTTAACAGTAAAAGAAGACAAGAACTAGAGATAACAGAACCAACAGCAGAAATAGCCCCACCATGTATCCACATGTTAGACTTACCAGGCATAAACTTTGAAATTACTATGAGTGTTAAATGCTGAAAACTGTTGGAACTGAGTGATGGGTTTCATATACCTTTTCCTTTATATTAGTATACATTACAATTTTTTCATAATAAAATGAAAAGTCTAGAACCAGTCCTGAGACTCTTCACTGGCTGTCTTGTTACCATCAGGTTGGATGCACAGTGGGTATTATGGCCCAGAAACACACGGCCTTCTCTCTCTGACAATCCTCAAAGTTGATATATCATGAATGGTATTGAAATATTTCAAACACTAAGACAAAACCATGCTTATTCTTTCAAGGAAATTAAAGGCCCAATTGTGAATTCAGCACAAAATAGAAATTGTTTTCAAATGACACAGAAGACTGAAAAAATAATGAAGTAGAAATTCTAGAATTAAAAAATAATAATCAAAATTAAGACCTTGGTGGATCAGTGTAGAGCAATTGATTCACAGCGGAAGAGAAATGTCATTAGCTAGAAGTAGTGGACACGGTAAGGGAAAAAAAATACTTAAATTGAAGCATAAAGAGACAGAAAGTTAGAAAAACCTTTTTTTCCTTTTACCTTCCTGTAGCCCTGGGTCTTGAATCCAGGTCCCTGGGCTTTACATGGCCTGTACCTTAGACACAGAGTCACAGCACCCTGGAAAATACTTTTTAAAGAGGATAAATGAGAAAAGAAAACAGTAAGATGGTCTAACACAGTTCTGGAATTCTAAGGAAGGGAGATAAATTAGATGAGCCCAAAGTAATGTTTGAATAGTGGCTGAGAATTTTCCAAATGCTGAAAAACAACAAATTGTGAATTCCAAAAGTTCTGTGAGCTCCAAGAGAAGAAATTATCCCCTAACCAAACATAATGAAACAGCTGAAATCCAAATACAGAGTGAAAAAAAAGTTAGTGCACTTAGAGTAGAAAGAAACTTGCTTTTGTTTGTCACAAACAAACTGAGAAAGCACAACAAAATTCAAAGGCACAAGACTGGTTTCCTGAGGGATGGAGGGGAGAAGGAAATCAGGGAATGAAAGAGTAGATACAGCTGTGCTGATGGCAGGATGGTGGCGGTGTGGTGTGACATGCACACAGATTGAGGTGTAAATTCAATATACTGAAAATCATACAGCAACACGGAAATAAAATTTTAAAATAGTTAATAAAAACATAACTACAAAAAAAAAAGCTTTCAAAGCAGAAAGGAAACCAGCAAACACCTTCTCAAAACTAATGTGAAAACTGAGTGTCAATGGAATGATTGTTTCAAAGTGACTGTATGTGGTAGTAAGGAAGGAATGGGACACTACTTCTGAGCTGCTATGTAGGTTTTAATTCTTAACCTGGGTATGCTTACATGAATATTTCTTTCATAATGAACTACCAACATATTTATCTTTATTTGACATACTTATGTCTTGTGCACTCCTCTGTATGTTTGTACAAGTTCACAATAAGTTTAAAAAACAAATTGTGGTAGAAAGAATTCCACTTAGTACGTAATCATACAATAATTGTCATACTAAACCAGCTCTATTTGAAGTCAAATTTTCTTATACAATAAAATGTGTACTATAGAAGAGAAAGTTTGAAGAACTTTATGAGAACAAAAAGTATATGAATCCAGGTATGAAGTACAAGCAGTCTAACCTCATATTTCTTGTTTGTAATCCTAAAGAAGACTGACTATAACAAAGAAAAATGTTTGAGACACATATATCAATAATGTGGTAAAGACGCTTCTAGAGAGCTTGGTTATAAACACTGAAAGCCATTTTCCTTCACAAAATGATGATTATATGTTAACTAGACACCATGCACTGATCTTTTTATTATCTGTCAAAATTTAAATAACACAGTTTCATTAAAAAGGAGAAAAGACTAGGTTTCCTAAAGTTATCCCATACTAATTGTACTAGATAAGTGACTTATCCATAATAAAATGTGTATGGTATCAATATGATAGGAATGGAAATGGGCTGATGCCATTCATTCAATGGCAGTGATGCTGTATCCATGTTTCTTGTCACACTCCCCAGGGTTGCCATGAAAATGTGAAGAGCAGCTAATTGCACATAGTAAGGGTTTTAATTGATGAGTACCTGACCATTACAGCGATTTCCACATCCAGAAGCATCCCAGCTGATATTGTTATAGAGTAGCATAAATGAAAAGAGTGAGACTAATTGGAGTAATTAATTAAAAACACACAATTAGCTTCCACGGCAGAGATTTTATTTTTTAATTTCTCATCCTCATTGCTTGAGGCCTGTGAGGGTTTTATGGAGTCTCACCACACTGGGGTTTGTCTGTGCTGATAATTAACAAGGAGAGACTGGGAGAGGAGGGTTAGTGCTCACAGCCAGACCACAGGAGAGAGTTTGGCCAGCTTCCTCTGTGCTAAGACAAACAGAGCGAAGACCAGGATCTTGAATGAGAACACAGGGTGGGGTCTAAAACAAAGTCCCTGGGTCAGAAATTTAATTCTCTCTCCAACTCCTCTGTCAAGAAGTATGATAACTATCACTTGTTTATCTGCTTCCTAAGATATGGAGAATACTCGGCAATGACCACAGTGTTGACAGGGAAGACAGCAGCCAGCCTGAGGTGGGGATTTCACGGTTTGGCAGCTAGATGCTAGAATCAAACCTGATTTTTTTTAAATTCTACCTCTGAGTGATAAGACTGCGTGAGCATCTTTAGAAAGGATCTCTAGAAAGTGTGAAGAATCAAGAAAAGGACATATTTTCCACCACTCAGATCCTGATCTCACAGAGAATAGACACAGCTCTCACTTGAAAACATACAGAAAATACACCAAAAAACCTAGGATGTAGGCTCAGTCACAGAAATCTCTTCTATATATTTCAAATCAAGATGCCAGGCTGAAGCTTACACCCAGTTATCTGGCTGCAATGCAAACTGAACATGGATCAGGGAATCAAAAATAGGGTTCATATTAGTAAGAGCCTTTTCTGGGGAATGTCACTAACAAGATCAAGTGTCAGCTGCAAAGGATTTATCTGGGATATTCTTTGCAAGTTTTTCCTAGGCGCTTTGCTCGGAAATAACATTTTACAAAGGCTCTCTTTGTCCCATAATCAATTTCTGTTCTAATTAGATGGAGCTACAATCATGGTGACAAGGGTATATAAAGAAGATGATCCAGTGAGCAAGTTATATGAGTGAGGACCCAGAGAAAGCTTTTTCATAACTGCTTTCATGGTCCAGTAGATGTTATATTTGAAAAAGAAGATGAATTTGGTGATTTTTGGCTACAAATAAACCAGGTCTTTGTTTCAGCATTTTAGTTCAAGTTCAGAGTTGTAAACACCTGTTTTTTCATTCTACTTTCACAGTGTTAAGACAACGGAAATGTAGTGGCAGAGCACTGACCATTTTTATCCATTTTTACACTCTTAATAGGAATAGTGAACAACTAGAAAACAATGAAAACCTCATCTAAAAATCTCTCAGCTAAAAATTTGAAACAGGTATAAAACTTGTGATAATTACATATAAGAGGTTAAATTTACCTTTTATTTTCCCACTTAATTCCACACTTAACAATGACTGAAAGCTTACTATGTTTCTCTTTAACCTCAAATGTATTTGCATTTTCAACAACTCCAAGATAAATGCTCATAAATCATATCTACTTGTGTTCAGTAAATATGTACATCAACATAGCCGATCAGAAATTTATAATGCTTCAGCGATTAATGTAAAATTCCAAAAGATTTTTAATTGCTTTATATACTCAAGGCTTCAAGCTCACACTAATAAAACCAATTAAGGCACTGGCATAACATTTGGCCACACAGAATAAATAGACATAACCTCAAATTACATTCATTGCCAAAACGGAGTCAATCATGAAGGGTGAGGGAAATGAATCAAAATTGGAGTAGTACAGATGTTATTTAGAGTAAGAAGTATCAATATCCTGTCCTACATGTCAGACTCCCAAACTTACCAGGACTGGAAAAGACAAAAATCCACAAGAAACAATAGTAACGATTATCAGTATATGTCTTAGTGGGCCCCAAATCAAAGGTATAAGCCTGGAGAATTTGGTAGATACTAACCACTCCTCCTCCCATTTAATTACCTTTGAATTAGACCTAAGTGATTTTAGACTGAAGGAAACTGAGCTACCAGTATAAGCAGAAATATCATCAGAGACAGACAGCAAGAAGCAGAGACTTTCCCTTAGCCCAAGTATGACCATTGCCCCAGGAAGAAGAGAACAAAAGGGAGATAACAAGATAGTTTGACCTATCAGATACCTGTCCCATCTATAAATGAACTTGACTTTTATAATTCAGATCTTATAAGGAAGAAATCAGAAACAAAACTACACTCAGTGGCAAAATGATACTATTATTTGGGTGAGTTAGGAATGCTTTTAGCTAACAGAAAACACATTCAAACACAGACTCAACTAAAAGTATGTTTTCCTCCTGAAAGAAGTCTGGGTGCAGGCAATGGTTACTGTGAGGTCACTAGCTCCAAGACAGCACTTCTTATGTCTCTGCTATTCTCTGGCTCTTTCCCTTAGTTCACTCACCTAAAGGTTGCAAGATGGCCACCAAAACCCAGGCAGCACATCAAAATTCACTACAAGAGGTAAAGGGTAATGGTTCCAGTATCACTATACTTTTATTCAGAAAATAAAACTCTTCCCCCAAACCATTAACACAAATTTTGTTAACCAGACAAAACTGTTAAATGGTCAGGTCACTCTTGGCTCTAAGTATGAAAATATAAGTATTTGGAACATGGGAAAGGGAATTCTTCTTAAGGAAGAGTGAGGGGTAGGTCCAGGGACAGAGAGAAATAAGAAAATAAGATTCTTTAAGGATATTACCTAAATATATGGCATCAGATTTTGAGGTAGGGCCACTCTAAATGAAAAATAAACATGCCCTTTTCTTATTTCCCTACACATAGGAAAAATATTTCATGAAAGGGTAAAATATTCTACATACTTTATACTTACAGGGTAAGTGTAAGTGTAAAGGGTTTCCCTGGACTAATCAAAAGCAGGATCCCAAATATGTCTGGATCTTCCTCAAATCTGACCAGCCAACTATATACAGGGCTTATTCAGTATTTTTATCAAGCTTACTTATATCATTCTTCAGTATTTTTAGTCTACCAAACAATAAATATAATGGGAAAACAACTTTATACTAAGATACAGAAAAAAAGCTGTGTGTTGATAACGTATGGCCTACTGTTATAAATTACAAATACATGAACTAGTAATGATAATACTAATGACAAGCCAATTAAATAGTGATGAGGGAGGCAAAATAATTGAAATTTACTGTTTCTAAAAGAATCTCATGGGAAGTGTAGAGATAAAGTTGGGGGAAAAATAGGAAAGTTTCTGCAAAACAATTTTACAAACTAATTGCTAAGATTGTAAAGAAAGTCGATGCTATTTTGATGTGAGAATAGTCATATTTTTTCCCAAGTATCTGAAACTCCACTTGCGGCAAAAGATTTCGGAAAATAATAGTTTCATGGTTTGTTCTTAAAGTTAATGTGGTAAATATATACTACTTCAATTAATGTGCTTTGAAAACAGAGGACTTTCAAGTATAATATTTTTTATTTACTCAATTGGAAAAGTAGTTCTGAACTCTTTATCAATTAGACTCATTTGGGAGCTTTTAAACTTACTCAGAAAGTCTGATTTAACTGGTTTGGGATAGGGTTCAGGCATAGGCTTATTTTGCTTTGTTTGTGTGTTTATTTGTCTAAAGTTCATGCACTGATTCCAAAGTAGAGCCAGAGCTGAGAATAATTGGATCAAGAAAACAATATTAAGTGGCATTGAAGTACAGTGAAGTCAAAGCATGCATAAACACTAATGAGTGAAAATTAGTATCATCTGTCTAAAATGCAATTTGGCAATATGTCAGATGCCTAAATAAACTGATTCCCTTTCTAAGAATATATCAAAGAAATGGCAGAGAATCAAAGATTATTATACTGAAAATTTCACTGCAACATTATTTATTGATAATATCCAATAGTGAGTATAATTAATTAGTCTGACACAAAATATTGTCAAAAAAATTTCAAAAATAAGAAACCAGTAATGAATGCATATAAAGGAGGATAAAAAGTACACATATTATGGTATTATTTATATGACATGAAAAAAGTCATGCATACATAGAGGAAAGAATGTACTTTAAAGTATTCTTAACAGTCTCATGGTAGGATTATATTAGCAATATTCATTTATTTATACTCTTCTGAGTTATTTTTTTAATAATTTACATACACAGGCTGACTTTATAGATAGTCAGAAAAATTCTTTCCAAAACCTTGGATTGCTGTATTTGTGGGACTTTTATTTGATCAGAAAACTCAACGCTGAAAAATGTCATATTAAATAGCATTATGGACTTAGTTTGAGGAAAAACCTAGGTTTCCCTCACTAATGGGCAAATCAAATATGTTGGAGACGAAGTATCAAAAAATTTTTTTTTTAATTTCCATGTGCCTTTATAAAATTAGTTGCTCAATTTTATGAAAAACATAATATTCAAAATGTAATTGTAAAGGAATATAACAATCTACAGGAAATATGTATAGTGCCCAATTTCCACCCCATTTTCCATATATTGATATTAAGTTCCTAGGGGCAATTGAACCAAAACTGTTTCTTACTATACCAAATGTAAATATTCATTTGTAAAGTTGTTCCCTCAGACCTGGATACACTTTGTGTTTTACTTCTCCTGGACATTTCTTTGTCCTCGTGATCCTTTCTCCCAAAAAGAGAGGCAGTCTTTGTCTCTCTGAATTATGATATTTACACTCGCGGTATTTTAGTTTTGCTTCATGAAAGAGCAGAGCTGGCACACCGCAGTACTGGCTTCCAGTGTTACATTCCCCAGGGAAACAGCTGGCTTAATGTCATGGTTATTGAGTTAATTGCTATTTTGATGACTGGGGGTAATGACTTGTATAACCCCCTAATTTAAACCATTTCAAAAAATGTGCATAAGCTCTGTTGGATATGGACAAGAGTCCAATATGAATCACTATGCTTCAGAGAAGACTGGTACCCCACTGGCTAGCAAGATAGAAAGAACACCTAAATGGTGCTATAGAGTGAGGACCCCTTGCTATTTGCTCATCAGTCATCAGTAAGGAAAAGGACCCCCAGACCTGAACTATGGTTCAAGTCATGAGGCTTAAATATGCTAGAGAGAAGCAGGCAGTTACCACAGAACACACATGGGAACATTGCAGATTTTATGGATTAGGCTCAGTACCTGGAAGCCAAACAGAGAACTAGAATGATTACACAGTCTATGTAATTAAGGACAAAGACAATGAACTGTAGATTGCATCCTAGTCAGACTTTTCAAAGAAGCTGAGTGCAAAAGAGGTCAGCAGGCGTGCCCTGGTGGAGTAGCAGTTTGGTCAGCTGCCTTCAGTTGGCACAGTTCACATACATCCCAAGGATCTAGGTTCGTGTTCAGGGTCTAGACTAGGGGGAACAATCAAGATGTACCACTTACAAAACAAAGTGCTTCTTCCTTCGCTCTCTTCCTGCCTACCTGCCTCTACTCACCTTTTATTTCTGCCTACACCTTTCCTTTTAAAAATAAAAGAGGTCAGCAGAACTTTGACAGGCAGGTGGTGTGTGGACTCTTCTCCTCTGGCTAACCTACACTGATATGGATGCTTATATGTCTCCCCAGCACCAATGCTAAGGCTGTCTTTAATTTCAAACCACTGTCAGTTCATTCTTACTAACTCTAAAACAAGAAAGTGGGGGACTGTCTGCCAGCAGTTCAGTAATGACCCCCCTGCTCAGATCTATATGCATTTTGAAGGGAAAGGAGAGGCTGACATGGAGAGGTCAGAAAAAAGAAGTCCATAGCCCTGCCTGGCAGGACCAACAGCTCCCCTCCCTCCCTACCCCTCAGCAGGGCTCTGGGGAGGGGGCCTGGCAGGTCTGTTTCTCGATCATCTTCCAGGGGGCTGCGCTAGGACTAAAGGGACCTTCAAGATCACTTAAGACTCCAATTTAAATGAAAAAAATCAAGACAGTATGCTGACTCCTCATCTAAACGTTATAGTTTACATCAATCCATTCTCAACTCTGCCAGCATCCCAGAAATTCATTAGGGAGAGGGAATACCAATAATCATGTTTAAATAGCAAACACTTATTGGACATTTACTGTGCTCCAGGCACTGTGTGAAAACTTCAAAGGAACTTGGGTACATTATCACCATCATCAGTTCCCAGATACAAAAACAACCTGAGAAAGGCAAAAGGTCTTACTCCACATGATGAAAGAAAAAAATGGATGGAGCCAAGATCAGACCCGGGCAGCCTGTGACACTGCTGTGATGTGAACCCCTCACTCCAGGAGGAAAGGAGACAGGCAGAGCACCACCTGTCAGTCTGCCACACCCGAGTGTGGATGCTCTTTGCTCAGTACCTTTTACAGCTCCTGCTGCTGACTGCAACATCCTAAGAGGTTTGTTTCATCATCTGCTATTTTTTTCCCATGTGTTTAAAATGTTGATCCCTATTCCTCCAGTCATCTGCCAGTTTACACAAGAGAAAACCAAGGGGCAAAGAGGCTAGATGACTTGTCTCTGGGCCCGCAGCTGGTATATGCTGGAGTCAGCACTGGAGTTCAGACAGTCGGGTATCCTGATGACAGTGGACCAAACATCCATTTGGCTGCCACGAAGAGGGACTCACTGAGAGGTGTGGACGGCCATTCGAATCTTGAGCATGTTCTCATTTCTAGGCAGAGAAGGAGTGTCTTCTTTTGCATTGGTTGGTGCTTTACGATATTTGGTCATGTTGTTTGGTTTGTTCCCCTTAAAAAACATGGAAAGGAGACAGGTAAGAGGGTTCTCAAATGCTAACTTAATCTTGAATAAAGAGGACACAACAGCACAGAGAAAAGGTGGACCAATTCGTCTTCTTTGAAGACTCCAAGTTTAATCACTGGGGCTTTTACAAGACAAAACATGCTAAAAATTGTTGATGTGAAAATAAGAGTTGTTCTTTAGTAACATTACCTATTTATAGGCTTTAAACAGAAACCCTTTTCCCCACAGCAAATACAATCTACAGTCTTAGTCCTCTGTCTCAAGTGCTTATTGGCAGCTATTACCCACCATAGTATTTCCCTGGTATTTGATAAAAGTGAGAAAGGAAGATGAAAAGTTTTGGTAGGTTTTATATAAGATTGATCAATATTTTCCATTTCTCCACTTATGTGCCACTACAATTTACCAGTTGTGAGGACAATTAACAGAATATAGCACGAAAGAGAAAGCCAAACAGACACATATGTTAAGGCAGAGAGAAGGGAAAAAAATAATGGAAAGATGCGGGAGGAAGAAGGGTTAGAAGAAGCTCCTGAAGGGGTTTGTGAATTGACCATTACACAGGTAATGAAGGTAGGGGAGACAGTGAGGAGGGTCCCTACATATACCTTGTGGTAGCCCAATATTTTCTGTCTTGGTCTCCTAGTCACACTGTCAACAATTCCTAGAGCCCTGGAAAGCAGAGGCTTCAGGTCTCACACACAGCACACAGAGGAGATTTAGAATCTCCTCCCAGTTAAATCTTGGAACTATAGCCATTTAACAACTGCTTTCTCCCTCTAAGACCTGTTTTGGTAACTGGCAGGTATCCCATTTGAGTTTAGGTTGACAATGAAGGCTCTGGGCTCCCTGACACTGCACAGGTTCAGTGCCTTGCTTCCTGCATCTCCACTTAGCCTCGAGGACTTGAGAGCTGACAATAATGAAACAAAGCTGTGCAAATCTAAGAGCAAAGTCAAATCTTGGCCAGGTAGATTAAGTTATGACCTGTCTCCTAGCAGACTGTGGTAGGTTAGGATGAGGAGACTGTATCACAGCCCATTGCTGGTTTTCTTCAACTACATTCAGCAAAGTGTGAGGATAGTGTCATTTTAAGGACATCAAAGCCAAACCATCAAACAACCAGGGAGTCAGCAGTCATGAAGCTAGGGCTTTAAATGTGGGCTAGAAGCCAAGAGAATAAAGAACGAAAAAAGAAATAGTGAATACCCAGGTTAGGGCTTAGGGTCACAGGAAAGGAAAGGAGAATTAGGAGCAGTAACCTAAGGATCAGGCTGCATATTCCAAAGGGAAACTCTAGGGAGACAGAACTCCAACAAGAACAGTTCCTGTGACTTGAAGAGACCTGCTGTATCTGCGGATGTGTCCTGCACAGGATTCTTCAGCACAAGTTCACCCTTGGGGCCATTTAGTCTGTTTATTTTCCCATACAATTTGGGTTACAGTGGATGTCCATTAAATTTGGCTCTGGAATACCCACAGTCCCCACCAACGTCTAATAAACTAATGATCCAAAGTCAGAGGACAGTCTTCAGTGCTGATAAGGCTATGCAGACAAGGAAAGGCCACTGATGAGTCTCTGACCTTCTGGCACACCCTTCATAGAGGTCACCTCTGGGAAAGGCAAGGAAGAACCCAGACATCCATAAGTACTTTATCAGTCATGTTCTACATAAGAGTCCAGTCTAAAATGTTCATTATAAATTTTGCATGGTGCAGATACATTGCTCTATCATGCTCTACAAGCACAGGTGCTTGCTGAGATTTTTTTAGTTGAAATTTTTTTTTTTTAAAGAAGCAAAAAACTAATGAGAGGTATGGAGGACAAAGAGGGGCAGAAGCGAGAGGGGTAGGATGAGAAGGAAAACAAGAAGAGATAGATGAGGTAGATGGGAGTGAAAGAGGAAGGAGACAGTCTCCATGCTGAAAGACTGCAGGAAGTTATTCATGAACTTGGGGGGACTCCCAATGAAACTCAACTCCCAGCACCTATAAGAACCCAAATGAAAGGAAGAATTAAAAAGTTCTAGAAACCATGATAAAGACAGACATTCTGAGAATCCCAGGAAAGACACAGAGAAGCCCTTGTAGGAATGGTGCTGCCCAAAGCGCCAGTGAAGAGAATTACAGTCCACTGGTAAATTCCCATGAAGTTACCAGCACTGCAGGTACCGGGTCAGCATGTGAGCCTCTTCTCAGACATTTTTAATTCATTCATACAGTTAGGCACGGAAGTGTTTTTCTGGCTTTCAAACAGAAGCCAATAACAAAAGAGAATTCACTTTATAATTAAATTCGGGATCAGTTTGTCAGGAAATTGATTTTTTCTCTGATGGAGTTCCTTGCCTGTGATTACGTTTCTGAAATAGTACTGTGAGCAGTAAACATACAGTCTAGTGACAACCCACCTGTTGTGCTGGACACATGAAGCCTATTCCCTTTTAATACAAGAAAGAAGCTGAAGGGTATTTTTTTTTTTTCTTATAAGATTTTAACATCAAGACAGTAAAGCTCTAACAGGTTATAAATTTTTTAATGTTAGAGAGAAGGAAAAAGTCCAGACATGTATTTCATTAACTGAACACTAGGATTCATAACTGTGGGCAAAAGACATCCTTTCATTAATCCCAGCTACTTAATTAAAGCAATTGAAAGGTTCTAATTTCATTGTGTCTTTTCAGAGACGTACATGCATTTATTGGGAAAGGGAGATTTTAGATGATAAAAGTCACATTGGGTTGAATTTCCTCTGAAGAATAAGTCTTTTACCACAAAAGGGATGGTCTGAGACATTCTACAGACAGGGTTCCTCCTCCGAGGTTCTACAGCTGTCAGAGAACAAAGCAATCCTAACCAGTGGGACAGATTTCTATCAGCCACATATGATGAAAAGAGAAAAGGCTATTCTCTTTATTTGATAGTCACAGTGCAGTCCTTGGAGAAAGCAGAATTTTACCACAGCACCTGGCCAGCAGAAAATCACAAGTTAAGAAAGTGCATTTAGACATCCCTTCCTTAAACAGAATGAAATTGAAAGTAATGAAGAAAAAAGGGATGAATTTCAAAGCCATTGAAGAGGATAAATAAATCTATACAAGGTCAGCACAGTAATATCAGAAGCTAGAGGTCATTCAAGACAAGGAATTCAGTTAACATGTGGTTGTACTGAAGCATTAGAAAGGTCTGATTTCTGGAAGGGAGAAACACAAAATTGAACAAGGCAAACAATGGATTATGGGGGAGCATTTGCATATGGGGAACAATTTGAATGTAAATATCAGTGCCTCTCTCTCTAATCAATAGATGACCACACACACAAAAAGGAAAATTATTGACCTTGAATAAAAGGGACACCTGGAAAAGTTAGTTTAAAAGAGAAAAAACATGCAAATAGCAGCACATTATTCGACCCATCGAATGTTCAGGTTTTACTGCATTTTTTGAAAGGGCAGATCATATACTTAGGTTTTTTTTTTTGTTTTTTTTTTTTAATATAATAGGAAGTGCACTTGTTCCAGTCTGGAGGACATAAAATTGAACACCCAATCCCACATTCAGTAGAGAGCACAAAGAGGTTATAAATCCTCTAGAGGCTTGTGTTCTCCAGTCATTTCTCCTTCTGATTCTCAGTTTCTGCTAAACTCCTCCTCATCCTCACCCCTTCAAGAACCATCTGGTCTCTTTACTGGCTGCCAATCCATTTAAACAGCTTTTCCCCATAATTTTCTCAAAGCGTTGCTTCGGATGGCATGTAGGTATATAACACATGTTATGGCAACTCCGAAGCCAAGGTAGGAATTTTATCATAATGCTCCATCCACCCCAATCATATAAAGTATGATGGTTTTATTTTAAGCTCCTTTATTAAATGAAAATTGATAAAAATTATATGTAAATTCTGATTAACATTACCCACAAGGGGGAAAAATGAAGAAAATACACTAGTGTTACTAGTGATTATCTTAAGATAATAAAAGTATTATTCCTATTTTCTTTCCTTTCCCCCAATTTTTTACATCTTCTCTGACGCATGTACTCCTGTACATGCAGACACTGGAGGCCTTCTCTTCCAAACCCCACATCTCTAGGCTTCCTTTTTAAAAAGGAATGTCATCTCTGTCCCAGCTTACTGAACTTTTTCAAGCCAGTGTACTTTCCCATCTGCAAAAAGAACTGCATTCCAGGTTCCTATCAGAGATGACCTCTACCTCTTTGCTGCTTGCTCAGTACTTTTGCAAAAGTTTAGTTGAAAATGAGCAGTATAAATGGAGAATTGTCTGGAGGTTCTTTTCCTTTTTAGAATACTACTTTGGCAAAATGCCAACAATGAGAAATAGCACATAAAACAGTCCCATATAATTTAGTGGCAGTCAACTGTGGTGAATCTAAGAAATTGATCATCAGAGCTCAAAATACCCTTTTTATGAGTACCCATGAGAAAACTTACTTCTGTTCTCATGCCAGGGATAACTGAGATCCTACTGAAAAAAATTCCATGGTAAAAATCATGAAATCAAATGAGATTTCCCTTTTTGCCTTGGTCACTGGGAAGCCCACAGTCAATTTCTCTTTCCATGATACATATCCAACTTTGTCTTATTACTCTTCCTCTTGTCCTCATTATATTTTGTGTTCTTATTTTTAACTGTCTTAGAGTCTTCATGAAACAAGACAGTTAAAAGAAAAGCACTTGTCTTAATATTCCCAATAAAACCAAATTTGAAAAAGTGCCCATGAATTGTGGATGTATGATCAGAACTTCCCTTCACTCTTTGGTAAAGGGACAGCCAGCAACTTCTTTGGCAAAACACTGATAACGAAAAAGAATACTTCTCCAACCTTCAATATTTTTCTCTAAGAATCCTGGGCTGTTTTCCTTAAGAAAGCTGGATCACTGTAAGAAGTTCTGAGCGACCACAGCGTTTCCATTAAATACATTCAAACTTTTTTTTTTGTGGTTTGTCCCAGGAAAACATGTGTGCAGGAGAGTACCTGTGCCTGTTTGGTATCAGTATACGCACACATTAATATTCACTTTTTAGGAAAAGCGGGTAGATGAGGAAGAACTGCATGCGTGTCTGCTGCAGGGCCCTTCCACGCAGAGTAACAGAGCTAGCTGCATGCAAGTCAGCATGAGAGGGCAGACCTGCCATTCCATGGCAGTCATAGAATATACCTCTGATGACACAAAAGTAACCGGGTGATTGTCATAATCTGTCACTCTAGTTCCCCCAAGACTCAATATGAAGGACTTAAAGAGAATATCCTAAAATAACAAGGGTCACAGGGAAGATGTTCACTGCAAGTTCATGTTCAATAAATTCTATACTATATGATCCCAACTTATTTTGTCCTTGAATGACTTTCAAAAAGAACTATGACACTGTGCCTTGACACAGGGCTGTTCTATGCAGCCGCACTTATGACTAATGCTCTTTCTCACAAAAATAAGTTGTCAGAGGGTGACTGTGTTACCACAGCAACAACAGTTGGCGTGATTACACTGTGTGTCCAGAGGTCCCACAAAGTTCTTTACTCAAGATCTCATTCCTCCTCACCACCACAGACCCTTACGGAAGGTCTATGTCTGTTTCCCTGCTGAGGTTCAGACCACTGAGTACTTTGCCCAAGTCACACAGCTACTAAATGACAGAAACAGGATTCAAGGCCAGGCCTGTTCTACTTCCAAACATATGCTCTTGAGTAAGACTTGACTGGGACTCCACTTGTCTGGAAGAGCAGAAAGCCTAAATTCTCTTTCTAGGTCCCGCCCACCCCAACGGAGCTAAGAACTTCCCAGGTACCTCTTCATGGGCCAAGGTCTGTCAGCCCTTCTTGTTTCCACTCAGCTCAGAGAGCAGAGTTCAGACATGCTCCTTTGATTCCAGAAGGCCATAATCACCTCTAGTAGGAGACAGATGCCTTAGAAATCAAAGTCAGGACAGAAACTAGATATTATGAACTCTAAGCCTAAAAATAAGGATAACAAGTATACCCACTTCCTGCAAAAATTCAATGCAATCATGCATGCATCCATACTTGCAACAATGCCTGGCATACAATAAATGCTCAGGAATGATTAGCTACTGTCATGAATAACAGTGACACTATTGACGCCAACAATCTTCATGTAAAAGACAGGCAAAGGAACTACAGGTATGGGTCCACGACTGGAGTAATGGAGGCCAATGGTTCTCTACCCCTGCCTGCATGTTAAAATCCCATGGAGAGCGGCCTAAGGCTTTCATCCCTTCTTTCCAAGAGGATCACTAAAGTCCTTTTGCAAATGTATGTACCCTATGCCCTCCTTTCCCTATAATTTTAAATTCAGAATATTAACCCACTGTCACAGCGAGCCTCAGTGAATATTCCATGAAAACCACGGATAGTCACTTCTATGTCCATTCTCTCTTTGGAGTCAGATGAAATGCTAGATTTGATGGGTAGGTCAAGAATTGCCACCCTACACGGGTTAAACAAAAGGAGGCTCAGAAGGAGTTATGGTGCTTTTTTCAAGGACACAGAGTTCATGAATAACAAAGCCTAGACTCAAACCCCCGTTTGCTAATTCACAGGCCAGCACAGGTCACAGTACATTAAATTGATGAAAATGAAAAATGCTGCAAAACCATCGCAGTGGAAACCAAGCCCCTTCTACAACACCCCTTAGAAAATACTATTCTTTCTTTTTTAAAAGGTTCACAGAGTGATCCTCAGACAAGCATAGAGGTACTACTGACTATTTGGACAACATTTGATTGGTGAATCCCGGCCAGAAATCCTCTTCCCTCCCTCCCAGCTATAACACACACATGCACGCACACACAGAGCCACCTCCTTACTCCACTGATTATTAATGGGAGATGCCTGAGTAATTTACAATTTCTCTCGTGGCTGCAAGCTTCACATGGGAACTATCAAACACCACTGGCTTATTATTTCTTTCATTCGTGAGCTCAAAAGCTCTACAGCACCTTGGAAAGAACTAGAAGTTTCAAGAGTGCCACTTCATATGTGATCCTCATCACAGCAGGGGCCCTAAGGCCTCTTTCTGCTCTGAACATCCGTGCTGCTTTGACTAGAGTCATTCTTCCTCCCCTCTGTAAAACACAGGCACCTAACCCATTCACCTCGAAACTCGAGTTCTGCTGGAATCATGCTCCTGCATGCCTCTCAGAGCTGAACCCAGACCTGTGCGTGGCACTGGCCAGGGGCTCTGTGACCTGGGAACAGGTGCTGGCAGCCACCACTGAGAGCTCCCCAGTAGCACATGCACCCAGTGCCCACCCATCAGTTTATACCCAAACAACAGTGCTTGTGCCACATCATGTGTATTAACAAACAAGTACCGCAGATCGTACTCGCTGGCTAAAATGACACAGGAGAGCTCCTCTATTAACCGCTTTCCAGGAGTCACTTTGGTACCAGGTAGGTGACTGATGATGAGTCCCAAACTCTGGGCTGCCAAATTACACAAGGATTCCGATATTAAGCGTCACATCTATGAGAGGTCCGTGCTACATGCTCCCCAGGACAGAACTTGATCAAGGCTTCAAACATTTGGGACCTGCGTTCAGATTCCAGCAGGCATTTCCCCAGGCTGTGGAAGGAAGTTGGTACAGGCCAGGTACAGTCTGCTCTCATGAATCACTTAAAGGGTGCTTTGAAGTGTGTGCATGCCAGAGCTTCCTAGAGGGGTCTCCATGGCTGTGAACCCAAATACGACAGGAATGTCAATACAGTTGACAAGCCTAGACAGAGCCTTCAACGGTTAAAAAACAACAACAAAAGGAAGGTCAAGTGACAGAGTAAACAGTCATGTTTCGTGATCCCCAAGTTTATTGGCTGTGACATCATGGATATCATGGCAAAACACCTTATAGAGCCTCTCACACATAATACTAGTAACCAAGCTCAAAGATAAGCCATGAGAAAATATGTGACTGTAGCCAGGGATCTGGGTAGGAAGAGAGGCTGATAGGGATGGACTCAGAGATAGCTGGGGGCAGGCAGCTCCAAGTTATCATATTAAGGGGTTAACCTTGAGATGGAAAGACACTGGAAATTTCTCAGCAACAGTAGTACACAACAGAGAAAGTTGAGAAGATGAATTTGGCAGTCCACTTATAAATAAGTGCCAAAAAAAAATCAGAGGCACTTATTTAATCCAAATAAATCAAAGATTCTCACCACACTCTTAAGAAGATTTTTAAAAACTAATAAGGGAGTACTTGAGGAGAAAAATACAGAGAACTCCCCAAATCCAGATAGCCACATGAAAAGGCACACTGATGTGTGACTATGGTTGAAAAATCAACAACACACTGCCAAGTCCAGACACAGAACAAGTATTTATAGCCGAGCAAAATTTAAAAGGCCAGCACCATTTCCTTCCAGAGATACTTTGGTGATTAAGAAAATAAAGATTCTAATGGAACAACTACTCTCTCTACAGTGGATGAGATCTATTGGTTGAAATAAGCAAACTGGAACCAGGTCATATCAGAGTTCAAAGGGGATGGAAAGACAATTTGACCTGATGAAAAGTAGTTCCTATTTTCACCTTCAGTTTCCAAATAATCTTTGTTGTAATATTTCCAATAATTTCTCCAGTGAATCTTCCCCTGAAGTGGACTTGATTTGAGGAAATGATATTAGATCTACAAAGCAGAGATCCATTTCTCCTCATGTCCTGTGAATTTTCTCCAACAGGCAGAACCTCCTGAGATGTCTTGAGAGAGCCAAGCAGAAGACAGGGCAGAGATTGGCAGTGTGGAATGAAGAAAGGGAAAATAAGCAACTCTATTGAATGTGATTAAAATTTCCTTGCAAAGATAGAAAACAAGGAGTAACTACTATAAAATATAATATCTACTTTTTCTCTCCCTTCGAGTCATTAACTAAATTTCTAGGCACACCTCAGTGGAGTCGAGGTTGAGTCTACCACCAGTTGTAGTTCACATATGTCCTAAGGACCCAGGTTTGTGTCCCAGGTTGGTGGTGGTAAAATAACCAAGATGAAGAACTAAATTAAAAAAGGATGAAATGCTTCTTTCTTCTCCTGTCTTACCTGCCTCTGCTCACCTTCATCCCTACCTGTACCTTTCCTTAAAAAAAAAAAAAAATCCTAACCACGGCATTCTGCTACAAGATCTAACCAAAATAGAGGGAGATGCACGATTTTACTTTTCACTTCAAGGAATCATCTCTAGGACCCCAGGTTTTATCTGACACGAGTCAATTTGATCTCATCATAATAACCAAATGCTACTTGGTGTCTCTTGTTTTATTCTTTTATTCTTTTTTGTACTCCTTCCTGACCCTCTCCCTCCATGCCACAAAAAAAAAAAAAAAAAAAAAAAAAAAAAAAAAAAAAAAAAAAAAAAAAAAAAAAAAAAAAAAACCCTAGATGAAGGTTAGTTCTAAGCACAGCCATAAGGGAGAAAATGATAAGAAACTATAAAAACTTGGTATTCTTTTAAAGCACGAGATATTGGGTTCCTCAAGGGACCTCACTGAGATTTCATGTAACCATGTTTAATATCAACACCCACCTTTCTGTATGTGAAATTTAGAATTCAAACAATCCAGGGATATTCAGTTAAACTAGATCAAGACAGTGATCTGTACTTGAGCTCTTTCAAATTGCTGAAGAGGGTTATTCTCCTGAGAGTAGTCCAGTCTCTGCCCAGCAAGCAATGATGTTATGTTTGCAAAGTACTTTGGATCTTCTCAGAAAAAAGTCTGAGTTCAAATTCAAGGCATTCTTCTCACACCATGTAAGAGTTTTTTTTTGTTGTTGTTATTGTTTTTTTTTTTTGCTTCACTTACAGAAAACTGTCCCTCTAATCAAGAGGGGGCTATGAATTCATTATAAAAGAAAGAAAAGATCTTCCATGACCTTCCCAGACTTTCTGTTGAGAGTTTTGAATGGTCTTAAGGCCAGCCAGACTTCTCTCCCTCACCTCATCATTCTTCATTAGCGTCTCTGGCAAAGAGGAAGAAGAGAATGCAAAGAGAAAACTAAACAATCATTCATTCTCCTTGTAACCACTTATTCACAGAAAGTGCTTTTCTAGAGTTCACCAAGAGAATCAAAGAGCCTGATTAAAAGGTCTGTTCACATATTCAATATGCAAGATATGAAATATGCAATTTCACAAACAATGCAGGCCCTACCAGTATTTAAGCCATAATTTTTGTTCCCAAAGTACTGACTTCCCTTAAAAAAAGGAGTAAGTTCTTATTTCAAAGGACATTGGTGATATTGGGGTGTGATGGATAAAAAGGTGAACGGTGAAGATTAGATTTAGCAGAGGTCTCAGGTAAGCTCTCTCAAGCTGAATACTTTATCCACCCAAGACTTGTGATCCATGCTTTCAAAGAGACCTCCCTTGCCTTCTTCCCAAAACAAATCCAAGTCAATTCAGGAACAAGGTCTGATTTTGGCCATAAACCATTAATTAATTCTTCCTCAATCTGTGTCAATAGCCATGAATGATCCTTCCACTCTAGAAGGAAACCTCTCCCACAGAGAGAAGCTGTCCTTTTCCTCCCATGCCAGAACTGTCCATTCAGAAAAACAATCAGATCCAGGAAACCACTGTGCTAAACATACTTTCTGAGAAAGTTCCATTTCTCCTCCTGGGGTGGGAGGTAGAATTCTTAAGATCTTAAAATGAATTCCAATCGCTACCAGGTGTTAAACTCTGCTCCCAACCTGGTTTAGCAAAACAATCACAAGTTAAACTGTGTTACCTCATCAGATGATCAGCTGAAATCTCTACTCTTGTGTGTTCCAAAACATGCTTAACTTCTCTCCCACACAACTCATTCAAGGGCTCCTTTAAGATTTCAGTGGAAGGCCCAGCTCTTGCTAAAAGTGCTTCTCCAATTACAAGGGAATCTCTTTAACTTTTAGATCTGTCTAGCCATTTATTTCAGACTTCTGACTCTAGGAATCATTAAGCAGTCTTTCCTCTTTTAGATGGTAAACTCTGCCATGCCTCATAATTGAGTGGGCACTCGATAAATGAATGCTATAGAGAGCTGAGGAATAATACACTTCCTATTGGCAGCAAATCCAAGAGAAACTTCCTTAGAAGAAAAGACTGTCAATTACCACTTAACAAGCCTGAATTTTGGCTCCTAGAGAAAAAGCAAACAAAATAACCACTCACTCTCCAACAGCAGCTACTCTGCTATCTGGGTACTGCCCACTGGTCACCTGGTCTATGGCTGATCCCAGTGAAGGTGTCCAACATGTTCCTGTTGGTAGATCGATTCATAAAGGCATGAGATAGGTGATATGCCATCACACATCACTGATAGGTAGATGCCAACTGGGTTCCCAACAGCTTGACTACAGTTTCTGGCTTCCCATGGCCCTTGGCTTTCTGACAGATGACAAGTCTAGCTGGCTGTGTGTGCCCAGCCAGGAGAAGGACACAGAGTGAGGACTGGGAGGCTGTTCTAGAATACTGGCGGAGATTTGCTTTGGCTCCTTCTACAGCAGCCAGCACCACATCTCTGTCTCCCCAAAAGGGAAGTCCCCTCAAACTTTACTGCAGTTTTCCTTTGATTAACCCTGAGCCAGTTCAGAGCTTCTGACTTAAAATCAATGAACTACAATTAGAATGTGAATCATCTGAGAAACTGGAAAATACTCATGCCCAAACCCCATTTCCAGACATTGTTAGTGAATTGGTCCAGAGGGGAGCTCTGATATCCATATTCTTCAAATCTCGAACTCTCTGTGGGGCATGGTCCAGTGCAGGCAGGCGGACAACCCCTGTCCTCCCCTGTGCCAGTCCTGACCCCATACCCGCCAGCCTGCTGCCTCTCTGCTACATGGGGTTTCCAATAACAGCAGCGACAACAATAATCAACGTCATTACTATTAACAACAGGAGCTAACAATTCCTGAGCACTTACTCCACGTCAGCCAAGCTTCTAAGTGCTTCACATATTATAAATGCATTGAATTATCACAGAAAGTGGATGCCACTTGTCATCCTCATTTTTCAAGTGAAAAGCTGAGACAGAGAGAGAGGTTACATGATTTGACTAAAACTCCCCAGCTAGCAATGACAAAGCCAGGTGTTGAACCTAGAAGACTGTTCCATCACCTGTTAACTATTCAACAGCTCTCTGCACTCATTCAATGCACCGAGGCTTGCAGGTACCACATGGGTGTTTTGGGCATCCTGCAGGCACACAATCACCTTCTCAGACAGGCACATTTCTAGATGCATACATCTGAGCCCATCGTCCCTTGATCAAAAACGTCTGGTAGTTTTCTAACTGATGGGGAGACAAAGATCCACATAGTATACAAATAGCTTCCTCAGTTACGCTTGGCTACTTCTCCGTGCCTGCTTCCACAGTAATCCACTCTGCCCCCATGCCCCACCAAAAAAAAATTCTGAATTACTGCTGCTCTTCCAATCCCCCAGAGTCTCCTGAGAGCAGCTTGAAATCCAGACGCCCCTCCATGCTCCAGGCACAGTCGTCAACAGCATTAGAACACCTCATAAATGCACGTCTGAAAAGACTGGAAGAGGCTAGGACAAACCGTCTCAAAGAGCCAAGCCAGAGGAAGCAAATCCATTCAGAAATTCAGCCGTTCAAGGACATGAGCAGCAGCACAGCATGAACTACACCAGACACATAACCAAGTAAGGAAACATGAGCTATCTCAATGGTCTGCCTCCATGAAACTCTTAAAAGTCTGAACGTGGATTTACCATCTGAAAAAGTCTATACGTAAAGAACCTGCTGCAGTACTCAGAACCTGCTGATTCAAATTTTTATGTCCTCATAAGCATCTTTACGTAACACTTAATTTTAAAAAGTATTTTAAATACTAGAGTACTACATTCCAAAACCTCCTGTAAATTGTATTTATGACAAATTAAAAATAGTAAATTTTGGAGTCAGGATCATAGGAATTCATCATCACAGTTTTAGGAAAATAAAGCAGAAGTGGTCAAATACTCCCTGCTTGCATTAAAAAATAAGCAAAACGAAACAGAACATTTTGCAAAATAAACGACACCTTCAAATTCACATTGTAGCCGGAATGTGGCTACCTTACGCAGGTCTACTTCAATTGAAAGATAAACTATTTGCGGCTTATTTCACATCTCACAAGTCTGTAAAACCCCCCACTGCCTTCTGATACTGCATTCACATCTGTCATCAACTGGACAAATCCATTTGTGTTTTTTTTGCTTGTCAGATAAAGAACATCTTTCTAGTAAGTCAAGCTCTAAATAATGTCCCCTATCCTGCTCCAGATAAAAGCCTCCTAGAGTCATCTGACTTTGCAGTAGTCTAGCCCAGGATGTCTACCCTATGGCACCATTGATATTTTAGACCAAATACTTCTGTTGTGGTGAGCTGTCCTGTGCGCAGTAGGATATCCAGTGGCAGTCCTGGACTCATCTCTGAATACCAGTGGCATCTCTCCTGGAAGCATTTGACTACAAATGTCCACTGGGGGTGGCAATTACTCCCAGTAAAGAACTACTGGTCTTGTCTCATACTCAACTCATGCTGGAGTCTCTCTCTAGTCATAGTTATTTTTCCATATAGGTCACATTTTTATTTTCTGAAGTTGTTTGAAAGCAGTCTGCAAAGTTATCATTGACCTTGGAATTTCTTTTTTCTTTTCTGATTAGATTTTAACCTTCATTTGGGGTTCACATGTATTAAGTCCACACTGAGCCCGTGATTTGGGGTTTAGGTAGTGGAAGAGAATAAACTTGGCCCGAATTCACAGGAAAGTAATTGTTTAAGACAGTCCCTAACAATACCTGCATTCTAAATGCTGCCGAGGAGGGGCTGAGCTTGCTATTTCCACTGGATGGCCCCATACTTTACAGTAAGCACACGACACGCTTCAAGAAACCACCAGTATCAGTGAGGTAGCAAGTAACAGAAAAAGTAAGCATCAGTGGAAATTTATTGGTTCAGCTGAGTGAGAATTTCCAGAGACGGCAGCTTTCAAGAGAATCTGATCTGGGCTTAAGCTTAAGGTTAAGTTTGGGTGCTATTCTCTAATTTTTTTAGCCTCCTCTTCTGAGTCAATTGGTGTTCAAATTGGCTTCTACAAGGGGTAGAGCAGTTCTGGGCTAATGTCCATAAACCACATTGCTCAGAAGAGAGCACCCTTCTTAACCAAGCAAAAGTCTGCACTTTTAACAAACATTGCTAGGGATTCTTATAAATTATTCATGCTTGGAAAATACTGTTCTAAGTGATGTATCTCAAGGACTAGGGAGAAAAATCTCATGAAGGAATTATATAAACTTTTCTGATTGCAAGTTAAAAATTCCCCCAACCCTCTATGGTTCTTCTAGGACTGGTCAAGCAAACAAATACATTCCTAGGGGAAAAAAAAATTAATATATTAGCATATGTATAGAATACATGTAAGAAATGTACATGACTCTAAATTTCAAAGTAAATGGGATAGACTGAAGTCTCAAATCCTGTGTTGAGGAATAGAAGAGGGTCTTCATAGGAGGGGGTGACTTCATATAACAAAACCTTACCCCTCGAAGATTACTTGGCCTTAAGGTTTCTATGATAAAAAAGGTTGTTTCTGGAGATAATTCCATATCTGGGTAATCTTTATTACTTAAAGTAATGATAACAGCTATTATCGAAACCGTCTTCAGTGTCTCATTGGAAAATGTCTGCTCTGGACATCTGGGAAAAGGTCTATCCGACCAGTTGTGGGAGACAGGTCTACACAAACAGTAGTTACTTCCTCTCTTTCGTGTGTGCATTCCCTCACTACCAGGGTCTCTAGCTGTTCTTCCTTCACTCCATCTAGTTCTGTCCTTATTCTACCATGCTTCCCAAGTTCAGTCACCCTTCAAACTATTGCCAGAGTAAACTTTCTAAAAATACTGGAGATCCACCTCTGACTAAAATCCATCATACTAATAATTTCTCTAGAGCAGAAGGAAAGATGTATTCATGGGGAGGCACCTAAGTATACGTGTGTTATTGTGACTACTCCGTTCTTGGAGGTGATAGCTCATGGAAATGTTTGAAAAAATTTATAACAGTTACTTAAGAGAAAAATGTGACATCAGGATAAAATTGAATACGTTATTTTGCTCCCCATCCCCACTTGGCCACAGGTCTTAAACTCGGGTCCATGCACCTTAGCCTCCTGAGAAATGGAAGGTGGGGAGGTGGGGAGGTTCAAATACATTTTTTAAAGGGAAGAACTAGGATATGTTAACATCTTAAGGTGCTAAAAGTATGCTTTTTAAAAATTTTAGCTCTTTCTGTGTTTATAAATACTCCATAGTGAATTGTATACCCATCATTTTTCAGTAAAAAACAATCCATCATGTCTTCACTCTGGTCTTTGGATGGAATTCAAAGTTGTCAAGATGATATCCAAGGTCCCATATAATCCAGTTCTCACCTTTCTTCCTTCCTGGGCCTTACTTCTGTCTTTAGTGTACTTGAACCCTAACCCTGGACCCCTTACATGTCCTTGAAGGTTTCATGCTCTTTTGCTTTTGTTCCCTCTGCTCATCTTGTTCTTCCTTCCCCCTTCCTTCATCCAGTGTAGCAGTCAGGCTGATGCCAGGTCATGCTGAGGTAACAAAATCTCAGTAGGCCAAGACAACAAATTAATTTCTCATTGACTCTTTAGGGGTCAGCAAGTTTTTTTCTCTAAAGACCCAGATGGTTACTGTTTCAGGCTTTGTGAGCAACATAAGAGCTTCTGTTGCATATTCTTCTTTTTATGTTTAGTCCTTTAAAAACGAAAAATCCATTCTTATTCACATAGTTCATACTAAAATAGGCCCCTGGCCATTTGCTGACCTCCACTCTGTGTGCCCATTACCAGAGACATATAGGCAGCAGTGAACTAGTCAGCTGGTGATTCAAGGGCAGGGCTAATGGAGCAGACACACCCAAAGACAAAAGGAGAGGTCTTATGCACATAATTAAATACTCCAGTTTGGACATGGCACCAATAACAAATAATTGGTCAAATTAATCTTTCAGTCCAACTCAACCATACAAGGACAAAAAGTGCAATCTCACCTGGTAGTCAGCAGTAAGGAGAACTGGAATGACCTGGTAAAATGAATGACTCGACTCAGCTTGAAAATCCCTTTCTGATACGCTGCTTCCCCAACCAAATTAGGGACTCTTTCCTTGTGATTGTATCAGTCCTTGAGCATCCCTTATACTGCACATAGGTACCATCATTACCATGGTCTCTACCTCCCTAACCAGAGCCTGAGTTTCCTTGGGTAGGCATCTCAACATGCCCACTGCCTAGCACAGCGCCTGCTCCCCAGGAATGTTCAATGCATGTGTTCCTTCAACAACAAAATTAATGTGGTGGTTTGTGGGCATGAATGGGATTTCTATGCATTTATTTGAAAGCTTCTGAATCCAGCAGTGTCAACCTCTCTGAGTCCAGTAGGTTCAGCTGTATCCTTATCTATTCATATACATTTAGCTCTACAGCTATTTGGCTATTTTCTATCTTAATCAAATTCATTCTTCCTTACACCCTCATCTTCTCACTATCAAGGCTTTGTGAAGACCTAGTTCCTGAGGCCACAGAGTATTTTGATATTATGTTTTCTTTCAATTTACAGATCAAAAGGCAGGCAGAGAGGCACAGTAATTTTCGCAAACTATACAATCAATTAGAGGTGGGGTCAACAGTTACGCTTTTTTTTTATTCAACAACAAAAGCTACAGGAGTGAACACAGAACCACAGCTAAGTTCACCAAGAGTTTATTTATATCCCTTGTAGAGATCGAAAGCATAAAACATGTTTGTCAAAGATAAGTCTTATTATATCATATCAGTGTTTAGCTTATAGTGTGCATTTATCTCTGAGTAAAGGATTTAAAACAAACCACATGACTCTTTATTATGCTGTAACTTTTCATACTGATTCCGACGACGCCTTCCACCATCTCCTTCTTCTGTAAAATGACACATTTTCAGATAACCTTGTAGAACCCTGACAATACCAGGCACCTAAGATTTTACTATTACATCCTGACGTTTATTAGGTGAACACCACTGGAACACATCTTCACCATTAAAGGGCCTAAAACAAACATCAATTCAGTTTCACATGCAGCATGTGTGTGACCGCCGTAATTGGTATCAAACTTGTAACTACAGAGAGGGCAAAATATCAAAATGAGCTACAGTGTAAGACTCCACCAAGACAGAGAGCTAAACATCTTCATGTTCTCTCATCATAATCTGGACACTCTCTTGCCCCAATAAAGTACACACTAACCTGAAATGTTCCTCTCTTCTCCATCTCCTAGACACAATAAGCTCCTAGAAAATATCCACTCCGATAGACTGCTAGCATCTACAAATTCCGGAGAGAACCGGGATAAGGAAATATAGTCAGGCAGTGCCCACCATCACTCCTATAAACAGCATAGCACTGAGCATGCTCTTTTTGAAATCTGCCAAGTTCGAGATAAGATACGACTTTTAAAAAACATGCACGCCCTTTATTATAAAAGGTGCAAAAGCATGCTGTGCCCCTCCACTCTTCACAGACCACCACAGACAACGCATCAAACCAGGGGAGAGTGAAGAAAACTGAAGTCTACAAAAAGCAAATGATAGGCTCAGCTACTGCCACTCACAAAACAAGATTCAGTCCTTTTTAGGAATCTTGACTTGGCTTCTTTTTCATTTTCTTAAACCTTGTAATTGAATGTTAAAAAGCCTACCAAGAAGACTTAACCTACCACTGCCCCCCACCCCCACCCCTCAAAAAAAATAAAGAAAAAAAAAAAAAGAGAAAAGGTTAGGCTTTTAATTACAGGCCCTCAAACTATCATTTTGTGCAATTAGCAATTAACTATAATCCTTGATGAGACAAGGCAGAGCTGCGCTGCAATTTCCCTCCTCCTCATCCCAGACTGGGTTATTTTAGCCCCGTTCTATTGCAGAGGACAAACCACAGCCACGTGCGTGCACTCTCACTTACACTCAAAGACACATTTAATTTTTAGCAAAATGGCATCTCAGCGTGCAGTTGAGACAGGCATCCCAAACCCCACATCCAGAGCAGTCCAAATGTTTAGAGTCCCTCCTCTTCATCACTTTTAAGTGGAAGATGCTACCTACCAGCCTCACAGTACCAGCCTCTCTTTGGGGTGCAGAAGAGACTGACAGAGAGATGCTTGTTGCCCCTGGAAGCTGCAAATGCCCCAGGCTGCAAGCCCCGTTGTTGGGAATGTGCTGGCAATAGTAGCAATAGTTACATCAGCGTTAACTGCTGCCGCTGCATTTACTGTTGGTGGCAGTGGGGAGAATACAGTAATGACTGTAGGGAGCGCACAGCTGCTGCCGCGGCAGGTTCCCGAGATCAGGAAATTAGGGCAGGCTCCGGGGATTGGAGGCGAGGGCGGCGCGCGAGCCAACCAGCAGCCGCCCCGGGCCCCCGTGAGCCCCGGGCGGACGCGCGGAGCTGCCGGGCGGCTGGAACAGTCCGGGTGGCAGCGGCGGCCACGGCCACTCACGCATGCACGCTCACACACCCCCGGCGCAGGCACCTGGCTGCCCCGAGCTTATGAGGAGCGCCTTGAGGGGAAAGAAGGGGTGAAGCCACCGCTCTGCCACCCCCCACCCCCCCCACGCCCGCTGACCACTCCCCCCTCCCGCCCCCTCCTTGCTCCTCACCCTAGGCTCTCTCCGGCAGCCGCCTGTGTGGGTGCACGGTGGCTCGCTCTTCTCCCGTCTATCTTCTCA
>RJWH01002985.1:72379-186264 GCA_004363575.1 Solenodon paradoxus
CCTCCTCCGCTCCCTCCCCCCTCCCTGCCCCCACCTCCTTCCTCCTTTCCGAAGGGCTGGTAACTTGTTGTGCTGAGCAAACGGCAGCGGCACCATCCAGGCGGGCACCATGGGCACGTCCGCGCACTGGGTCCTCTGGCTGCTGCTCGCGCTGTGCTGGGCGTCCCGGGAGAGCGGCGCCACTGGAGCTGGTGAGTGGGGACGCGCCCCTCCGAGTGCAGCCGGGACCCTGCCGGGGCACCAGGGGGCTCCCAGGCACAGGTCTCCTTTTGCCCACCCCCACCCCCCCTCCTAGGAGGCGCCTCTCTGCTCTGCTCGCCTTCTTTCCCTCCTCACCCTGGTGGCGCCTCTGAGCTGTCAGCGCCGAGGCTACCAGGAGCTGGGCTTGGGAGACTGTGGGGTTTGGGGTGTCCTAAAGCCTTGCCTGAACTAGTCTTCATTCCCTTACACTCCTCTCCCCCAAAGCCACGGCTCTGCCCCGTTTTTTCGTCCCGTGTGGCAGGGATTGGGGACTGTGGGCTTCTGAACCATTGAACAATGGTTCTGTCTCCTCTGCCAGACGGAGTGTTAGGAAGGAGGCTGAGGGCCGAGCCGGGCCGTACCGGGAGCTACGAACACCACGCGCTCCTCCGACTGCAAACAGGGTGGGAATGGGCAGCCGACGAGGGTGGGCACCTTCCAGGACACCAGGCGCCAGCTAGGAGAGGGATTCCCTGGCGACAGAGAGCGAGCGCACGTTCAGTGGGCGGCAGCGGGGAGGCTCCACCAAGCAGAGATAAGTGCGCAGCCTGCGCACCGGACTGCGACTCTCCCGGCACCGGGCCAACTCTCTGGAGTGCGGGTTAGAGGACGAGTGAGGCTTGAAATAGTACTTCCCGCTAGGTGTTGCTCCTCTCTCCCTTTCCACCCCTCCCATCGCGTTCGTAAACCTCCGGGGTCTCTGCATTAGCTGAACTGGGGAGGGGAGCTAAAAGACTTAATCGGGTTGGTTTGCTGCTCCTCCTTCCCAGGGAGGATTCCTGGATAGGTATTGAGTCCTAACACAGTGCCTTCATTATAAACAATAGATCAAAGGAGTAGCGAGAGCGCTGGTGAGTGGCTGTGGCTTGTTGGGGAGGGCGGTGGTGACCACGGTGGTGAGTACTGTGCCCTAGGGTCTGCGGCACTGGGCCTGGGAGCCCGGTACTAAGTCACTCTCCCATTTGGGGCCTCACAACTTTACTGGGCCCTTTTAAGAGGGTTTGCCCAGAATCTGGCGGGTCCCTGATGTGATCTTGACATGGCTCCAAGCGGGTGGCTAGACAGCTCTAGGCAACAACTGGGACAGAAAGTTGCCTAAAGACAGTACCATTCCAGAGTTCCTACCTCCGGCTTAGGAGGCCGCGTGCCTGCCTGCAGTCCTGTGTCTCCTGAAATGAGAGTGAACCTGACAGTGTGTGGTCAAGCAGCCTGTCTGGCAATATTTGGAGCTTTTAAGTCTCCCAAGGCCCTCTGCCTTTGGGTTCCTACTGTCCAGCCTGCAAAGCCGGGACCTACTCTTCTGCCCTCTGCGATTGGCTGGCTGCCCGATCACGTTTAGGTTGGTCACATGGCTTCACGCGACTCATAATTTCTCAGCCTGAGGAGTGTTATCTTTAAGGGAATGTTAAAGACCCAACAAGTTCCAAGGGTTTGTTCTCTCAAATACTTCCCCCTGCCTGGATTCCTAGAAAAAGGCCAGTATGCAGGAAAGATGTTCTCTGATGTGTAACAAACCTAAGAGCAAGAGTCTGAGGAAAAGCCTTGCTTGCAAGAGTTTTCAGAGTCTGGCATTAATCATTAATAGATGAACTTATTAAACTATTTCTCAAAATAGTGCCATGACTTGCATTATACACTTCATAATATTTCAGAAAAGGAAGGTATACCAGAAACTGCTGCTAACTGTCCAAGAAGCTGAGAGATCAGATTTCTTTTTGCTGCCTGTCTTTTCATGTTCATTGAATTTAAAAGTAATAACTTCATCCTATAGAATGCACCTAAATGCAATGCACCTAAAAGTTTTAGATGAGTTACTGGGTCATATGTTCACCTGGTATTAGGTACGTGAGCATCCCTTTTGCTCCCTAGGTCACATATGAAACCTGACATGCCATAAAAAAGTGACAAATAGAAACCCAGGCAACTCAACTTACAGCTCTTCAAAGGAAAGGAAGCACATACTTTTTAAGCTAGAGGGAGTTGGGGGTTGTCTGAGGTAGGTATTAAGCCTAAGCCATCCCATTCTGGCTCCTGTCTCAAGTTCAAAACCCCAGGACATGTCGGCTAACTTTTGGCCCTGGTTTTCTGTACTTATGGCCCCCCTCTGCCCCCACCCCCAACACGCACACTCCTGGTGCTGAGCTAAAGCACTCCGGGACAGCACAGGGTAGGTGTATGCTAAGACTCTAGTTAGGCCTTGAGTCAGGAAAAGAAAAAAAGCTAAAATCAGGTAAGGCAGTATACATGACTATAAAGTCACTAGGAGTTCTAGAACATCTTCCACCCTCCGTAGTCAAGATTAGTACCTGGAGTACATTCATTCCTGAAAGCCAGAGTCTAGAAGAAACTAAAGTTTCTCAAGGGCTTCAGAAATAGCTTGTGACTAGCAAAAGAATAGATGGAAAGTTCACTTATTGTGGGGAAAGGGTTGGTGAAACTGGCAATCCTAATCAGCCTAGAGGGACAGGAGACTGGAGGACAAGGGAGAAATAGATGTCTAGCACCAAGGAAAGGTCTGACAAGGACTGTAGTACTCCTCTAGGCCGAAGACTGAGGTGCGCAGGCCCTCTAGATGAGGGTCACCAGACCAGCCCTCACTGGAAGTGACAGCTTCCTGAAGTCTGGAGCAGCTCTGTTCCCAAATCACCTTGTTACCTACCTCATGTGACATTTAGCTATGTGCCTGTCCTGTGTTATTTTGATTCTTCGCTTTTATTGCTTAAATCCCCAGACAACGAAAGCATGTATAAAGGCCAAGTTCAATAGAGCTGCCAAATGTTAAAGGCACAGCCAGCTGTATATTTAAGCCACAGGCCTTTCTGGCAGAGGTGATTATGGCAGCCTCTGTGCTCAAAAGAAGTGAAACCCCAGTTGAAGTACTGCTATCTTTCATACAACTGAATTACCACAAACTCAACTTCAGGAAGTTTTCAGGGTGGTGTTTTGTTTTCGTTTGTAACAATTCTAAAAGAGGTGAAAAAGTAATGGCCAGTACCTTCTGTTCCAGGAGGGGAATGAAACTGATAAGACTTCACCAGGATGCCTGCATTAGATCCCGGCCTCAAGATCAAGGGAAGAGAGAGCTCCCAGTCTCATGGCTTCAGGGTTTGATCCAAAGACCAGGAGACTAGGAGCCCAGTATAAAAATAAAGATAACTGGTATTAAGTGGCCAGATCATTTTGCATCTCACAGAATGTGAGTAAAAGTATCCTGTTTAGTAGAAGGAATGGTGACTGAGTCTAGGCAATCACCCCTTGACTGCAAGTCCTAATTAAATTCACTTTGGATACTAACCTTTGTTTTGAAAGCCACCTTCACATGCTAGTCTATAAGGAATTTAATACCTCAAAGGGCTATGATAGGTCTGTAATGATAGCAACCACAAGTTGCTCTCTTTCCTTAGAAGAACTTCTCAACTAGAAAAGAACTACAACTCTGCTCTCCAGGTAGCTGAGAGATTCCAAATTGCTTAGTAAGATCCCTTTCACTCGTGTTCATTTCAACGAAGTATTCAGATCACAGCATGGACACTATTTTCAAAACAGAGTCCAAAAATAACTTGTGCAGAGGTGATGGATGAGATTTACCTGTTAAGTAGGGACAGCTGTCCTCCTAGAGTTTTTGGTTAGGGAATCTGAGAACTGATAGCTTTTTGAGGACCTAAAGGCAGAGAATAACTTAGCTCTAGAAGAATCTGCTTTGTAAATGAAAGAGTTTTCCAGTTTCACTCTGTTTTTCAATCTGAACCAGTGTCTCTTTGCTAAACTCTCCTGCTGACTTAAAATAAAAGCTCTACACATGGTGAATACTACCTAGTTAGAGACACTAACTGTGCTGAAAGGACTAGATGAGAATGTATCTTAAAGTCAGCACACTTTTTCCTTCATGTGGAGTCTCCTAGGACAGTCTGGGCCTGCTGGCTCCTTGGGGCTCTAAATTAACCTAGAAAATACCTGCTAGGTGCCGTGAGAGATTCTGCTAAAAGTGGCTTAATGTTTGCTTGAACTCTTTCCTACTTTGTATCTTAAAGATGCTACATGAATAAATGAAGCAGGGAAGGAAATTTATGGTCTTGGATTTGAGGGGACTTTGGGGGCAAAAATGATAAGATATGGTGCGCTCTGGTGGAGAAGCAGTTGGGTCAGTCGCCTCCAAAGGAGAAAGCCACATGCCCCTGGGTTTGAGCCCTGGGCCTGCAGGGAAGCAGCCAGTGTGAACTAAATAAAAATAAAGTAAAGATGCTTCTAAAAAAAACCAAAAAAGCTAAAAGATAAGTTGGGGCCACTGGCTAGAGTGGTTGATCTTACCACCAACGTAGGTTGTCTGGGCTAACACACCTGGCTAGTGGTCTTCATGTTAGTGACGTTGGCCATCGCGGGCTTTCAGTTTTTCAAGTAAGCGAAGCAATAAAGCTTGGTGATAGCATTTGCAAGTTACTTTATACATTCATATGTTATAACTTACTACTTCCCCTGAATACTATTACTAAATAGAAACCCAATTTTACAGACTGCCTCTATCTTTAGTTTTCCTAGGAAGCCCTTCCCAGGACTGGAGTTATTAGCGGATAGGCAGCAGATTAACCTCCACCTTTTGAGCAGGCCATATGGTATCAGGCACGAGGGATAAGTGACCAGGGAGTTGATCCCTTCCTTCATGGCATTAGTCTAGTGGGGAAGTCAAAACAGGAAATCGATGCTCCAATGACAGCTTGTATAGAAGCTCTGAATACAAAGGAGTAGACCCCATGTTTAAGACGTAATCAAAAAAAAGAAGGCAGATAGCAGCTTGAAGATGGCTGGAGTTCTCCTTTGCTGCCTGGATTACAGTTTATGAAGTTTCTGGAAAATCATCAAGAGCTTAGATTCTAATGTGACAGAATTAGAAACTACCCTATCTCCACAGATGCTCTTACGAAGATGTTATGATTCAAGTAACAATGGATTGCTGCCAGCATTACCAAGGAATGCTAGCACTTGTCACAAATAAGATTCAGGTCCAAAATTTCAAACTTCTAACTTTATGAGTTAGCCACTGCTAGCTTTCCCCACAGGTCAGCACGTCTCTCCTCACATGCAAGTGAAATTGCCATAACCACACTGACACTCGCTCTGACACCTAAGATGAGGTGCCCTCAAAGGCACAGCAAACATGGGTTTTCATGTCTTTGATTCTTCCAGAGTATCCTAGCTAGCAGAACAACGGTCACACTCAGTTGCAACTTCAGAAAAGCTCGGCAGAATACTTGCAAAAAGTCTGCATTCAGACCTGATTTACTAGCGAGCTAATAAATCAACTCTTGCATTCAGGATTCTCACTAGTGCCTCAAGAATGTGTACAAGTCAGACAGCAGGTCACATGTTATGAAGATAAATTCCAGGCCCTTTCTGAGGGGATTTTCATTTGTAGGGTTGGAAACAGGAAGGTAAGGACATCTCAGCACATGACAGCTGTGAGAAAGACACAAGGGAGTATGACAAAGCAATCAGGCCACACCTAGTCAGTCAAGAAAAGAACTGAGGTTCTCATTCAAGAAGTGACATCTGAGTCCACTCCTGGTCGATGAGTGACCAGAGGTGATATGAGCAAACCAAGACAAAACAAGGCTAAGGGCACAAGCCTGGAGACTGAGTGGGGCCCCTTGAAATAGCCTGAGCAGATGGTGGGTGGAAACCAATGGAGAGAAGTCAGTGGGACTAGATTTGATCCTAGAATCTGAGAGAAGCCTGGAACTTAGCCTTGGCACTTGGGGCCACACTAGGCTGCATGAATCACCATCTTGATTCGAATAGAGAAAGTAGCAGCCTAGAGGCAGAAGAACGCTGGGCAAATTTAGGCTAAGTAAGAGATAAGGTCTTGGATACTGCCAGGACTTGCTGGAAGAGGAATGTGGGCTCATTAGCAGATTTGGGATAAGTTATGGATCCAATCAAAGGGCACGGGGATACAGAATATAGAACTTCTTTACCGTGCATGCCTATAATATAAAACTTTACCTACCTACAGGCAAAAAGTAGTAAGCAAGAGGGATTATGGGATTTGTACTATGTATAGTCCAACCCTGAAAACGAACATTCACCTCCATTGTGGGTAGAATCTTAGTTTGCTAGGTAAGTCTACCGGGCAGTGGTTATAAAGTATGGTTAGGGATCAGCAGTGTCAGTGTCATCTAGGAACACAGAAGAAATGCTAGCTTGGACCCTATCCCAAACCTACTGAATCAAACTCTCTCTAGGGAATTCTGATGCTTAGAAGTTAGAATCTGAGAAACACTGACTTAGTAGCTTATACTCCCACAAAGACTATCAACTGTTAAAGCATATCAGGTGGAGAGCCTTTATTCCCACTTGACCACTGTGCTATGGACAAGAGAACCAAGCACTGTGGACCTTCTAGGCAAAGACCACTAAGGTTACTTCAGTAGCATTTTGTAAAAACTAAAATGAGGGAGGGAGGGGAGACTCTCAACAAAAAGCCAACAATAAAAAAAACTTATCCAATATGATTTTTAAGATCATCTCAATCTCATGTAAATGGAAAGATATGACAATTGAACTGTAAGAGGCACTTATTCAAGCTATTTAACAGTTGTTAGTTGGCCTCAAGCTGCTTCTCAGAGTGGCTGATGTTAAGGCCAAAACACAGTCTCTGTGCCTGACAGCTCAGGGGCTCTTCCTTGGTTCCTTTTACTGACCTCTTCCCCAAAGGAAAACTTCTTTGCTGATTTGGAAATCTGCTTGTCCTAAAACGAGTTTCAGCCTATGAATAGAAAAACTGGCATTAAAGCGGAAAGCAGAAGTGAGCGCAGGTGAAGATAAATGGCCCCAGAAACGCCAAAACCAATGAACGGAAGAAATTCCAGTTGATGATAACACCTGTGTGTTCAGGCAGTAAGGGGAGGTGTGAGAGCTCTGAACCTTGGCCCTGCTGCTCCCAGCAGTGTGGCCGCACAAAGCCCCTCGTGCAGGTTGAAGTTCATGTCTGAGCCTCATGTTCAGAAACATCTCCAGATTGTAGGCATTCCTGGTGGGGCGCTCCTGCAGAGGTGTTGCGTGGAGCCCCACAGAGAAATTCCTAGCCCACTTTGGAAGCTCGGTATTTACTGTAAGGTCTATGTAGTTTTTTGTACTGAAGCTGACATACCGTTCTTCCATGTTAACCTGTGCAGGGACAATCAGACAACAGCAGGCTGACTTCTATATGCATTAAAAACCCCGAGTTTCTTGGAGCCAGTGAAGAGCCAACATGTCTGGGTAGCAACTGTTTAGGGAAGCAAGGCTCCTGGGACCTGGGGGCCTTGGAGTAAGTTTGCATAGTCCGATTCTATCCGTGATGGTGACAGTAACAGTAGATAACTCCTCAACACTTCTGGGCATTCATGCATTACCAATCTAAGTAACCAGGTATGTGACTAGGTGTAAAAGACTTCAGACGCTTTGGGTCATGAATATCCATTGTAAGTATTAGAACCACAAGGAAACCTAGATATAATGCAGCAGTTTAATTTTCAAAGCAGTGCAACCCATTCAAATTCTTACACAAAAGTAATATGCCAAAGAAAACTTTCCTGGTTGAAACAGGGGCAGGACACTCAGGTGCCCCCTGTCATGGTCTTTCCTCCCATTTCTACCACCCTTTAGTCCTGTGGCATTCCTGTGAAACCCTCTGGCTGTGAGGAAGCTGCTAGAATCCCATTTACCCCAACTGTTCACCTCTCCGCAGATAGACCTTGAACTGGAGAGAGCCAGCACTTCTGCTCCTGAGGCTAATTTTTGAGGCATCATTGGCTTTAGCTTAGGCCCAGAATCAAGAACTTTGGGTATAGCGGATTTAAGCTCAACATGTCTCCTTTAATAGTGTCTAAGACTGAACTCAAGACTTAACTGTCATGGAGAGAAGTAAGGCTACAGGTCTGCAATCCTGTAATCCCCAAAGTTTTGGAAACCAAAAGCTTCTTAACTCAGAGGTCTGTCCATTCCAGGTTGAGCATTAGAGGTAAAATCTTGACACTTGGACAGAAAACTCACAGGGTTGTAGTCAGTGGTGAGGCTCCAGCATTCAAGTTGTTTCTGAGCACCCACCTCTCCCACCTCTCAGCAGATGCAGAGAACTAGGGAGACTTCATGCCCAGTGGCAGTTGCCTCAAACAAGTGCTTAGGGAAGTAGGATACATGGCCTTCAAGCTTAGTGTCTTTATTCCCCTCTCTGTAAGGATTCTTTCTAAGGTCCACTCCCAACCCCTCCCTGCTCCTCCTTTAAAGCAGCAGAGACCCTGAGACCAGCACTCTACAACTAAGCCCAATTATTCCTCTTCCTAATGGAGTGTCATGTGTTCATGGTGAATTTCAGCTTTATAACAATCGGGCTGAAGCTTGGGTGATGGGGGAAGCATCTGAGATGAGAAAAAGTAGAAGGTAAACTCCTTTTTGCTTAGGCTAATGGAATAAACACTGAGAAAGTGCTTAAGTCTGTCCAGAGCTCACTCCATGTGGACTCGAAGCAGCATTGCTGAGATTTTCATATCATGTATTACCATCGATAAGATTGCATTTCACAACCACAACAAACTTCTTTAGGTGACTCTCTTTAAAGTGATATTGTACTAACCCTCAGCTTAGGGTATGATGTGCCCATATTTAATCCCCAGTCAATTTGAGTGTCTATAAAATCTGTTACTTCGAAATTCAGTCTGAAGATTTTCCAGGTACCTAACCCTGAAGTGGAAAACCATTATTTGATACCCCTTTCGAGTCCTTGTCCAAATCCAATTATATGGTTACCTTTCTGACAGTGGAAATACCACTATCAATGTTTCTAACTGAACAACCTTTGGGAGCAAAAGCATTAAAAAATTCAGGACCTTTCAATCTTCATGGTGTCCTAATTGCAAGCTATTTTTCCAAGTATATTCATGTCTATGACCTCTGATGACACATTGCTCTTTTTTCTACTTTTCAAATGAAATCCTCAAAGTAGATTCATACATGTAGGCCCAGGATTCAGAATATCGAGACTATACCGAGAATACAGTGACCACGGGGGAATGTGAGAGAAAACCAGGTCCTTAAAATTGGGTTTAGCCTCTGCCCTCATTTCTCCTTCTAAATCCCTCATATCTTACGTCCAGTGAAATATTTGTGGAATGAATGAATAGTCTGAAATGTAGATAGGAAATGCCATTGAACCATATTGCTTCTTATCTGGGTCCTAGCTTAACTAGACTCTTGGAGCAGAATGCTATATATAGTTTTTAATGTTAGATACATTCAGTATCTAAGAAAGCAGCCACACCCATATGATAAACTTGACTTAAACTAAGCTTTAATCTCTTTGGGGATTAGCCACAAAGCCTGAAATGCTCTCAGACTGAAGGGAGTAGCTGTCAGTAGAAAAGCCAAGTAGAGTATTGTGTACATAGCACAAGAGTTCCAGTCTGTGCTTGTCTCTGCAGCATCTGTTCTTGTGCCAGCATGCCACAGCTGCAGATCTGAAAGGTGGCAGGAAATTAGAAGACTGTCTGCATGGAAGGCTCCCTAAGAAATTTGCATGGACTATATGACCCCAGTGACATTCTCGAATATGTGTAGAGTATTTGCATTAAGCAACCAGATCTTTTGCTTTTATCTCAAAGAAAGATATTCTCCAGAAGGCGAAGCCTAGTAATAGTAGGGGACACCTGAAAGTTATTCAAGCAAAAATTTAAAGAAAAATTGAAGTGCCCGACTTCTAAGAATTCATTGATACCATCTCTGTGAATTTCATATCCATACATGGAACAGGGGAAAACTGAGGTTCAGAGAAATAGACGGCAATAGCTAGCTTTACCTGGCTTTGCTTTTTCCTAGCACTATGTTAAAAATGAATACCCTTTGCCTCTTATCTGAACTTTCTTGATGCTTTTTATCTTTGAGTCCTTTTATAAACATGAAAACAATTAGACTGCAAGTTCTAAGTGAGGAACTAGTACTAACCTCCATTTTTTCCTTCTCCCTGCCCCTTCTAAATCTACTTTACTTTGTAATAAGCATACCATTCAAGAATAAAAGTATGGCATGTGTACCATTAAAGGATTGGATTTGGCTGCATAGTTATAGTCAAATAAGTGACTTCAATAAATGAGAAACGAGTCAAGAGGCAAGTGAAATGCTATTGCTCTATCTGGGCAATCTAGGTTTCTTCTCTCTTGGTCTGGGTTCCATTGTCCCAAGGCCACCATGCCCAATTTTCTGAAACCAGAAAGGAATAAATGGGGAGGCAAATGATCCCAGTCTCTTTGAGGATATGTCCTAGAAGTTGTGTATACCATTTCTGCTACATTTCACAAGCCAGAACTTAGTCTCATGGCTATGCCTTGCTGCAAAAGGGGCCGGGGAAATCAAGTCTTGTCTGGATGATGCATGCCCACCTAGGAATTCAGTCACTGGGGTGTTAGTCACTGCTCAAGACCCATCCACATCTGGCCCCTAATGCAGCTGCCTGCTCAGTCTGCAGCTGTTCTTCTGGGAGGATCCCTCTCCCAGGATTTTGAGTAAATAGCAACTTCAACTTACCATCTTTATGTCCCCTCCCTGCTTAGCTGAATGTTCCTATTTTTAGGAAGAAAAGCCAAATGTGAACCTTCCCAATTCCAGTGCACAAATGGCCGCTGTATTACGCTCTTGTGGAAATGTGATGGGGACGAAGACTGCGCTGATGGCAGCGATGAGAAGAACTGTGGTGAGTAGAGTTTGACAATCTCACTCCCTACCCCACCAGGACTTACTGAAATGTGATGACCTGATCAAAGGTTCTACAACTGTATGGATATTCTGAAAAAAGCGTCCACTCAAAAACTGCCTTGAACCAGAATCCAAAGACACTATACTTTCTGGCCTAGAGGAGTATAATTGAATGCTTGACATTGAGTTATCATTTTGAGTGTGGTATGTTGAAGATAAAGAGGAGTTCCTTGCAAATGACCTAGTTTATCTAAGATCAGGCAAACATTTGGTAGGAAGCTAGGAGAAGGACAGACGTAGAGACAGAGGGAAGATTGCTTAAACTTTCTTTTTTTTTTAATTCCCAAATGGCTCTGATCCCAGAAAAGCAAGCAAACCATGGACACTAAAAAATTCACTAAAGTTTCAGAGGGTTGACTGACACCTGGCATAGAAACTACAGACAGCACAGATTATATGAGGATTCTTTAATTGTCTGCTTACAAAGGAAGCTAATTCTATAGCATTAGGCAGGGTAGAAGACATTCTCTCCCCAGGAGAATGGGCATATACCATCATAATTATTCATCAGCATCTATCCAAAGATCACTATGAGAAGGGCCTTCTACATAGTGATCTATATAACCTCATGTCAGGTAGAATAGCTGAAAACTACATACCAAGAGGATATTTAGGTGTCTTAAATATAGTTTGCTTTCTGATCCTTTTGTCCTGTATTGCAAAAAACTTTAAAACAATGTTGTGTGTGAATAACTATGATATTGTCATTTGCCTTTTCAAATATGTCATATAAAGATATGAACTAGAAATAAAGAAAAATAGAAGTTAAATGTAGATTCTGACTGCCAGCTTGTCATGTCCTTACCTACTTCAAGTATCATTATTACAATTTTACAGTGTAAACATCAAGGCACATTTTGTCCTGTTTTAGGTAAGGTGGTAGATATATAAATTAATCAAGATCACTTTAGGTGGGAAAACTAAATATAATCTTAAAGGTAGAAAAGAAAAATGGGAGCATTGCTCTGAATGCTTATTTTGAGATGTTCCTTCATGGAAGGGAAAAGGTATACAATCACTTAAAACTTTCAAAGCCACATCCTATTTTCCTGTCCAACTTTTGATATTAAGCTTGGTTACAATTTTCAGCAGGGCTCTTTCTATCAAGCAAGTCAACCTGAATCTTTAGTCGATTTCAGTTTGGATTCCAGGAGTCATGTGTTTCTATTGGTCTCAGTAACTCATTTCTTTAAAGTGTTAGGCTAAGCTGATTAATCACTAACTTAGATACCCTAAATATATAACTACCATGGTACATATAAATCTTTATCCATCTCTCAAGGCCCGATTCAAATATCCTTTCTTTACTCTCCTAATTTATGCTCAGAATGGAAAGTGAGAACCTCTATAACAATTTCCCTATATTTTGCTTAATCTTTTCTATCACTGTAGCATTTTATACTTTTAAAAATCATACCTCTTTATAACCATTTTGTAGTTCCTCTTTTGAAACTTCAAAAGAATATAATCGACAAACTTTGTAGACACTCTAGTCTCATGCTACAGGCTTAGGAGAACCAGGAGCCTTGGGTATTGCTTAAGCCTTAACACTGAGGATTGACTCAATGATTTTAGAAACAAGTGTGAATCTCAGAAACAACATGGCCTTTCTTGTTTCCCTGACTACACAATTCAAGGAGATGAATAATCCTTCTCAGATCATCATAATTCATAGCCCCATCTTGAGTTCTAGAAATTGATTATAATCATTATCATCCTCCTTTACAGCATCTGAAGCTAAACAAGAGTGGTCCCAAGGGTGTGCTCTGAATTGCAAGTTTGACCTGGCTTAAACTCCTGGCATGAAGGGGTCCCTTTCAAATTTTCAACCAATTGTTGACTTTTAGCTGGTTTACCATAACAGAATACTCGCTGGAGAAGAATACTTTAAAGTGGAAACTCAGAAAATATAGGCACATAGGCAAGGACAAATATTATCTTAGGATAAGTCTAGAATACCCTATGTGACTACCTGTTAAGTCTCCTATTACTCTGGGACTTCCTGAAGGGTAGGTGACCAACTGGTCTTGTAGGCTTAGGCTAAGTCCTGGTTTACACTTATCTTCCTGGTATAATGAAGAGTATCCTCTTTCTTCTGAGTTTGTCTCAACTTTGAACAATGAATTACCTGGTCATTCTAATTGGAGGAGAAAAGACCTGCTGTAGTAAGAATTAGTAGTAGAATTGATAGCTCGTCTGTCTTAGGCTATTTTACTCGGAGTCATTAATGAATATTAGCAGCTTCCACAGCAGCCCCAGTGACTTTGATGTTAGCCCACCCCACAAAATTCTAAACCTCTCTTATACTTGGATTTAAAGACCTGTAGGGGTGACAGTATTCAGCACTGGGGCTTCACTGTATCTCAACCCTAAACGTGTTATTGAGAGATGCACCTAGAAGGGTGATACAGTAGGTCCTCAAATGACACTGTTTTGTTCAATGTCACTTCATTCATTCATGAGAATAAAATAATTCCAGACTACACTGAAGGAAATGAGGTTTTTCAGGGATCTGCTTTTGTGGATTCATTTTTGCTTACAGTCAGTTTCCAAGAAGCTATTGACAACATTGACTCACAGCACTACGTCAGTCACAGGATGGAATGCTCTGCTATTAAACTTATGAAATACTTGAACAACATGGATGAAATACATGAGGACTATAAAACTGTTGCACTATCTCTACATTATAAAACAGGCGAGAATTCATTGTAAATTATCCTTACCTATGATTTTGTAAGATAATGGGGAATCTTTGTCTTGACTATAGTATCTTCCAAGTCTCCCCAGTGAGCACTGTTCATTGAGGGAAAAAAAAAAAAGGGGGGGGAGAATTTTTCTAAAGTTCTCCTGGATATTGGCATTGAGTGCTAATTGATTCAGCTTTATCTTTGAGAGTAAAATATTTCAAAATACAGTTTCACCCCTATGAAAGTGACTTCAACTTTAACCCTGCAAATGAACTTTTGTAGTAAAGAAGACGTGTGCGGAGTCTGATTTTGTGTGTAGCAATGGCCAGTGTGTCCCCAACCGATGGCAGTGTGATGGGGATCCTGACTGTGAAGACGGTTCTGATGAAAGCCCCGAGCAGTGCCGTGAGTGTGACTTGCTTTGGACTTGAACTTTCCCAATATGGTCTGTGTCTCATAGCTCTAAGTACTGTTTAGTTGAATACTTGGTGCTACTTTTCCTGTGCCAACCTTAAAGTTTAGGCCAACTGACACCAAGGCCAGTCGAGCCATTAACAGTTGATTTGTCTCCTTTAAAGAAAGTTTTCCCTAGTTCAGCAAGACTGACATTCTCTTGGGTAGCTTCACTATTGAATATTTAAGACTGAAGCCAGCAGATTTGATGAAGAACTCCTTGACTAGGTGCATAGATTTCAAATGTTTGATAATCATAACTCTGAGCAGATGGTACCGTGGTCCTGGAAGCTAAGTCAAGATATGAAGGCACCTCATGGGCAATGTATAAGTTTTTGGATGCCTAGTTTCTCATGTTCTGAAAAATATCTATTACTGAAGGGGGAAGGTGATTAGTAATAGGGTGATAGGTTAGCTTTAACAAAGTCGTTACTTAAAGTTATTACTATGCTAACACCTAGCATTTAAATAAGAGAAATTTCACAGGTATGCAAATGTAGACCTGTGTCCTTAGCCCAATATTCAGGAGAAAAAAAAAATTAAGTTCATAGAGGACAATGATTTGAGACAGATTAACTGAGATCATTTGAATGTCACCATGAAGAAAATCTTGGAGGTCATTTTGAGGCAACAGAGGCCCGCTGAAGTACTAAAAGTAGACGATTAATAGGAATGAAGCCTAAGTCCACAACATGGTTACAAAAGAAAGTCAAAGAAGGGTGTTCATTTACATTTTCTAGGCAAGAATTGAGGAGTAACAGAATATGGGTCAAGGCAAGTGAGCTACCACAGTTAAATACGTAAAGATTTCACCCCATGTTTTAGTGGAGAATAATCCAGTAAAGAATTAGGTCATGGTCCTGCTTTGCAAGAGGTAAAGCGAAAGGAGGTCAGGAAGGAGGTCCGTAATGGAATCAGGGCAAAGGAAGACTTAATAGATGCTAGACCATCTGGCCTTTAGTAAAGTAGTGATTAGGCCACCAAACCTGGGTGTGGCTGTTGATATCCTACAGATAATAGGCAAGGAGCAAGCCAGCCAGCCAATCTGACTGTGCCAAGTAAAACAACAGTTAGGGCCGAGCACGCCACAGAATCTGGTAGGTGTGACATGGTCAAGGCCATCAGGTATATACTGCCAGGTAGCATAGCTGGCGTGGCTGTCAGAACAGGGGAGCTGGGAAGTGGAGCTGGCTTCCACCAGTCATTCAAATGTCACCAGTATGCCAGGCCACTGAGTTACAGGTGTTACTGCTTCCAGGGAGCACAGGAGCTGCAGCTTTGCACTGGTGAGTCTGAAGGCTCTTTTGAGACTGTATATCATCAACAGATATGAGAACATGCCGCATAAATGAAATCAGCTGTGGCGCCCATTCTACTCAGTGCATCCCAGTGTCCTGGAGATGTGATGGTGAAAATGATTGTGACAGTGGAGAAGATGAAGAAAACTGTGGTAAGAAGATCAGTGTGGAGTGGCTTATCCCAAAGACCCTTTTTCTCAAGAAGGGTGGGCAGGGGATGCTAACATAAGCGTGAAGCTAGTTACATTGACTCACTTTTCAGTGACTACACTATCTGCTCAACTATCTGTCCTTCATCAGTGCCCTCAAACTTAAAAAAATTCACATGGTACTTGACCACTGCTTGCTTTGGTGTTTCTTCTAGGCAAATAGAAATAAGAAGGTAAGTCACTCGAGACACTAACACTTAGAAAGGAGCTCAGTGAAGCAGCAACTGTGTGGCCTTTTGCAATCCAGCGGCCTTTGGCTCAAGAAAGTTAGAAGGGGACTAGGGCCAGCAAACACATTCCTCAGTCATTCCTCAGCTCGCTGGAATAAATTACTGCGGTATCACACAACCATAACTTAGCCCTGAAACTAGATGCTATTTTAACCTTCCCATAAGGTACGCTGGCGCAGAAGTGTGAATTAGCATCTTCCAAGCAAAACTCCCCTGACCAGTGGTACCTTCATCTCCTCTCTCAGCTTCTGCCTATAAAAGCTAACTCTGTTTCCTATTCTTTCATGTTTCTCTTCTTGGAAAATGTGTAATAAAATGCTACCTGTTAAAGGTGAGGCCCTGGGAAAACCTCAAGGTTGAATAAACATTGTTTTGAAGGCTCTTTCAAGCAACCGCCCTTTTTATAGAGACTCTAAAATTCCAGCTCCGGAGTCTAACAAGTGTGGGCCTCTGACACATTAGGATACAAGGGAGCTGAAGGAACTTGCTGTTGAAACACCAGTCTTGCATGTAGAGGTCGTCTCCCAAGGTCAAGACCACTGCACCTAGTCCAATGAGTTTTGGTGTTCAATCCTGCAAAATCCTAGAATTGAGCTTTATGTATTGGTGTGCCCTGGAGCTGCCAATGTAACCCTCTTAAATCAAGACACAGCTTCCCAAGAGAGTCATGGTCTCTACCTTAATCACCACCAAAATGTGACCTTACTACTATTTGGCAGGAATGTTAGCGAAAAGTGCAAACAGACTAGTCTGCAGAGCTTATCACTGCTGCATGCCTGGCTATTAGACTGCAATTCTAGCACTAGGTGTGACCCTCCAAACCTTCAGGGTGTTTAAGGCCTGTTATTTCTCATCCTCATTCAAAGGACCAAAAGTGAAGGAACCATATATGGCAGTATAACACAATGACTTCTTTTGAGTGACGCTGTCATGTTTTTTGCGTCCCTGTTTGCCCGTATACCCGAGGCGTGATGGCTTCAGCTTGTGGAATGGCCCTATATGCCATTATTCCCCTTAAAAGAGAACTCAGTCTGTCTTCTGAAATGCAATCTCTCGTTGCAGTTTAAATCATCACTCACCGTCCTTTTAAGAGTCCATTGTGTTTCTCCTCTCAAGGAAATTTCTAGTCTTCAGCTCTTTTCTTGGTCCTTTGTTTCTGTTTTTATTCTTGTGTTCCTGCATGGTTTTTTTTGTTGTTGCTGCTTGTTTTTTTGTTTGTTTGTTTGTTTGTTTGCTTTATCATGGTGAGACAATTTCCTGGCATGCCAGGCACGAGGATATTGATAGAATCCCATGTTAGCTTTTAAGTCACGTTAAAAAGCTAGGATTCATGGCAAAGATGCACACGAGAGATTTTAGGTCACGAGTCTTGCAAGGACCAGTTCTGACACTTCAGCAGAGCCTGTTCTCTCCTCACAGGCAACATCACCTGCAGCCCTGATGAGTTCACTTGCTCCAGTGGCCGCTGCATCTCCAGGAACTTTGTATGCAATGGCCAGGACGACTGTAATGATGGCAGCGACGAACTGGACTGTGCCCCGCCCACCTGCAGCGCCCACGAGTTCCAGTGCAGCACCTCCTCCTGCATCCCCCTCAGCTGGGTGTGCGACGATGATGCCGACTGCTCGGATCAGTCAGATGAGTCCCTGGAACAGTGTGGCCGCCAGCCAGTGATCCACACCAAGTGCCCGGCCAGCGAGATCCAGTGCGGCACTGGCGAGTGCATCCACAAGAAGTGGCGATGTGACGGGGACCCCGACTGTAAGGACGGCAGCGATGAGGTCAACTGTCGTAAGTAGCTTTCATGTCATGATGGTATGTTTGGGCCTCTTCCGAGTATGAATGGGAGACAGTTTAGCCGGCAGCATCCCATGGTGTCCCCTCCCTCGCAGCTTCTCGAACGTGCCGACCTGACCAATTTGAGTGTGAGGACGGCAGCTGCATCCACGGCAGCAGACAGTGCAACGGTATCCGGGACTGCGTCGATGGCTCTGATGAAGTCAACTGCAAAAATGGTGAGTCTCTTCTTGTGGGCTTGGAAAGGGGCTGCTCTATCAGATCCGCTGATGGAACCTCTCTTCTTTGTTTGCCTTTCCAGTCAATCAGTGCTTAGGCCCAGGGAAATTCAAGTGTCGGAGTGGGGAATGCATCGATGTCAGCAAAGTCTGTAATCAGGAGCGGGACTGCAGGGACTGGAGTGATGAGCCCCTGAAAGAATGTCGTAAGTGCGGGGTTGCTGAAGTCCAGAGTTGCGGGGCTAACTCCATCTGGCCTAATTAATGCTGGGTGGATCCGGCATAATGCCTGCTCGAATGACTTTTAATCAACTAAGTTCAACCGGTAGGTTTCAGATAAACATTTTATGACATAAAAGCCCAAGCAGTGACAAACTGGGGCATAGCTTTGCATTTCCTTAACAACAACTGACCAGATGCACCTGTGGGGCTCAGGCAGCTGAGACGCGGGTATGAAAACCACATATAGCCAAGGATCTGGGTTTGAGACCCAGGGCCAGGGTGAAAAACCAACATGAACAACTAAATAAACATGTTTCTTTCTCTTCCTTCCTTCCTTCCTTCCTCTCCTTAAATAACTTATGAGCAATAGAGAAATTTGACTAAATGTTACTTGACTGGTAACTTACCAAGAAAATTGAGCTTACTTTTTCCCCAGTACACTCTGATATGCATTGTTTTTTTTTAAATTATTGAATTTTAGAAAAATCTTGGGTTGGACCAGACTAGATAACTTATCACAAATAGCCTAAGTTGTCATTGCTAATAGATCAGCTATCAATTTGGAAAACATTGTCAAGCAAAATTATCATGTTTTTATTTCAGATATAAACGAATGTTTGGTTAATAATGGTGGCTGTTCTCATATCTGCAAAGACCTGGTTATAGGCTACGAATGTGACTGTGCAGCTGGGTTTGAACTGATAGACAGGAAAACCTGTGGAGGTGAGTCGAAGCAGAGACCCTAAAGCCTGGTGTGTGAAGGGAATGGGCAGTGTCTCTCTAGTAAGATATAGGAACAGCAAGACTAATTCTAATTTCCCTCCTAGATATTGATGAATGCCAAAATCCGGGAATCTGCAGTCAAATTTGTATCAACCTAAAAGGCGGTTACAAGTGTGAATGTAGTCGTGGCTATCAAATGGATCTTGCCACTGGCGTGTGCAAGGCAGTAGGTAAATGGACTTGGACTGGTGTTGCTCTGGTACCTTTATAAGTAAGTGCTTGAGAAAGGTACAGCCAGTGACACCATAGTCAAACCACCTATGAAATTAAAATAGTACTTGAGAGCAATGCCATTAAGCTCACAGCACACTATCACAGGTTCAATAGCAGATCATTGCCCCAGACACCTGCCTTGGTCATTCCTTTTGCATACGATACCATGAATACACCTCAGGTTTGCCAACTTTCAGCTTCTGAAACTTGAGTGCAACTTGAATAAGTAACCAATTCATCAACCGCCCTATTGTTGAATGCTGTGACCCCAGGACTGCCTTTGTAAACAGTGGCAAAGGCTTGCAGGTCCCAGGGGCCCAGATCCCAGCAAGAGCACTCCTGAAGTGTTCAGCCATGCTGCACTGTTGAAGTGTTCTTCTGCTGGGACTGGTGACTTAGAAGGACCTTGCCTCTTTACAGAGAAACAAAATAAACCTGACTCCTTGTCTTGCAGGCAAAGAGCCAAGTCTGATATTCACTAATCGAAGAGACATCAGGAAGATTGGTTTAGAGAGGAAAGAATATATTCAACTCATTGAACAGCTAAGAAACACTGTGGCCCTGGATGCTGACATTGCTGCTCAGAAACTATTCTGGGCTGATCTGAGTCAGAAGGCCATCTTCAGGTAACTCTCAGTTCCATTCGTGGAGTCTTGGCATAAGCCACTGTCACTCGACCTATGGGAAGGTTTAGAGTGGTTTCTCTTGGCAGCTGTCCAATCCAACGTCTCATAAGCTGAGAATGTGAAATCTAAACACTGATTCTATAAGTATGAGACGATTATCAGTTCCTAATTAGAAACAGTGGTCTACAAAGTGAAAGATGGCTATAGCTTTAAGAAGATAACGGATGTCATCTTAACCTCTCATATTTTCTGACTTTCTCCACTGTTAGTTAAGAACTGATCATAGTGGCTGTATAGAGAAATGGTAGTGGCAGCTTTCTCCTAGTGGAAACTATGGAGATTCACTTGCTGGGTACTGAAACAGCTAACTTCACTTAAAAGTATATTGTTCTTGTATATAAAATATATACAAGCAACTAGATAATCAAGAGTATTCATTTAGTGTCAGTAAGCAGCATGGTTAAATACTTTGAGTGGTGACCGGTGGTCTTATCGACCAATATGTAAGCAAGAAAGTCCATTCTCCAGGCTCTGATGGTGTCAAACTTTCAAATTTCTTGTGACCTATTCTGTTTCAGTGCCTCAATTGATGACAAGGTTGGTAGACATGTAAAAATGATCGACAATGTCTATAATCCTGCAGCCATTGCTGTTGATTGGGTGTACAAGACCATCTACTGGACTGACGCGGCTTCTAAGACTATTTCAGTAGCTACCCTAGATGGAACCAAGAGGAAGTTCCTGTTTAACTCTGATTTACGAGAACCTGCCTCCATAGCTGTGGACCCGTTGTCTGGGTTTGTATTCTATCTTTTATATCATAGAGCCTTTTGGACAGCGTAGGCACAGGCTGGGAGCTTTCCTAGAGCCTAAAGTAGTACTAAAGTCAAAGATGTATCCACTCTCCACAACCAAGTTAATCAGTTCCACAGTTTTCCAGGTGCCATAACTGAGAGTGGGGTGGGTGGCCTTATCCATATGCAGGCCCCTGCCTGGGCATCATTGCCCCCTGGTGTAGATTAAACACTGTTTCTAACTGAATGCACACAAAAAGCTGGATCTGAACCCTTCTCCAACCCAGCTTCTTTGCAAGTGATTTGTAATTTTTGTCTGAAAGTTTTGCCAGGCTAGTTCTGAATGATCAAACCTAAGTACTAGCACGAATTTCTGGGATTCTGGTAACCATGTTTACCTCAAGGCTTTCATCTAAAAGTACAAGGTGTCTGGAAGTCCAACTGAAATAAACAGAACTCTCTACAAACATTTCACTGAGGGCTTTCCCTAAATTGCCACTATTATAAAGCAGCCGGTGAGGAAATTGACCAAGTTTAGAAATCACAGTTGGATCTCATGAGGCCTCACTCAACATAATCAGTCATCCCCGATCACAGATCTTAACATAATCATCTTTCACTCCTCTTAAAGAATTGGCCTTTTTATAAAGGAAATACACAACCTGTGGCTTTGGGCTAAAATTGATTGGTCAGACTTACATAAATATGATTAATAAGCGTGTAGATTTTTTTTTTTTAAAGAAAGATATGGGCAGGAATGAAGGCAAGTATGAAGAGAGAAGAGAAAAAAGCATCCTTAGTTGTGCATCTTGATTGCCAACCCTCCCACCCCTTCCCGACCAACCCCAGACTGGGAATTTGAACCCTGGTCTTCGGGATGTATATGAACTGTGGCATATTTTTCCACCAGACCACAAGAGCATACCAAGCTTTTAGAGTCTTAACATTAACTTCTGTTTACCCAGAACATAATTTAGGCCCTTAAGCATTACTATTTATCTCTAGGGACTCAATCTCTCGAGTTTCCTGTTCACTCTGGAATTTTTGGCTCAACTTTAATCCTTCTAAACCATTAAGGCTTATTTCTAATTTAATTCTTCCCAGCTTTGTTTACTGGTCAGACTGGGGTGAACCAGCTAAAATAGAAAAAGCGGGGATGAATGGATTTGACAGACGACCGCTGGTGACAGTGGACATCCAATGGCCTAATGGAATTACACTCGGTACGTGTGTTCTTCCTTCCTCAACCAACAATTCAGCTGTCTTCAGTTTTAACCCCTCTCCATAGTTACTGCTGGGCTCCAGCAGACAACTCTCTTGGTGCCTTCTAGAGCAGGAATTTTGAATGAGGGTAACTGAATGTAATGTAAATGGTAAGGTCCACTTACAACTCAACCATAATTACTAGCTTGTCTTTCCACTTGGGTCTAATATGTCACCCAAATTCAGTTCACCCTAGGCCTTGGGAACTTTCATCCTAATATTCCTGACACAAGTACCTTAGCATTTCCTGAATTGCAAACTTATAACAGTTTTCTTCTGCTTTCTCAGGAGAGAACAAGAAAATGCTAGCCTCCTGGAATACTTCCATAGTATCAGTAACATTTCCTAACTCAGTTACTTTGAGAATCTTAGGTGCTCCTTTAGCCCCCTAAATGTGATGTGGGATGCCACATGCCACATCACAAGGTTTGTGGGACCCGTTAAGACCCCTGACATAAAGGAACCATGAAAGTAGAGTATTAGATTGCTTAGTTATTTTAAATGGAGGCCAGCACAGCATTGACTTATACAATGACGATTCCTTGTCTACTTAGACCTTATAAAGAGCCGCCTCTATTGGCTTGATTCCAAGCTGCACATGTTGTCCAGTGTGGACCTGAATGGCCAAGATCGTAGGATAGTTCTCAAGTCTCTGGAGTTCCTAGCTCATCCTCTCGCACTAACAATATTTGAGGTAAGACTTGTGTCTCACATCCAAGTATATACCTGTGAGTTAGTGCCAGGGAGCAGGAGAGCAGGCTGGGGCAGGTGTGGGGTGGGGGGGGAGGCGGGGCGCAGGTAGCAGGGCAGGGGAGCATGACTTGAGAAGCTACTTTCATTGAAACCTGGGGCAAATTAGGTGCGGATTTCCTCAAGCACTTAAAGAAACCTGAATTTCTTACAGGTTTACGTCTAATGTCCCTGATCAGCCTTAAATAAACTTAGTCCATTAAATTGCCAATAAATAATGATGACTTATGTCCAACTTGTGTAACCCTAGTTATACATGCTGATTTGGAGTTCTGTTTTAGGATCGTGTTTACTGGATAGATGGGGAAAATGAAGCAGTCTATGGTGCCAATAAATTCACTGGATCGGAGCTGGCCACTCTCGTTAACAACCTTAATGATGCCCAAGACATCATCATCTATCATGAACTTGTCCAGCCATCAGGTAGCAGTGTGAGAACAGTTACAGTCTCTAAGGGTGGCAGCACAGCACACTACCTGTGCACTGTGCATCGGTGGATCTTTAGGAGCCCTACCCGCTGTGCCTTCCTCAGCACTTCCAACACGGTGTTTGGTGTATCTGATCTTTGACTTCTGTTGAAAGAGCTTCAGAAGCTCACCTCTTATCTTCCTTCCCAATCCTCAGGGGTCAATCTTTTTGGTCTTATCCATATTCCCTTGGCTTGCAGCATTCCTGCTTAAAATATTGCCTAGTCTCAAAGCAGTTTTTGCCAAAAGTTTCCCTACCTTCCTGCTTATGACACATCTTATGTAGGATTGACCGAATGACCAACACATCTGGTCATATTGTCTCCTGCTCAAAACACTCGACTGGTTCTATCTAAATGAAAGCTGCAGTCCTCCCTATAGTGGTTCCTCTTACTTTGTGGGATCACGGCATGACAAAGCAGGAGAATATGCTTCTCTCCTTCCTCTGAGCTTTACTATAAGCCAGAACCAACAATGAATGCCTGTCTTGGTCTTCTGTATCCCTCCCTACCTGCATGCTCACAATTCATCTGTCCAAGATTCACTCTTATTCCACTTCCAAGAAGTTTCTTACCTTAGAGCATGTTGCCTGTACCCTCTTATTCTTCATTAGTCTTGATTTAATTTAAAGCTTTGACAGAGTAGACAAGTTTAAGATCCTTTGGGACAAAGACTCATGTCTTCAGCAACTAGAACAGAGTTTTATGTCTGCAGGTACTGGAGTACATATCTTAAAGGACTTTTGTTTCTGAGTAGGCAAAAATTGGTGTGAAGAAGACATGGAGAATGGAGGATGCGATTATCTATGCCTGCCAGCACCACAAATTAGCGATCACTCTCCAAAATTTACCTGTTCCTGTCCCAATGGATACAACCTAGAGGAAAATGGTCGGGAGTGCCAAAGTAAGACTTTCTAATTTTCAGCTACCGCAAGGCAGACTACAGGCAGTGAGATTATGAAAACAGCTTACATGTTAAGAATTCTGTTTTAACTAACTCTTGGAATAGATCTGAGAACATATCTGCTACTGTTGCATGCCAGGCATTCATGCAATTACTTGAGAACTGATTTCTCATTCAATATTAGATGAGTCCCTAGATAATAAAAGCATCAACATACCTATATGAATTTGCACCAATTAGTATCATAAAGGCACTGAGCTAGCCAGCTTGCAGATCATTAAGGTCTTAATATTTTCCTCCAAAAAGAGAAGACTGGATTTATACTAAAAGAAGGCCATGGTTACAAGAAACCTCACGTCCATAGTGGGTGATACTATCTTAAACTCATATTTACATCAAACTTGCATTTTCATTTTTCTGTTCTTAGCTTTTGTTTGGGTGGCAAATTAAGCTTTCCATGTTGTGAACCAGGAACTCATACTCTGAGGTTTTTATTTGCTTAATGCTGAGTCATGGCAGGGACTAGCACAATTTAATGAGAAAGTTAAGTTGCAAGACAATCTGGTAATAAGGCTAATTTGTCTGGTAATCTGTTTTTTGAGGGCACTGATTTAACTTCCAGGAGTTCAGAGAGGTCATGAAATTCCCAGTGTTGACAGTTCTGCCCAAAGCCTCATGTGTCTCTGGTTTTGCACGAAGACTGCCATTTCTCTCAGTGTTGACACATCCCCCATGCAACTTAATTCAGTAGTGGCTTGTTTTTTTCCCATGGTGCTAAAATAACCTACCACCTGGCATGCTGGAACTAAGCAGCTAGCCACTTTGGAACCTTGGCATTAACTAGGTTTTTATAATTCAGGTACTTCAACTACTGTGACTTACAGTGAGACAAAAGATACCAACACAGCAGAAATTTCACCAACTAGTGGACTAGTTCCTGGAGGTATTGGGTTCAGCACTGCAAACTGTTAATCTCAACTAACAGTCACATCCTCCGTATCTCTTGCTTTAAGTAATTAATGCAGCCTTTAACTATTGGTTTTGCCCCTGATTGGTAACTACATTTAAACTCTAAAGATCTAGAACTTGCAAATCTTAGCCTTATCTGACTTATGGTTTATTCTGGAGAACTGTTAATGAAATGGCTGTTACAGCATGTGACTCTCGAATACACTCAGACCAGTTGTTTCTGTCCAATGATAGACTGCACATCAATGATGGTTGCAAGGGTATGAGTCTTTCTAACTTATGGGTGAATTTCTCAGTCTAAATTCAGATCCTTCTAAACTGATTCTTTGTATTCCTCTTGTAGGGATCAATGTAACCACAGCAGTATCAGAGGTCAGTGTTCCCCCAAAAGGAACTTCTGCTGCATGGGCCATCCTTCCCCTCTGTAAGTAGACTGCCCTCCTACAGGGATGACGAACTTAGATCCTAGACAAACATTTCTAGTTCATCTAGAGACACCTGTCTATGGCTCCTTATACTGAATTACATTCACCCCTTCCCCGGTGTGGCACAGAGTTGAGTTCATACCATTCTCTTCAGTGGTGTCCTTAGCACAGCCAGTGATAGTGATAAATGCCCAAGCTTTATATGAGAAGTGCTCAATGCTTTCTACTTCAGAACTGTTTACCTGACTTATGGGCTTTCACAATCAATCCCTTTAAGAAGGAGCAGAAGGAGCATTGCTCTATTTCCATCTGAATTCTATATCCAGTGCTGTAATTACACAGAGGAGATACAAAAATGTCTAAATGCTTTCTTGAAGAGCTGCAGGACTTAAGAATAATTTAAGGTGTGTTCTGGTGGAGTATAGGTTGAGTCAATTGCCTCTGAAGGAGCTGGAGTCCCAGGATGGGGGATGGGGAATAGCCAGTATGAACAAGTAAATAAAAGTAAAATGCTTTTTCCTCCTCTCTCTCCCTGCCCGCCTACTTACCTTCATTCCTGCCTGCACCTTTCCTTAAAAAAACAAAATTTTAAAAATTTCAAACCCAGGAAGAAGAACCCTAAATCTGTTATGGGACATGAGCATTCTAAGGGACTTTGCTATCATGGCCTCTTTGTCCTAAACTACTGGATTCCAAACAGTAAATCTGGACCACTTGCAGAACTCCTGCAATTTTAATACAGGACTCTATACCTGCCCAGATGAATAGGTTAACACCTAGCTTAACACCTGTCCACAGAATAACATTTAACCACTGGTTTGAACTTGTTTCAAGCTCCTGGTCCATTTAGAGTCTAACTTCTAGGTATCTCAGCTTCCTGGAACATGAAACTTTTACTAATGTCAATTACCATAGATTCTTGATCATGATCTTTTCTGTATGTTGTGAGACTGGACCTTGTTTAGTCACCTGCTAACTTTTTTACAGTGCTCTTAGCTATGGCAGCAGTAGGTGGCTACCTGATGTGGCGGAACTGGCAACACAAGAACATGAAAAGCATGAATTTTGACAATCCTGTATACTTGAAGACCACTGAAGAGGACCTCTCGATAGATATTGGTAGACACAGTGCTTCTGTTGGACACACGTACCCAGCAGTAAGTCAGCTTTGTGTCTACATACCATGGCTTGTAGTAAGGCTTTTTAGAAAGAAGACCACTAACTGGAGCTCAGGTGCCTGGGCTGGGAAGAGTCATTAGGATCAATAACCTCACCTGCTACCTAGAAATTAGACACTCTAGGCTGTTAGGAGTATAAGTTAGTTGATACGCATTTGACTCTCATTGAATGGCAGGTTAAGTCAAGTTAAGACCATATTTGAGAAATTTTGGGTTACAGAAACTACATGTAAATATTGGTGTGAATCAGATGGCTCATTTTTGAGCTATTAAATCAGTTGTCTACTAGATACATAAAAGTAAATTAGCATAATATATATAGGGGAGTTGGCTTATAAGTAATGTATTCACCTAACCAAATTACCAAATGCTTGAAAGTGTCCTAGCTCACATTAGTACAGCTAACTCTTCCCTCAGCAGTAGTCATTTCCTTGACCTTGAGTTGAAACACAAATGGAGTATTTGGCCTTCACTTGGGGAATAACCTGAAAAAAATAAGTGCAGAGTATTCCTTCTCAAACTCTGCTGAAGCAAAGAATGGTGACTAATTCATAGCATACATGTGTCCTTTCACATTTTCTCCAGGACGTAAGATAATTAAGTAGAAAGGACAGAGTCAGTCACATTATTTTCTCTATCAAGTAGCTACAGTTGAATTCAAGTGTAAAACACATTGGAGATACAATACATTAACAATGTTTCACATCTGACTTGCCTTCTGTGAACCTTTGATCTCTGAAAACCCAACTTAAAAGCAAGGTCCATTTGAGAGACTGGAGTTGCCACCAATGAGTGATTCCCAAGTTCATTCCATACCTTTTCTTTTCCACAGATATCAGTTGTAAGCACAGATGATGATCTAGCTTGATTTCTGAGACAAGTCTCGGCCTTTGAGGTCTAAACCAGTAATACCCCACACTTCGGGATGGTAACCAAGCCAGCAGCTGAAGTCTCTTCCTCCACTCTGGAAGAACATCAAGATATCTTTGTGTGGATTCAAGGTTGTGTACTTGACCGTTTTTATATTACTTTTGTTAATATTCCTGTCCACATTCTACTTCAGCTTTGGATGTGGTTACCAATTATCTGTAACCTTTGAATTTCTAGACAGTATTGCCAGCTCTGGCCAAATATGCACTTTCCCTAGAAAGCCATATTCCAGTAACAAAACTTGTGCTATAATGTATACCACCTGTACATACATTGTATAGGCCATCTGTAAATATCCCAGAGAACAATCACTATTCTTAAGCACTTTGAAAATATTTCTATGTAAATTATTGTAAACTTTTTCAATGGTTTGGGACAATGGCAATAGGATAAAACGGGTTACTAAGATGAAATTGCCAAAAAAATTTGTAAACTAATTTTGTATGTATGAATGAAATCTTTGACCTCAATGGAGGTTTGCAAAGACTGAGTGTTCAAATTACTGTACATTTTTTTTCAAGTGCTAAAAAATTAAACCAAGCAGCTTAACCATGGTTTGTGCCTATTCCTCTAGGAGAAATGCCTATAAACAGTCCATATCAAGTGTTGCTAACTAAATGTATGATCTATAGATCTTGATGTTGTATAACTAAGCCTATAATTTGGCTCGTTTCTCTTACAACCAAGTACTAAAAGAACAAAATACCACTTAATATTTGACCCCCACATATTAATTTTGTAAAAGAATTTAGCTTAGCCTCTATCTAGAATTCCCCTTGCTTAGAGCTCTGAAAGTTTTTTCTCTTTTATCAATCTAGAAACACAAGCTAAAATTTCTATCAATTCTGCTTCTTCATACTTAAGACTCTCTTTCCTATATTCTGTCATTTTATATAGATGAGGACAGTGCCTTCTAAAGCTTGGGAGAGGACTTTATTCTGTTAAAAGTCAAGACCATGAACCATGAAGAGATCTAGGGAGAAGTAGTTATTTGAACAGTATATAAATCAGTGATTCTCATTGTGGTCTCAAGACCAGCAACATCTGGATCACCTGAAAACGTGACAGAAATGCAAAAATTCTAAAGTCTAATCCAGACCTGCAGAATCAAACTCTGAGGCTGAGGTCTAGGAACGTGTTTGACAAGCCCTTCAAGTGATTCTGGTGGCAACTAAAGTTTGAAAAACACTGTCCTAATGAAATTTTACATAGAATCTATAATATCTTCTCATTTTTCAGCCTTACTAGCATAGGATGGATTCTCTTTATGGAAAATTTCTCAAGTGTTTTGTATTAAAAAAAAAAAAAAAACTTCATAGATGGCGTTTGAATAGAAGGAAAAAAGGAGCATGGGGTTTTAGTAAGTTTTCCATCAGATTGGACCTTAGTTATTCTCTCTACAGTCTCAGGATAGCAGCAAGCAAGGCAAGAGAAGCTTGAAGCCCTGGGAGGGTGCTCAGGTCCAAGGTGAGGAGAGTTCACTGCAATCCTCTAGGGATTAAATGACCAATGCATTAGCAAAAAGACAAAGATACTTTGAGTAACAGATGGGTAAATGGAGGACTCACATTCAGCTTGCAAATGGATTGCAAAATCACATATGGCATTTAATGTCTTGCCTATGACTTAGAGGCTAGGAGATTAATAATCTTAGAGAAAGAAGCTGCTTCTGTCATCCTGCTTAGCAGACTCCCTCTTGTGATTTCAGTCAAAGAGATGAAAGTGAAAGGACAGTTTGTGGACCTTTTATTATTGTCTTTTTAATGGGAGTTATGAAAGTCAAACATGTGGAAGGAAAAGGTTGTAGTCATGAAAGCAGGACGCTCTGCTGTCCACCTGTTATTTATTCTACAAATGGTTATCACACTCAACAGGATGTGACCCTGCTGACATGGGGTGGCTGACTGCCTATTTGATAAATAAGTCACATTCATCATATCTAAACTCTGAAGGCCATTTATTTGAGTAGTACCTTGACCCTGCTGAGTACAAAAATCACTTTTTTTTAAAATTGGAGTGATACAAAATTCCTTCCTAGGAAGCTTAAAGATGTCAGTGCTTTCCCTATTACAAAGATTACATAGTACTGATCAGGCCCCAAGTGTTCATTTTTAAAAACAAAATAAAGCATTATTCTCCATCTTCTACTTGGATTCAGCCCCTTATATGTTTCTTCAGGTTCTAGGTCCCAATTTCCAACCTGCGAAAAATCTAAGGTCTTTCATTCTTTTACCTTGCCTTCCCCTGTAAGCAGCTCAGGACAGGAACGCTAAGAAGTATACACTCAAAGTAATAAACTAGCTATCTCTACTGAAATAAGAATAATTAAATGGTTATTCAATTTAGCATATAACAATAGTTCATGGGAGCAGGATGGATGAGAGTCTTGGAATTTAGTGTCCAAACAAGAACTTAAAGAGTCCTGTATGAAGCATTATAGGTTTGCTGTGTGTCTCCTAGAGTTGAATGTAGGAATGGAATTAAGGGGCAAAATATAAAGCCTATCAAACACTAAATAAAGTCGAATATTTGGGGTTAAATGAGCTTGCATATAAAATAACTGGAAATGAGTTTTCCAGGGAATTCAGGGATAACTACAAAGGACTGAGAAATAAGCAGATTTTTGACCTCTGGTTGAAAAAAAAAAAAATCCAGCCAAGTCGCTATATTTTTAAGTGGCTTTTACAATCTATTTGTTTAGGAGGAAATAGTCCCAGTTATTAAATTAGCTCCCTTAAAACATTCTTGAAGCTATTTTAAAGCCCTGGTATTATTTATGTCTATTATATTCTATTCTTGAAAACACAAGACCAAAAAAAAAAAAATGAACTTCAAGTTTGGCATGTGCTTCTCTTCCTGACATCTTTGGAAGTCAGATAGAGCTTCTAAAAATGAGAAGGCAGACTTTAAGCAGCAAAACTATAGAAGAGAATAACTCTTCAGTTAAGAGCACTTAAAAGTGGGAGACCTAATTAGTCTACCTTTTAACTCTCCTTACCCACAACCAGCAGATTCTGGTGGAGTAGATCTGATGGTCTAGCTGGAATAATTGCCGCGCATTCTTACCCAGTGAAGCTATTTATTATTTTGAATCCAAATGGAAGCTAGAATCCTTGTTTTTAATGATGGAGAAATTTATCAAAAGCATATACCCTTTTTGCTTTGGTAACTTAGATCTAAGAATGAAGAATACAATTTGCTAATCTTGACCACTGAATCTGAGCCCCTCAGTTTCATAATCAAAGTATTCATTATGACTCTTTGGGAAAACTTAGAATTATATGTCCACATTTCAGCCATACCATGGACCTAAACTGTGGAGGTCCTGGAAAATATAGAAGTAGAAAAAGTTTGTGAACGTATCCTATTTCCAAATGCAGGGTAGAATGAATTTGAAGAATAAACAATGACATTTTTTTAACATATCTCAAATCAAGCATAGAAGCTTTTCAGCTCACAAATCGCTTCTTATGAAGGGTATTTTGTCTTTGTACTGACCTCATTCCTGCCTGCCTTCACACTTGAAAAACTGAATGTGAGTTAGCTTTGAGGACCTATATGTGAAATTGGGGGATGCATGGATAAGCTACTACGAAGCAGATGACAGAAGTGTCACATCTCTTTATGTTATCTCCTGAATCTGTTTCTGAGCAAAGTAGGGAAGTATGACCACTGACTGACAGTCTCCCTGGAAATCTCCTGTTCAATGAGGCAGGAGGAGGACAGGATGAGGCTTCTGTGGGTGAACCTGTAGCTTATCAAACAATTCTTCACTGTGCTTAAGGGGAACTGTCGGACTGACAGCGAGAAGGTTAGCAGCCTGTTGTGTCAGTCCTCCTATGATACCTGGGGCACGTTACTAATCCAGTCTGTAAGTGGAGACTGGGGGGCTATCTTTCAGTGGCATGGTCAGGATTAAGTGAGAATGCACACGAAGAGCTCAGCACAGTGTCTGGCATTTAGTAGGTTCATGGCCAATGTCAATGCTAAATATCACTCTCAATGATATGCCTATCTGTAGTTACGTGGCCCAGCCTAGAAACTGGTAAGTGACTTCAGGAATGAGAGTTCCGGTAACTTGACTCCCTGTCGCTTGTAACATGTGTTACACCACACTCCAAGGGCTTCCCACTCCTTCTGTCTAATGAGAGCTAGGCTGAAATTCAAGTAGTGATAGCACCTTTACATAGTTAGAACAGCTTAAAGGATGACATGGTTTAAACTCTAGAAACATAGTTGGTATGCTTCTGCCTCAACCTTCTGACTTTACTGCCTGGAACTTGGAAACTATTTGAAGGCCTGGCAGCTAAAGCACTTTGAATCTCTCAAGTTCTTACTAGATGCTTAAAAATGTGCTAAAATGAGTACGCTTATGTATTTTACCTAATCGTCACAAAAACCTGAATAGATAAGTATTCTCTCTAATGTGAAAACTGAGGCCGCCGATGACATGTGCTTACTGCCACCTCCTCTCAGAAAAGGAGGCTCTACTGTATAAAGGCAGAGTCGCCCTTACTACTGACCTCGGAGCAAAAGTCGTGTCTCCAGGGCTCAGGCACCCCTGGTGGCTGGCTTCCCCGGTGGCAGTGTACCGAAGCGGAAGCGCTACACTGGCCCTGCCACATCAAATCAGCACAGAATAGCTTTGTTGGTCACGTGTCACACCTATAAGAAGCCAGACATTTCAGAATTATTTTCCTGGGTCATCCGTGTGGAGTCGAGATTTTTGAATTGCAAAGTGAAAGATAAAGATTCCCTAAAGGAATTTATAGACATGCAACATCATTCCTGTATCTAAAGATATTGGGGGAAATTGGGAGAAAACAAGCTGTTAAGCAATACATCTTACATTTTAAGACTCTCAGGAGGAGAGATGGGCCCATAAAGATGAAAGAGCTATGTTTTGTGTCACCTGGGTGATGATGCTGTAATGTCATAATTGGATGTTAGGTGTCTCAGAATTTATACTGAGATCTGGGCATTTCAATTTACACCCATGCACGAGGAGAAAGAATTCTTTAATCAAAATGACTGCCTTGGACAAAACTACCCTACCCTTTTAGAAATGGCATTCGATACCAACACGTGATTGAAGAGAATGAAATGCCTTTGGAGTCCAGAGTGTACCGCCCGATGAGCACTGCTGGGATCTTCAGAATTCTAGAGGCACCTGTCAGAACACAGCCCTGCTGACCTGGATATACATGTCTTTCTTTTTTTAATGTACATTTAAATAAAAGTTTATTTTTGAGATTAATTGCTGCAAGCCTTTCCTTTTTCAAGAGAATATTTTTACCAGCTTTTACTCAAGTCCTTTTCCATTTCCCCACTGAATGACTGAAAGTGACTCAACAATCCTTTCTAGGAAACAAACAGATCTACCACATCTGTCCTCGTCCAGATGAGAGAATGAGAGATGCCCCTCCCTGCTCACCTGGAAGTACAGTCAGTGCTGCAGCACAGGCAGCCTGAGTGCCACCCCCAGCGCCCCACGGCTCACATGACAGAAATGAAAAGCAAAGCCACTCTCACTAAGGAATGTCAGGCCAGCGCTTCCTCCCTGCGGGTGGTGAGAACTGATGACCCATCTTTAAGATGTGGGTGGGGGTGGGGTGGGGGGGGGGCGACCACAACAAGCAGGTGCATCACTGTGATAATTTCCCCCCATTGGCTCTTGAGTGGTCTGTCATGAAAGTCACTTACAATAAAGCTACGTTTTTGTGACCCTTAGACATATTCCATCTGAAACTTCCCAAGGAACAGCCCCCAGTTATGTGAATTATATTGAATGCTGAACCTTGATATTAGCTCAGGAAATTCAAAAAAATCATGGGAGGAAAATAAGTAAATTGAGGGCAAGAGAAACTGCCCCCCAAATCTTTAAAAGCTCAGCAGTGAGTCCTTAATCACTGCAAGGATCTATGCGGTGAGCACAATGTCGGCGATCACACTGGGCAGCGGGATGGATGCTGGGAGCGTAGGCGTCTTCTCCACCCACAACCAGCTGTGGCCACGGGTGAGCTGCTTACCATCCAAGTTTCTGACCCCCTCTGAAAGTCTTAACACCTACCTGCAAAGGGTTCTCATAAAAGAGAGACAAGATGTACAGTGCTTTACTTGAATACCAGCTGCTATTCCTGTCTCTAAGTGCCAAAAAAAAAAAAAAAAATCATGAGGGGGCACCCTGGTGGAGTAGTGGTGAAGCTCTGAAGGAGCACAGGCCATGTACCCCTGGGTTCCAGGCCTGGGTTCAAGGGGGAAAACAACCAGTGTGACAACTAAATAAAAATAAAATAAAATGCTTTCCTCCTCTCTTGCCTTCATTCCGGCCTATACCTTTCTTGGTACTCATTCTAGCTGTGAGCCAACCATGTAACAGACACTTAATATATTTAAGATTTCAAATAGTGGTGGGCCCTGGTGGAGTAGAGGTTAGGGTTGTCACCTCGGGCAGAGTGCAGCTCACATACATCCCAAGGACTTGGGTTTGCATTTGGGGGCCAGGGAAGCAACAAAGATAAACTAAATGAAATAAAAAATAAAAACCACTTCTTCTCCTTGCCTTCCTGCCTGCCTACTCGCCTTCATTCCTGCCTGCACTTTTTCTTTAAAAAGAAATCTCAGATAGTGATAAGAACTTTAAAGGAAAGCAGCAGAGGAAAACAGAACAGAGAATGATGAACATGTTACTTTGGATACAGTAATCAAGGAAGCTCTCCAAAGAGGTGACATGAGACAAGAACTTGAAGAATGGAGCGAGCTTGTGAGGACAGAGCAGAGGTCTGGCACGTGCTGCAGAGCCCCGAGGCAGGAGCACGCCTGATTCATCTATGAAAAGTCAAGGTGGCCAAGACAGAGGAGGAGGCGGCGGCAGCAGTAAAGGTCCAGTGATACAAACTGCACATAAGGTAACTGAGACTTTCTTTTTTCCTTTAAGTGAGGGGACAATTTTAGAAGACTGGGGAGCATGGCACAGGCTGTCTCCCTGGAGTGAGACTGTCACAATCGATGGCTCCATCATTCAAGATAACCTAGCTGGTCCACTCCAGCTGTGCTGTCTGTCCGCAGGGATAGCAGTGTGGCCACCCCCTGGCAGGGAGAGATGACAGGCTCCAGCTCTTTGGTGGACAGACTCAAGGAGGATGTACGGAAGCTGAGAGTAAAAGCTTCATCTAGAAGAATGGAGCCTGAAGCAGAAATCCCAGACCACACTAAGTGTTTCACCCAAAAAGAGCCCTTTGCTACCTTCCAGGAAAAGTCCTTCTGGGTACACTTCTTGGCAGGGCCATTTGAGAACCGAGTTTTGTGCTAGCTCTAGAGAACTGTCCTCTGGAGGCATGTTTTCAATGGTTAGCACAATTTTTTTTTTTTTTAATGTAATGGCTTTAGACAAGGTTCAGAATTTTCCATCTATACAGTGTTTTCTATTTTCCCTGCTGCCAACCTGGTCCCTAAAGGTATTGGAGAATTATCAGAACTACTTTTTCAAAGAAATATTAAGATCCTGGTATTTCTAAGTTAAAAGAGATCCCAAGGTCCCTGATTGTGGTATTTGTATGACAAAGAGACCACAGTTGGGGAAAGAGAAAATGTCTACCTAAAGATACATGGTAAGGAGACCCCTTTTGTCAGACAATGCTTAATTCACTCACAGAGTAACAATTATATACATAATAAGCCTAGAAATTCAATAACAGATTGTGAGGCTTTCCTATAAAAAAAAGAGTGGGCATCATTTTTGAAGACAAGCACCTCCTAGGACCCAAAATTTGAGGAAAGGACTTCTTTTTTAACATGCTAAGTGAGACGAGTCTGAAGTGCATCTCTGAAGGTCATAGAACTGAAGCCAAATATCAGCAAATAGCTTTGAAACAGAAAACAGTCACTTCCCAGACATTCACCCCAGTGCCTGTTTCCACTTAGAAGAGAAACCAGCCTCCTCCGTCTCAGAATCTGGTGACCTTCAGAAAGGACTAGGCAGAGAACAGGTTATGTGCGTGTCTCCCTGCCGCTCCCCTGGCAGTAGGCACCAGTTTCCAGCACTCTGTGAACTGTCTCCATTAGGAGACAGATAAGACTTCTACAGGCCTAGTTAATAGTGTCCATTCACCCAAGCAGAATACCAGTTTGCACTCAACCTCAAGTCCTCTCAAACTCAAAAGATTTAAAACCAATACTTCCTGTAGCTCCTTTGGTCTTGGTAGGAGGACTGAGAATGTCCCAGGAAAGGAAATTTCTATAATGTTACAAGAAAAGTCAAATCTTTGGATCTACCAAAGGAGGTCCTTAAAGAGTTGAGGGAGTGGGCCCAGATTGCAAATTTGCTCTGCATTCTCTGAGTTCAGGTCATGGAAGGGAAGTGCTTTGAGCTACAAGGTGGAGAAAGAATAGAACAATGTGGTATGAAAGGGACCTTTGGGGCCCAAGTTATAGTCATTTGGGCTGCTTACATTTTGCACACTAACTCTTTTCACCTCTCCAGTCCTTCACTAGAGTGTTTGGGACACATGAACTCCTTGTACGAGTAGCTTTTGATGAGTCACAGAAGAAAGCCCAGTACTAGACCTGATTGACATGGCAACAGAGCAGGAAAAGGACTCACAGAGCAATCCATTAACAGAACCGAAGCAATTTAGTAGTGGCAAGCACTTAATCCAGGATAGCAGCATGCAGGGACTCTCAGAACTCTGGTTGGGACAATGGATTTTCTATAGGATCTGGAAGGTAAGTTCAGGTCCATCTTGTATGGCCTGAAGGAGTCAGTGCCTCCAGATGACACCATAAATTATTCATTAGGTGGGATCAGGTGGCTTTTAGATACATACTCAGCATGTTGCCAGCTAGTCAGTGTCAGTGTACAGAAGTTATCATAGCAATGGCCCGTAGGGGCCTGGAGTACTTAAACTGTGAAATCATATTTCCAAAGTGCAAATATGAACTCCAGCCCAACTTATATGGTTTCTTGTTGCCTATGTAACAAAAGCCATGGTCCTTAGTCTCAAGCTCAAGATTCCCATGACCTGACTCTTGCTACTCAGTTCTCCCATATGCTGAAATTCCCCAGCCTGAACGCCATGCCCTGATAATGCCCAACTGTTTGTAATACCTCTACCTGCACAATCATCTGCTTTCTATACAATGTCCTGCTTTTGCTCCTATTCTTCCCTCTGCTTTGGGTGCTCTTCTTATCTTTCTTCCCTTGGATCTTAACTCTTCTTCCAAGATTTGGTTCCTAGGTCACCTCCTCCAAGAAGTCTTCCTTGTTGCCTCAATTTGGTTCATGTGTCTTTTGTTTACCTAGTGTATAGTTATATACTATGTAAGAGTAGCATTATATATTAATAATATATAATGTATATGGTTGTATTGAGATGATCTATTTTTATGTGTGTGGTTTTCTGACTGAATGAAATAGAAGCTTTTTAAATATAAGAATTTAGTTTTGGTAATCTTTGTGCTCCACCCCTACCATGTATAGTACAAAGTTGGTACTTCAGGTGCTCAAATATTGTTTGTTAAACTAAATTGGTCCCATGAATACAAGCAGTATTTTGTAAACGAACATGCCAGAGTTTACAGCTTCATTTGAACCGTCTTGAACATTCATTTGAACAGTTTCGTGAAAGTTCTCTTGAGAGGTTACTTGCCTGCTCCACTGATGCCCTACCCCCACACAAGCTGGAAGCACTTTTGCAGAATTACATGCAGAGAGTACAAAACTGTCTTTTGTATACATAGAATCAGCAAATCCTGAATCCTTGAAAATAGGCCTACTATTTTGAAAACCCAAAAATCACTGAATCTCCTGTCAAGGAACACAGTAATTTGTTTTGCTGGTTAATACTATCCTGAAACTCGCCATGGCCATCCTAATGAGAAACTTACACAATCTCTGAAATAAACACAAAACCAGTAAAGAGAATTACACTGAATGGGTAACACTTATCTAGGTCACTAAAGACTGGTGATACAATTTAAAAAGTTCTCCTCTAACTTGATAATCACACCTGTTATTTTTGTGTTTGATATTGATTTGCCAAGTACTGTAATTAAGCATGACTACCAAAAGGATTTTGTGAATTCTAAAATAAGCATTAAAAGATTTGAGTATGATCTTAGTTTTATTGCTTACTTACTCTATAATCCTGGTAAATTCTCTTCCATCTTTAAGCCTCCATTTCTTCATCTGTAAAACGAGTCAATGATAATTTGACTTAGTTGTCAGAATGTTGAAAGTCAGCATCCAAGAATCCATGATTTCTTCAGCTTCTACTACCCAGAAGGATTCTGGGTACTCTAAAACAAACACGGATGACTGAGATGAAGTCTCTCTTATGTAGAAGAGTTCAATAACAAGGCAAAGCTGTGTTCAATGGGCACCAAATGACGTGGCAGGCAGACAGTAAACTTACTGAGAGTTCAGGAGAAGGAGAAATATTTGGGAGCTGACTTGGTGAGAGAAAGAAGGAATTTTTGCTTGTTATCAGAGTAGTGGTTCTTCTAGAGCTAAACTCCTCTTTAAAAGAAAAAACATACATGCTCACATCATTTTACATTTTATGTAATGTCAGGGATCCCTGTATCTCTTGGTCTCAGTCTATGGACTCTAAAATTGTCCATACTCCAGGTTAGGAGTCTCATTTACACATTTAAATAGATTCTCATTCTCTATGACTCTTTTGACACCTACGATTCTACACTTAAGTTCTCTAAAATACAATCAAAATAATTAATGGACAGAATTCACATCTAATAGCAAGACATAACTTTTCCCTAGGGAACTATAATATTAGGGTGTTTATTCACAAATATTCAATTCCATGGCTTTAACATTGGCTCTCCCTACATTGCACATTGGGTGCATTTTGACTCCTGCTAACTACAAATAGCTTCATCTCCAAGTCAATATTTTCACTCCTGAAAGAGCGTACCACACAGGTAAAAGCATGAAATCCCAAGTTAAGAGATATGAGTTCTAATCTGAGCTTTTAGCCTTTTCTTGCCTTGGGGTCCTGGTAAACTCTCTCTCATCTCCAAGCCTCCATTTCTTTATCTGTAAAATGAGTTAACACCACCATCGGACTTAGTCCCTTCATATAGTGGTTATAAGAACCAGATGGGATAACAGATGTGTACTCTCCAAATGTCACTTGTTTTTCAGGGCTATTTAACAAAAGACATTTGCCTCTGTACCTTTCTGCAGGTTCATTTCCCAGAAAGAAACTGTGTTGAAGCTTGGCACTGCGGACTTTTGCTTTATAATAAAAATGACGGTGTAGAATGTTCTGTGTTTAAAATAACATCACTCATATTGACAATGCCAAGTCATTTACATGAATGCCAAGTGAAAACCATTCCCTAATCCATTGAATTCTCCATTGATGTCAACTGTGCATTCCTCCCAAAGCACGTTACTCTATTAGGAAGGTATGTTGATTTTACTAAAATACTGGCAATGTTTGAGCTGCAGCACAGAAGAAATGGTGAAAGATGTTTTCATGAAACTTATATCTTGATGAAATATTTTCATCAAGAGCTGAAAAGACCTGGTGAAAAAAAAATGGTAGTTTCTGTCTTAAAACAAATTCATGTTAACTGTCTTTGCCATTTGAATCACTAAGCTTTTTGGTTGGCACTGAACTATCCTGTCCAGGGCTGATGCAATAAGGGGAAACTCACTGAGAGTGGCTGTGGCAATCAAGGGATCCAATTGCAGCATTGTTCTTCAAAAACAATAAACAGCATAGAAGGAAACAGGGAGCGGAGCACGCCTGGGACGGCGGGCTGTGCTTGATCGCACCAGCACATCTCCATATTGGGGGAGGCAGCAACTTTACAGAGCTGTGCTATGAACAGGTCCTGAAGACTGGCATTTCTGTTATGACTCTTTAAACATGGAAAGAAAATAAAATCTAAAATAATCACTTTCCTTAAAAAAAAATTCCAATCACTTTAAAAATGCTGTACTCTAACTCTGGTCTTGGCACTTCATAAAGCAAGTGTCAAGCCAGACTGGACTGATTTAACTGGCAGACAAACCCTGAGTGTTCAGAGTCGTTTTTCAATGACAACAGTGTAGCCCCCTGAAAGCCACTTGGTAAAGAAAGAGCATCTTCCAGACAATTTGCAATTTGTATCAAAGGGGACCACTTTCTTTTCTGTGTAAAGAACCTGAAAGACTAAGTAACCATTTAATTTTTTTTAGGAACTTTGGAGATTAGAATATGGTTTTCCTGGTGCATAGATTTAGTTCCTCCCTGGCAACATATATTGTGCTCACAACTACATTTTTTTTCTTTTTGTGGGGAGGAAGCAGGCAGGAAGGAAGGCAAGCAGTCAAGCAGGAAGAGGGAGGAGGAAGATTTTTTTTTTTAATTTATCATTATTTTGGTTGTTCCCCAACCCTGGGTCACGGATCCAGGTGGTCGGGCTTTATGTGAACTCCACCAGAGCCACAGACTTAGTGCCTGAGCCACCAGGGCACTGACGTCATCTTTTTACCATGGGAACCACTGAAGGTTTCAGAGCAAAGCATTCAAGGCTCCCCCATCACCAAATGGCTTTTCTAGTGAATTCTATCAAACATTTAAGAAAGAAATAATACCATTTCTACTCAATTCTCTTTGAGAAGATCAGAGAGGATAGAGTCTTTCCCAACTCATTCTAAGAGACCAAAATTATTTTTATATCAATAACAGACAAAAACATTACAAGAAAACAGGTCAATGAACATAGATGCAAAAATTCTTAACAAAATTTTAGCACATCAAACCCAACAACATATTAAAAGGATAATACATCATGACTATCAGGGTTAATTGTAAGGAATATAAAGAAATGAGGCAATCAAACAGATAAAATCAGTGACACCGAACTGAGGTTATCAAAGGGGTATGGGGGTCAGGATGGGAGTAAAGAGCAGAGTAGTGGGAGTCCAACAGACACTGGTGGAGAACTATTAGAATTTGGTGGCAGGCATGGTATGTTATCATATCTGATGAAGAGTGAACCCTCACATCTAAAACTTGTACTGCAGATCAAAGTTACCTCAATAAAAAAAAAATAACTTTCAGGAAAGAAAAGAAGTCATAAATGAAAAAGCAAACATTAGAATGCTATTGGACTTCTCAGTGACAGATATGAGAAGAGTAATAAAGACTTTAATATTCTGAAGAAAGATTAGTTTAACATCGAAGTCTATATTCAAGCTAGTAATCAGATGGGGGGTAAATACATTTTCATGCAAGTTCTAAAAATAATTTTAACCAAGTAAAGAGTTAATTGATAATTATTTCTAAGGAAATAAAAGCAGCTGTACATGAAAAATAATAAAAATATTGCAATTATCTAAAAAAATTTATAGTAAGTACTACAGTTGGGAATTTGATTTAAATCATTCTGAAAACATAAACATAACTGTTAGTATAGTCTAAAATTGGGTAACACTTCCATGGATGTAAGGAAGTAGAATGTGGAAATAGATTGTTGAGAGTGTTTTAATTAATTGATTATTTTTTATGAAGAAGGAAGACAGGCAGGAATGAAAGCAGGCAGACAGGAAGACAGAACAGGAGGAAGCATTTTTATATTTCTTTGTTCATTTCTGTTCATTCCCCCAGGCCCTGGATCACAACCTGTATTCCTGGGCTTTACATGGTCTGTATCTCAGACATTGACTTACTTCCTGAGCCACCAGAACACACTGAAAAGGATTTTTAAGTGAGTAAATTTTTCACCTTTTATTGTAAGAAGCTCATTGATAATATCAACACAAGAACAAAAAAAAAGTACAGTAATAAAGTCTGATCATTTAGAAAGGGGAATGAAAGATGAGCAGTAAGAGACGCAATAGTAGAACCAGTTCCTAGTTGGCTGGGATCAAGGGGGAGACTCTGGTGTCATAATCAACTACAGAATATTTTGACCTTTCAAACTATGCCTACATGGCTTTTTTAAAATAAAAATAACTACAAAAACAGAAAGTGATGTAAAGGCTCCAATAGTGTACACCTGTGGGCTTGAGGAAGTTCCTTCATGCTTTGGTGTGAGAGAGATAAGATGATGCTCCAAGAAACAGGCTGGATTCTGAATTTCATGACACAGAGGTATGTGATGCAGAGTCAGCAATGTCAGAGCGAAAGAAAAAAGATCTCTAGTTGAAATCGCTGCACAGAAGGTTTTCATTGTGCACACCTGGGCTAGGAATTGCTTTCTCTATTGGACTCTTCCCTGAACCCAGCCAGCCAGAATAGCATTTTTTAGTGATCTAGGCCATAGGTCAGGGAACCAAACTTTGCAAAATGGAAGACAAAAAGGAAGATAAGGAAGAGGATGGTGGGAAGGGTGGTGAGGATATGGGGATGGGGGGAGAAGTGGGAGAGGGATGAATAATCTACTCATGCCTACTGCCTGCCATGTGTCAGACTCTGTGCTGAATATTTTGCATGCACATAAGGCATTTTACATGCATATTAATGCTCACATCATAATAATTAGGTATTTCTGTCATCTCCATATCACCAGTAAGAAAACTAAAGTCTGAGAGGTTAAACAGTTTGACCAAAACCACACCATTGGTGAGCAGTGGGGCTTGAATTTGAACTTATTCTGTCTGATGCCAAGTCCTCTATACCATGGTTAGAGGAAAGGATAAAAAATGGCAGCATTTCCTGTGCTTTCGGAGTATATCTAAATATCGGATTTTGTTGTTGTTTTTTAAATTGTGGCAAATATTTGTATAATATAAAAGTATCATTTAGCTATTTCTAAATATACAGTTTGGTGTCATTAAATACATTCACAATGGCGTACACCACAACCACTACTCATTTTCAGATACAACTATCGATTCAAAGCAGAAAATCTGCACTCATTACACAATAATTCTCCTCTCCTCCTTCCTCAGCTGTAGGGCTCCTCTATCTTCCTTTCTAACTCTGTGAATGTCTACTCTGTCTACTTCAGATAAGTGGAATCAAACATATATTCTTTTCTATAACCTATTGCACTTTAACAAAGTTTTCCAGGTTCATTCATGATGTAGTATATATCAGGAATTAATTCCTTTTAAACATCAAATAATTTTTCATTATATTTATATGACATATTTTGTTTATCCATTCATCTATTGATGAAGCTATGGGATGCCCCCATTTTTTTGCCATTGAGTAAATAAATGCCACTATTAACATTAATATACAAGTATCTACTCAGGTACCTATTTTTTAATTTTTAGGGTATTTGTTTTCAGACTGTTTTGTTTTCAAAGAAAATGTACAGGCAGGGATCAAGGTGAGTAGGCAAGCAGGAAGAGAATGGAGGAAGAAGAATTTTTATTTTATTTTTCATTTAGTTGTTCATACTGGTTGGTCCCCCCAGGCCTGGAATTCAAATACAGGAGTATGTGACCTGTGTCCTTCAGAAGAGATTGACCTAACTGCTACTCCACCAGGTCATGCCCGTTGGTTTCCTTTTAAGCCTTTTCTCCTTTGACCTTGTTCTCTAAAAGTCCCAAGTTTTCCCGCACTCTCTCCCCAATCCATTCTTCTACTCCTCCTTGTTTCAAAGCTCTATAGCCCATCAGGGAAGAATAGAAGAAATGTCTAGTGTTCCAATAGCTTCTTGTACTCTCCAGACCTGTTTAAGTAACGGCCAGAACACTTGCATCTTTATTTAAGTCTTTCTTTAATCATTCGACAAATATGTTGAGCTTGTACCTGTGCCAGACACTGTTCCAATACCTTGGAATACTTCAATTCACAAATAAAGATCCCTGCCACTACTAAACTTCCATTCTACCTGTTTTTTTTTTTTCTGACCTAAGTTTATAAGAATATTTCCAAGTCACAGGAATCATCTTTATAGACCAGGAGAAGATAAGAAGTGTTAATTATTCAAGAATGCAACTTGACATGATGGAAGCCATGGCCCTCCTCTAAAGATACAGACTCTTTTAGAAGACGTAGAATGATTATTTGGTGCCCCCATTGCCATCGGAAGGAATTTTAGGAAGCAGAAAAGCAGGAGAAGAAAGAAGAGGATGAAGCAAGAGTCAGGGCTCTAGTTTTAGCATATCTTGCTCTATTAAGTTCCATTTCTAGGGAAAGATATCAGAGTGTTTGTATCCATTTATCATGATGTTTAAAAGTTTAGATCCTTCCAGTGGTTTAACTGAATCACTTCGTAGATGCCACAAAGTACTTTCTGCTGTACTCAAAGTCTGCTGAGAATTCTAAAGGAAGTCTTAAGTCTCTAACAAATCAGAAATGATGACTTATGCAACTTGGCTCAATGTAAAGTCCCAGTTTCGAACTTTTAAAGATTTAAAAAATTTTTCTGGCACTTCATATAGTACACTGCTGAATCTGCAAACTATTTCAGAAAAAGCCTGAGTTTTTTGTTTTGGGGCTCTGAAGTAACTTGCAAAGCAGTAATGTCATTGCAAACTGGAGTATTAGATTTTCCCCAAAGGCATGGATTTAGGGTTCAGTAGCTGGCATCAACATAAAAGCAGCACTGGGGTGAATCAAGGTTTCAAGTTGCCCCAGGGTCTGTGGGCAACTAAACCAGAACAGGAGTTCCTGATCTTTTCAGGGCACCAGCTAGAGGATGGCATATTGACACTGAAAAATGGTCTTGAAGACGTGTGCTTTTCAAATTTGAGCAAAAAGGGCCAGAGAAACGAAGGACTGGTTACATTCAGTGACACCTACCATTATTAATCCTTCTAGCAAAAGCCAGCCAGGGCTGGCACTGTCAGAGCATCCTGTTCTGATGCTCAAACAACTTGACTGGAAACTAACCCCAGTCAAGCAAACAGTGCCAGGTTTACTGACACTGTACTAACTGAAAATGTGCTTTGGACCAGAAAGCAGGTAGAATGGGGTTCTCTCTCTCTCTCCTCTCTCCCTCCCACTCCCTCTCCCCCTCCCTTTCCCCCTCCCTCCCTCTCTCTGCCATCTAACTTTTCCCTAAAGGTAAGAATTCTCTCTAGCCTGGTTTTTTCTGGGACAATGATGTTCTTTAGGTACCAAGATAGCATAGTATCCTCAGGCAGGTAAGTTTCAACAAATGACAATTTAAATTAATTTTAAAGGTGGGTTATCCCAAGAGAATGTTTATAATGTAAAGGATCAAATGGTACCTCTCTTTGGAGAGTGTATTAGGACAGGAAAAGTAAAAACACGAGATGAGATACAGGAGGAAATCGAAATCCCCCTCTCTGAGGTTGATTGTGCCATATTTGATTTTCCGTTTTCTATCCTTACATGTACCTAGAAGAGCAGTACTCAATAAATGTCTGAAGAATGAGTGAGTGGCAAGCTGGGTCCCATGTCTTCTCCCACTTTATCTCACACGGTCTTTTCTAATATCCCATTTGGCAGATAAAAAACTTGAGGCTTCTCTTACTGACAATGTATCCGTTATGATGTCACTGAGTGACAGAGGTGTTTTGTAAACTCAGACATGGTTGATTAGAAACCCCATTCTCCTTCTATATAATCAGGCTTCCCCCACAGGGAACCAACCTCAGTGATGAATCTGAATTAACCTCACGAGACTTACCCTCCTCTGAAAGTTTAGCAGATCAGAATATGCCATTTATTACACCTCCAGCTGACGGTTTTAGAATAGGAGCCTTGTATCTGTGGAAAGCTGAAGGACTACTGTTGCATTCTTTTTATAAAGTAAAATGTCCACTCCCACTCAAACATACAAGAAAGACACAGAAAGGGCAAATGATGGGAAAGAGAATGTGGAAGGGGAGAAGAGAAAGCGAAATAAATGAAACAATAGTGATTATAAGGTCCAGAAAGTTATGACAGCTCAGGACTAAGAACGTCATCAGCACATAATTTAATGGAGAAGCTCCCTTGCTGCAACTGGTCCAACTTGTCAATCAAGGTTTCAAGTATCTTTTCTTCTAACAACTGTCATCCAGTTACTCTGTCTTCTATAACAACCTCATTTGTGTGGCTTTGGAACTTTCTGCTTAGCATTCTATGGTGCTTTCTGTAGGCAAAGATATTCTGGACTAGGAGGATTAGAGAAGGTTCTGAACACCTATCGCCAGAGTCCTGAGAAAAAGAAGTGGAACCAAAAATTAAGTCTGCAGATCTTTTAAATGAGTGTTCACACTGCAATTGACTTCCATTATTGTGGTCCAAAGTGTGGTGTGATATGTGTATGTGTGTACCTGTGTTTGGGTTCAAAACAGAGAGAGATGCTGTGTTGCAGCAGAGATGAGATGTATGAACTATCCAGTAATTAACAAATATTGACAGTTCTAATAATAGTTTATCCCCAGCTAATCCTATCATTTGTTCCCATAACACTATAGCTAATCATGTAAAGGCCTGAACTCCCAGCAAGCCTGCCTCAGCAACACCCAACTTCCTGATGTGTATGTGACCCTGACTGAATACTGAGCTGACATTTCTCTAATTTAAAGATACTGACACAAGTGTGGATACTTTGCCTATATTTTACTGATTCAGCTATTAACACCAGCATCTCATTCTTACTATGCATTTCATATAAAATATGGAATAGATTGCTTTTACCTACAGCCTTAAAAAAATCAAAGCGAAGAAAGTCTATGTAACCAATTACAAATGTTACCCCATTTTAAAGTAGAAAAATTCAACTTTATCTATTACCCACAAATCATTTTTAAAAAACCAAATCTGTAATATTGCTGCATGATTTATAAAATTGGCAATGGGAACACTTTCTTTTTTAACCCAATACTACAATATCCCCATATTTAGCAGCTTTTGCTTCCAATAATTTTCCATAGCATGAAAAAGAACAAGGAAAAGGTATTTTTATTTTCCTAGCAATTAAGCTCTGTTACAAGCAATCAAGACTTTAATTTTCACCAAAATCATCTGCAGCATAACTATAAAAGTGATATAATATTAAGTGATTTTTACCTGAAATTAACAACAACAAAAACAAACCTACTGTTTAAATCATAAAGAATCTATCCTGGATCAACTTCAGGATGGTGACGCCATAGGATGCATTTTCAGGTCACTCCCCAGACACCAAAAAAACCCAAAATCACCTATTTTCCTGAGACAAACACTGAGAAACAACTAGCATTTTAGCTGGAGACAGAACAGCCAATGACTAATGGTAAGTGTGGACACCCAGTGTGGTTCTGAGCTAAGCCACAGATTTGGATTTGGATCAGAGCTTAGGAGCGTTTGGAAGCACAGTGAAGCGGAGGCTAGGGATTTTAGGAGCAGCTGCTTAGGCAACGAGAAGAGGGCCCAGTGGGACTGAGACGTGGAACCACAGAGGACCGACTTGGGAGGGGGTGTAAGGAAAGCCAGTGCACCAGGAACTGAGCTGGAGCCTGTGTGGTTAAACTGCACTGGGCGCAGCCATAACCAGAAATCAGCCAAATCAACCCCCCCCCAAAACCATTTCAGGCCAGAACCCAGGGTCCAGTGAGCAGAAATCCCACCCACCACATATCTGCCCACTGGAAATCCCACCCATCAGATGTCCCATCCCCTGGACTAGTGAGAAGGCAGTTCCAAACCTCAATGCTACCCACTAGCGCCACCTTGTGGGTAGAGGAGAAACTACAGCCTGATTGCCACTCCTGGGCAAGTCAAACCTACACAATGCCAGGGAAGCCGAATCCTCAGAAATATAAACAGAATGCCAAACAGAGCAAAGGCACAAAGAAATATATGTGAAATGATGGATCCAATCAAATACCCAAGAGAAAAAAATCTGAATACAGCAGATGTATGTAAATTACCTGAAGAGGAATTTAGGGTAACAGCAATGAACATATTCATGGGAATCCAGAAATCAGTAGAGGCAGTAAATGAGAACGTCAGGAAGCAAAGAGAAGAATTAAAACAAGACATCAAACAGGTAAGAGACATGATGGCTGAATTAAACTCAATAGAGGGATTCAACAATAGGATGGATGAAGCCTCCAATAGAATTAGTGATCGGGAAGATAGGACAGAGGAACTCAATCAAGAAAACCAGCAAAGAGATTAAAAAAAAAATTCAAAAAATCGAAGACAGCATGCAAGACCTCTGCGATAACATCATAAGAAACAACACTGAATCACAGGGGTCCCAGAGGAAGAGAGGAAAAAGGGGCAGAAACCATATTTGAAGAAATAATAGATGAGAACTTCCCCAATTTGAAGAATGAAGCCAGCCTCCAGATCCAGGAAGCTCAAAGAGTTCCTAATAAAAGAAACCCAAACAGATATACACCTAGACACATCATAAAAATGTCAAAAATATAAGATAAAGACTATTAAAAGCAGCCAGAAAAAAACGTGTCACATACAGAGGAACCCCCATAAGATTGTCAGTGGACTTCTCAAATGAAATTCTACAGGCCAGAGAGAATGGCATAATATATTCAAAGTGCTGAAAGAAAAGAATTTTCAACCTAGGATACTATATCTGGCAAGATTATCATTCAGATCTGAAGGAATGATAAAAAACCTTTTCTGACAAGCAAAAGTTAAAGGAGTTTATTACCACAAAACCAACTTTGCAAAAAATATTAAAGGATGCCCTATAAAGCATAAAGAAACCCCATAGAAAAACAGTAAGACAGTAAATACACCATAGTGGGTGTCGTCCGCCAGCCTTGGTCAAATTAAAACCTCCAGCATAGTTTCTTGCTTCCAGTCCTTGTTCATCAGTACAGCTCATCAACAACCTAGTGGAAGTGTCCCTTTCTTGCCTGCCAGGTTCTGTGTACTTGCCATGAACTAGTCCTGACCCAAGACAACACAGTGACTTTCTTCACCACCAATGGACAACAATTACACCTTCTCCAGATGACAAGAATCTCAACATTAGGGAAAGGTTCCATCTTTTCAGCATGTTCCTTCCTTCGATACTCAGCTCTCATTCCCAGGGTACTTTTTAGAATACTCAACCCCTTTATAATTAGTGTCCCAATGTAATTCACAATTATATGTATACTTTCCATGTTTTCATTTTTAAAAATCTTATTAAAAAGTAGATATGCAAATTCTCTCTATATTTTCTTACAATTCCCTATGAACTGATGATGTCAAAATAAAAAGTTTAATTGAAAAAAAAAAAAAAAAGAATCTATTCTCTCACTTAATACAAAATCCAGTAGCAGGACTGCTCTAGAATTGATTATTTTGGGGCTTCATTCCCATCATTACAGGCTCAACTTGTTTGCACATTTCAGCTCCATCACTCTGGGGGTGGTTATCACTCTCAGCTTATAAGTTGGCTGCAATAGTTTCAAGAGTCAAGTAGACATGCCAATAATGGGGAGAGTTCTTACTAGTGAGGAAACTTTCCTCAAACATGCAGCAATTTTTCCCTGACTTAGCATTTGCCATAATTCTATCACATGACTATGCTTAAATCAATCAAAGCCAAAAGAAACAGATTCACTGATTTAAGGAAAGGTGCAGGCAGGAAAAAAGGCGAGGAGGCTGGCAGGCAGGAAGAGAGAGAAAGAAGAAGCAATTATTTATTTTATTTAGTTGTACTTTTTGGTTGTCCTGTCCTTCCCCCTTCGCTAGACTTCCCCACTCCCCTGCCCCTGGGTGTGAACCTCTGTGCTTGGAATGTATGTGGACTATACCTGGCTGACTTAACTACTAAGCCAGCAGGGCATACCAGCTACCTTTTAGTACTGGGTCTGAAGACCACATGCCTTGAAACTTACAGCCATGTGGAGGGGTATAGACATTTCAACAGTAGCAGAAGTCTACTACAAAGGAGGAAAGAGGTAGGACTCTTAGGTTAGACAACAAAATCTCTAACAAATGCAAAAGCAAAAGTTTCTGCAATATGGTTATCTGATATTTCTCTTTCATTCATTTAGCAAACATTTCTGGAGTGTCCGCTAGATACCATGACTATTCTAATTAGCAAGAGGCCACTATAGTTTAAAAAAAAAAAAAGTCTCTGATTTCATGGACTCTTTGATAAACTAGGTATTTCTCCTCTCTCTCTCTCTCTCTCTCTCTCTCTCTCTCTCTCTCTCTCTCTCTCTCTCTCTCTCACACACACACACACACACACACACACACAAAGGTACAGGCAGGAATGGAGGCAAGTAGGCAGATAGGCAAGAAGAGACAGGAAGAAGCAGCATTTTATTTTATTTCTATTTAGTTGTTCACACTGATTGTTTCCCCTGGAGCTGTATGTGGGCTGAGCTCCTTTGGAGGTGACTGACCTAACTTTTACTCCACCAGGGTGCATGGGGGAGGGTAAGTATTTGTAAATAGGCCATGTTTTGCACACTCCAGAAGCTGGAAAGAACCAAAGAGAATATCTCACCCCTCTTATTTTAGAGGTGAGGAAGAATCTGGGTAAACGAGTCATTTACTGGACCAAGATCATACCTGATTTTGGATTATTAGCAATGCTTACTTGTTGAAGTATCAATTATCCTGAATGCAGAAGGTTTTTATATGTGCAAATATAACTTGTCATATGCCAGTCCATAAAACAAATCACTTCAGGGGGAACAACTTACTTTATGGAATGATTCACCACAAGATACATTTAGATGCTCTCAATAAGCTATTAAAATGGAATTTATAAAAGTAGTTCATAATCTTTTTGGATGCAATTTTCTTGTAAATCATGAAGATTCTAGTTTCTTCCTCATATCCCAGCCCAAACCCCCTCACTGTCCCCTCCCTAGTGCCCCTCTGTGAAGTGCCAATAAATCCCTGCAAGTGGCAAGAGAGCTTCTACTCTGCACCCCAGAGGGGTCATTCAGCGCCTTCAGAGTCCTCCAGGGGATGGTCAGTCATGTGCCCCTTCCCCTCTGCTCTGCACACTGGGAGTTAACACACAACTATACCTACAAATTCAGGCCACACCCTCTGGGCTGTCTATTAACAGGTAACTCCTGAAAAAGATTCAGAAACGCCCAGGGCGCTGGTGTGGTCTGGACATGATTTGTATTGAAAGTGGCCAAATCTCTGCTCAAAAACTTCCCTCCTAATAATGCTGAATTGTAAGTTCTGATTCTGCCTTTTGTGAATTTATTCTTACAAATAGAATCACAGAGGTGCGCAAATATGAAAACATACATTTTGCAGCATTACTTGTAGAAGACAAAGATCAGAAAGAATCACAGCATATGCATAAATATCATGTAATGAAAAAAGAAAGTAGTGCTGTAAACTGATATGAAATGACCACCAGAGAACCTCCGCAGAAAAAGCTCAGTGTAGAGCATAGCTCAGCCTGTTTGCAAGTAAATAAACAAAGAACCAGAAGGAATAGGTAGTTGATTGTGGCCTGAGGGCCAAATTTGACCCACTATTTGTTTCTATAGGTTATGAATGAATTTTACATTTTCCAGTGGTGAAAAAAAATCAAGAGAAGAATAAAATTCAAGAGAGAAATAAGTTCACAGACATGGCATGAAATTCAAATGTTGGTGTCCATAAATAAAGGTGGCAATGGCTGCTTTTGCCCTGTAACAGTATATCTGGGTAGCTGTGTGAGAAACCAATAGCCAAAAAAGAGTAAAACAGTTACTACCTGACCCTGAATAGAAAGTTTTTCAAAGTTTTGCTCTAGAAGAATTTACAGCAATTAATAAAGCTTTTCTTGGGAAAAGTACTGGAAGAATACAAGGGCAGGATGAAGATTTGCTTTACTTGCTATACTCTTGAATTTTGCTACTTAAGAAAATAAACCATTTTGCTAATAAATAATTTTCTTAAATTCTTGGCTGTTTTTATGTTTTGTACAATATCAGAACGTCATGATCATTTTCCTGCAGCTAATGGAAGAGCAAATTAAACTTTCCCTGTGACTGGCTGGCCCAGGAGGGACACTGGCACCCAGGGTAAGCCCCTGACCCCAGAGATGGAGAAAGGGAAGGCATCTGAACATCTAAAAATGAACCGTCTGAGCAGCTGTGAGTCTGGCAGTTGGAAAGAAACCCCAGGAAGGCCCCTAGTTTCAGAAAGTGTTGATAAAAGACATGGTCTATATTTTTATTTCCAGTGGTTTTTTTTTTTTTTTTTAAGATATTCTAAAAGAATGACTTATATTTGAGTAAGAATTTCTGGAGATGGTGCCACTTGGAAGACTCTAAATTGCATCCAGGGTTAGGAACCATTATTCTAAAAGAGCATTTCAAAAATTAATGCTAGTATAATTAAACAGAAAAATGAGAAAACGAAAGAAAATTCATGACCAAGTATCTAAAAATACCCTTAATGAAAAATGTACTGACCTTATACATAGACAATTATGAAACAAAATAAAGAAGGCTTGAATGAATATAGGGCCCTATCTTCTATGACTAAATATGTGAAAGATCATAGTTCATACACATAGCCCCCCAAAAAAAAAATCAAGGAATTTTTTACACTTGGTTAAGTAATTACAAAATTAAAGGAAAGAGCAAGTGAGCCAAAACATCAAAAATAAAGGCAGAGAACGTGGCTGCAGGGGATTCTGAAGAGACTGTGATCAGTGCTCCTGCCTTCTTCCACACACAGTTCCACAATTAGCTTGTCACACTCCTCCTGAGACCTGCATGGGCTTGACAGAGAGTAGTCAGACCAAACACTAGATGTGTCAACTCTCTGGGCCAAGTGGAGCCTGAGGGCAGGAAGCAACAAAAGTTCATCCCAGAGCAAGGCTTCTGGAGAGAGACTGGTCTATAGGAATCCCTGGAGTGCCATGGAGAAGGCTGACCTGGCCACCATTAGTGTTCCTGGGCAGTAGCCTACCTCTAAAGGATACCAGGAGCAGGAGAGCTAAATGGTGGTCGGAGGGTGCCCACCCCTCAGGCTGGGACAACTTGTGTGAGCCTCCCCTCTCCCTCCTCCCAGTGCCTAGATAGTTTCTGATGTCTCCCCCCTCCAGACACCCTGTCAGCCTGCAGGTCGGACCACCGCCCCTTCTGTCGCTCTCATGATCCCAGGAAGGAATCCCAGCAGCTGAACCCCAATAGACACAAAGAAAAAGAGCCAGGGCCTAAGAAGGCGCAGCAATAAGGGGAAGAATAAACAAGCATTAGAGCAGGACCCTGATGATAAGTAAAGCTGACTGCAGCAGGCAGAAGGCAACTTGAAAATATTTTAAATAGTAACCATAGTAAGAGCACTTAGAGAGATTCTAATTCTGCACATGAAAGGACTTCCTAGAACACATGCTTTCTTTAAAAAAAATCATTAGATGAATTTAAGGAGAGGATGATGACTACTGAATACTCTAAGAGGTCAAAAGGATAAAATAATTAAAACACAAGGCAAAAATACAACGATACAGTAATCACAAGGGGAAAGATAAAAGTTTGGACAACAGATCTGGGAAACTAACAGGAGACAGCTGAAGTCCTATGAGGAAAAGAAGAAAGGAAGGGGTGGAGAAAAACAAAAGTAAAAGAATTTACATAGGGAAAAGAACTGAGTTTTAGATTGAAAGAGTCTAATGACTTTCAGGCAAAATTACTGAAAGAAGAGAGGCATTTAACTATATTCTGGCAAAGTTCCTAAATTCCAACAGCAAAGAGAAAATTCCAAAAGCTTTCTGGTGTAACAGTTCTCTTAAAGTAGAAAGAAAATCTATAGTTTAAAAAAATCTTCACCCTCTTGTTTCGCAAAACAGAAAAAGAAAAAATTATACATTTGTATCACTAGAAATGAGACTGAAAATGGAAAACGTATGTAAAATTTTATACAGCCATTAAAAATAATCATTAAAATGGTGGTATAGTTATACGGAAAAGCACATATATAAAATCAAACTATATATTATAAAGTAAAACAGCAGATCATGAAATGAGTTCAGGATGCTTTAAAACTTTTAAGATGTACATGAAAAGACAGCAAGAATTAAAAAGATGACAAGTATTGAATTAAGAGTAGAAAATGGGATTATGGGGTTTTCCTTCTTTGTTCCATAGCCTTTCTGTAAAGTATTATTATATTGATAATATGTTGAGTTAATAATAGTTAATGTAAGTTTCATTTTAAAAAGGACTTTATTTTTAATGAGCAACCTGAAAACATTCATAGTTAAAATCTATAGATGCTAACATGTATTTTATATCCAGAATATGCCTTATAGCTGGACCAGCTGAATCAGGGCTGCAGTATCAACATGCCAATATTCATTTTTAAGACTGATACAGTCTGGGTAGGAATTTGTCCAAAGCTCCTGGGAGATGTTGAATTATTTTCTTGTTATATGTAATTTTTAAAAAAGATCTCAATTTCTTTATTTGCCTGTGAGTTTGAACAGATTCAGATTTTTAAGGGATAATATCTGCCCCTCTTTGCAAGCATTCCCTCCTCCCTGTCATCCAGTGGGGAGCCCCACTCTGATTAGGCTTCTCAATCTATGCAGTGTGAGAAAGACAAAAACAGCCAGAGCCGACCAGGCACTAGCAAATAAAGCTTGATGTTGCTGGAAGGCAATGTCAGACAAAGTCACTCTATTACTGTGAGAAAGTGAGACAAAAATAAATCCACTCCATAATCATGTCTGAGCACAGACAAAAACAACGTGTGAAAAACACCAAAATAACCAAACATCTCTTTTTTTTTTCAGCTAGTCAAGAGACTGCAGCTTCTTACCAAACAGTCTTAGCATTGTTTCAGCTCTCTTGCTTTCCAGATGAAAATTAATATACCCACTCAAAGAACTGACCCAATTCCTGATGGTCCCCAATTCAGAGCAAACTCCTGCTTCTTTGAATCCTATCCCAAATCACCTAACACATGCTCAAATCCTGTAATGCTAACCTTCTAGTATCTTCTTACCAAAACTCCTCACTGTTCCCATTGGTGTGTGGCCTTCCTCAATGCAACAAGCCTAAAATTTAACTCCATTCAACTCTAAGCATGTACCTGGCGGTCTCTGGTGTTAAGGTTCTGACGTGTGGATTTTATTCCTGGCTTTCGTCACCTTTCGTGTATGTCAGCAAAATCTAATTGGCAACCCTGAAGAGTTTCTTCATGTGGGCTCTTGTTATTGTATAAAAACTGAATTCATTGCTCAGGGTTATCCATTCTTTATCCAAGCTCACTTGAGAGAAACAAAATGGACTGCCAAAGGCATATGCAGCTCCCTCGCCTCCTCTGAGACCTACACAACCCAACCCTAAATTCAAGGAGACAGCAAAGAACTCTGTTCCTGCATCTTACTGCTTGGCATCCAGAGAGCTGCCTTTATTTACTAAATTCAAGTTTGGTGTCATGCTATGAGGGCTTTCATAAAACCACATCACTTAGCCACTGCCAACATGCAGAAATTGCCCTTCATTCCATACAGCAGGTCTAGAAAGAAATCTCAGGAGAAATGTATTTCTTTTGATAACACCATAAACAGCTTTACTTCTCCTGAGCAATCAGTTTGTTTCCATGTTATATATGGTGTGAATTGTGTAACTGCGAAGTTTCCATTTTTCAAGTGGGTTTCTTGAAAAGTGAGCCAAGTCTATAGCAAGACTAGTCTGCTTTCTGATGTTTGATGTGTCCTGGCTCCCTTTATAGCTCTGTCGTTGTTTTTCTTCCTGTAAGCCATATTTACGTTATCTCGCTGTATTTCATGTATCTGTGTAAGCTGTCTGAAATACTTTTAAAAAATAGGGGGGATAGACCGTAAGGAACACGAGAGAGAAATCAACTCAGAGATGATGTGGCACCCTAGTGGGGGCAGGCATTTAGAAGAAGGCTAGTCCCCCAGGGGCAGTCAGCAGCTGGGCACTGAAGGCTGGACAGGGACCCAGGGGCACATTCCAGCCTGGAGAAGTATCCCTCCTGTAAAAGCAGAATCCAGTAGAGCATATCTGGGAGGTGGGGTGAACAAGACAGTAAGGAGACTTGCCCGACCCCCATGTACATGAAGTTCCTGCTGGGGAGAGAAACCTTTAGATAAAGATCAAGGGGATTTAGAACACAAGAGCAGGTATTTAGGCTGGATGTAGGTCACAGTTCTCCTTCCTTTTGTGTGTCTCATAAACACAACTGTCCTGGTCACCACACTCAGAGGTCAGGAATCGGAGTGGCAGAAAGGGAATGATACTAGTTTGCTAGGGCAAAGTACCACAGAATGAGGGGCTTCAATAATTTTAAAATAATTTCTGACACTTTCTGAGGTCAGATGTCTCAAAGACCATGGTGTCACAGAGTAGGTTTCATTTCTGTCTTTTCTCCTTGACTTGCCCATAACTGTGCTTCCCGTTTCTGAACAGAATCTGTCCTTAGCATGCTGGGGCTCTAATCGCCTCTGCTTATAAGGACACAGAGCAGATGGGATTAGGATCCACCCTAGTAAGCTCACTTTACCTTAACTACCTCTATTAAGGCCTTATCTCTAAATATCTCCTCACATCCTGAGGTTTTCATCATAGGAATTTTAAGGGGACTATCCAACCCATGGCAGACAGCTATGGTAGCTGTTGGAGAAAGCAAAAGGTACAGGCATGGCTGCTAAAACACAATGAGCATCTGCAAGTGGAGTGCAGTTTGTCTCTGGGAAATGTGCCCCCTGGCACCACAGCAGGAGCCTGGCAAATGTGAGCCTCCTGAGGAGGTGCTGCCCACCCACCAGGCCCTCTGAGGGTCAAGTCCAGCTCATCTCTTCTTGCTCCCTCCACTCAACAGTATCAAGAGGGAAGAGTGAACTCTGGGCTCAAAGAAAATTACAAAAGAACTTCACTGACAATGGGTATCATGAAATCTGGACAATGTATGACTTGTTCCTAAACACAGTAGTGAGAAAGTATATGCAGGAGTTCAGGAAAACCTCCCGAGTCTCTCATCCCTACGCAAGCATGAGAAGACAACCAGTATACTGTGGACAAATCATTTTCTGGTCCCACGCCCTCTTCCGTAGGTACTACAGTGTCCACCGGAGAGGGCAGTTTTCTCTTCTCTGTTCAAATTACTCATCAGAGGACATTCATAGATTCTGCTAACACATCTCAATGTCTTTCCCTGAAGGCACATTCGCTGAGCTCTGTGAAAGGCTTTGCTCACTCATTCTCCACACCACCTGCAAAAACGTGGGCTGCTTTCCACCGATCCCAGTGAAACTTGGGCAGCTGTGTGTGCTGTGGGGGTCTCCGCTTCTCTGACCTGAGCTTTCGGTCGGTTTTTGCAGCTGTGTGCACTTTCGAGAAACAGCATTTTCTCTGTGGACATAACATACCTTCTGGCAAAATCACCGAACTCCAGCTTGTTAGGAGGCTGGGAGGGAAACGCCACCTCCTTTTTAAAAGATGAATTACTTCCTGTTGTAAGTGCTACTGAAAAAAAACAAATCCTTCATTAAGAAGATGCGTGGAGCCTGTGACATTTTCCATGCTCTCTACCAAACGTCCTCTTTCCAGTAATAATTTCCGATAAGTGAATCACTTCAGTTTGGGGTTTATGAGATTCCCAAGTAAATGCTCTTCTTATCTTGATTGGAAGGCCTGCAGGTTGGCACCTGGCCTTCTGGGGTAACTGCTGTGCAATCACTCATGAAAAGACTGTCGTCCCTGAAGGCTGCATCCATGACAGGTTCAGATGACTGAGACTGCCCTCATGTTTTATTAAAATCTAAAAGTATCTTTTTTTCTGAGATAATATTAAATGGATAAAAGGGAGCCTCAGATCCATCCTGAGAAAGTTTAAGGTTATGAAACAGGGAAGGCTTGGAATAAAGGATTCAGAGTGAGAACATACAAATTGTGGCATTCAAAGCAGATAAGCCCGGGAAAGGACTGAAAAGAGGACAGATCACGAGGCATTTACTCAGGTAACCCAAACCTGAGGTGATAACTCAAGCTCCTGAATTCCTAAAGCTATGAGAAAACAGAGGAACGTGGAAGGATCTCCAGAAACGACTACAATTCCAAGAGAGAAAAAAGTCAGCCAAAAGGGTAGGAGACAAAGGCTATTGGGAAAAGGTGATATAACCAGAGTTTTGAGCTAGAAAACTTTAAGATGTTATAACCCAAACTGCTTTGACTTTAGATGAGGATGTGGGAACCCAGGACACAAAATCTTCATTCCCAGACCTTTTCCCCACCCGCTGCCAGAGGAAACACCAGGATACGCCACGTGGAAATATACCAGCAAGCTCATGGAGAATAACATATTACTAACAAAAGCTACTCTCCTCTCAAAATCTCCTCATGATTTGCTCCCTAACCCGATTAGCTTTCCAGTCTGTCCCTGTTTCTGTATTGATGGGATGAACAACTATAATTTATGTTGTCATAGGAGCTGCTCAGCATCCCCACCTGCTTCCCTCCTGACATGGAGGCACTGATTTAGTGATATTGTCCTTGTTGATGGGAACAAACAACTGCTAAAAGTCTGGTAAGAAATAAAAGTCAATAACCTTGCCTATGAGAGAAGAATGGGTGAAGTCAGGACATATACTGACATATTTTCCCCTACATTCTCCTTCCATCTTTTACTAAGAAATAAACATTTGGGCTCCAGGAAGATCTTTTTTAGTGCCTACTGGGTAAGGTTAGACTTGGTATTGAGACAGAGGAAAGATGAGGGAGGCTGGCAGGTAGTCTGAGGAGGTGTCCCCTGAATTCAGATTCTAGTCTTGCCATTAAATGGCTGTGACTGTGGCTTTTATTTAATTTCTCTGAAACTCAGTTTCTGCACATTTGCAACAAATAAGGAATAATGTTTCCTCTGCAAGTTGTAAGAAAGACAGTGTAAGATAATTCTGCCAACAGGACTGCTTTAAAAGAGATACAGAAGTTGATTTACAATGATGCACACCTTAAACCTATATAATGTTACAATGTAATGCTTCTTCAATAAAATTAAAATTACAATAGAATAGTAACTAGTGAAACGACTTGATTATATTCTTTGTGCCAGGCAATGGCCACATACTGTTGACATAAATTACCCCATTTGATCCCCAAATCTACCTTATGTGGTGGGTATTATTATCTTGGTCCACAGAGGTACGATTATTAGTTCAAGGTCATTTGGCTAGTAAAGGGTGGACCCGATTGTCGCCTCCATATCAGTCTCTCTCCAATACTTCTAGACAGCACGTTTAACCAGGTCTCAGTGGCTCAGGTCAGGGCATTTTCAATGGAAGCTTTGCTGTTTCACCAGTCTCAGACTTGCCAGGAAACTAGCTAGTCCTGTGACCTTGTTACTTTGGAGACAGACTAGATCATTGCACATTTCGGCTGCACTGCAAAGGACTTGGATGCTCATTTGCATCAGGTTCTGCTGGCCATATGTCTGTCAAGAAAATTCCTACTTTTAATTTTTTTCACTGACAACTCTAAGTTCCTTACCCTTGAATAGAAGCAGAATCAGTACCCATATACAAGTACACATACAAGTACCACTGTATTTGTGCCGTGGGGAGGGGAAAGGAAGGAAGGGGAGGAGAATGAATTAGTGTGTATATATTTATATACATATGGAGTTCTCTGTGTATATAGGTGTGTATGAGTCTTTTCAGCTTAAGTTTTTTTCCTTTTCAGCACCAGACTCCTGACCTATACTCGAGGATCCTTTCCCAGGTAAAGAGACCTACTTGCCCCTCATCATTTCTTTGATAACTAATGTTATGTCCTTGTAACATCCATCAGAAGAGTCTTCCTGCTCCATATTCCACAGACAACAAATGATTTCTTACATATGAATTTACCTAGTTTTCCCAACCTTTGAAATTCAGCTGAAACCTTGTCTCCTTTGCTTGAAATGAAAAGAAAAATAATTTACTTTTGTAATTTAAGTATTTGATTTATAAAAGTAGGTAACAACTTCCTCCCAAAAGTCAAGTTTTGAACCCAGATCTCCGGTGATGGAGTCCCTGCTGTTATTTCATCTGAAAGATCAGTGACTAGGAAGCAGACAAACACTTACCAGGCTGGGGGAAGGAGACTGGAGCGCTACTGTTAAATGAGGATAGAGTTTCCGCTTGACATGCTAAAATCAAGTTGTGGAAATAGGTAATGGTGATGGTTGCACAGCACTGTGTATATGCTAAATGCCACTGGGATATGTACTTAAAACTGGTCAGATGCTCAACTTTATGTTATGCTTATTATTCCATGAAAAAAAAAAAGTCAGAAAAAAATGGTTACTACTTATACTACAATTCATTTAAGTTTTCCAGGTTCTAAGAAATCCCTCTTCTCATTAGTTATATGGAAACAATAACATCCACCTTAGAATACTGCTGTGATAATTAAACTCTAACATATGGAATACACCCAGTCCCATCCCTTGTTTTGCCCAATATAGATATAGCCATTCATCTTTACTCCTGGGCTCAGTTCAAGGAGTCGGGGAATGTGTGAGCTAAACAGGAAATTTGTCTGCTATTTCAAGGTGGCAACACACTGCAAATCCCCAGCACTTAATAGGTGTCTGATGAATGTTTGTTCAACTAAATTGGATTGAATAGATCAACCATGAGAGAGCAATAAAAGGATGCCGGTGTCCTGTTCTGAGACAGTTCTTGATTCATATATCAGGGTCTCAATCCATGGAGGATATAAGAATACTTGTTGTTGATGAGGCAAAGCTGTGGTTCACTTGATTACATTCCAGATTTAGGTTATTTTTTAAAAGCTGACTTTTTATGTGCAGTTTTACTATCTTGAGCAACTGGAGCCAATGGGAAATAGGTGTTTGGGGGCCCATCTGTAATAGGGGAAATGGCAGTAATAGGTACAAGAAGCAGATTCATGGGGCACAAGTTACTTACTCCCCATTTGGGGATGTACACTGAAATCTGAAGAGTGAAAATAGGCATAAATTAGAGTTACCTTTCATTTTTAAGATTGCACGGAGTCTATGGAGGAGTAGTCATTAAAATTAGGTAATTCAGTTACACTGCTTTTAAATTCAGAGCAAGGAGCATAAAACTAAATGCCACAAACATATAACCTCTAGAAGCATACAGTACTTTTATTTAGGCTGACCATATTTCCTTGGATTTGTGGTTCCCTCAACAGACTGGGCCTGAGGCAACTCAACTTCCCCCTTTGCCCCACATTGCAGATGGCCCTGATTTATTAGAAATGGGACAAAATTGCTGGTCAGCAAATACGAAAACAAATGGCACCGTCCCATTTAAAATGGTATGTATGGTCGGCCATCTTTTATCTCATATTTGGGAAGGTTAAACAAAGAAGAAAAGGTTGAGTGACAGCAGAAGGAAGGGACAGAGTGAAAGAAAGACAGATGTAAAAGCAGCACCAGGTGGGTCAGACAGAGGAGCAAGGAAAACGAGAAACCCATGGAGGGAAGAAGCGTGACACAGAGAGAGAAGCCCATAGAAGACTTAGGGAGATCAAAATATCCGAGGTGGTTCTGAGGTAAGTGAAAGAGTAAGTTACCGTATTTTGTCGTATATGATGCACACTTTTCTGCCTAAGTTTGTTAGGGGAAAAAAGGATGCGCATTACACACGGACATGGGTAGTACTAGTTCTATATCTATGGACATGTTTTCAATTCTTTTATTTATGCTTATGAGTTTAAGTGCAACTCTAGAAATCAGTCATGACAATGATATCCATATGCAAAATAACATTCTGCAAAAAGGATGGATGAACAAAGAGGACATGAAAATCTGGTTTAACAAAGTCTGGTCATGAAGGCCTGGAGGATGACTTAGAAAACCAGCTTTGCTTGTTTTTGATCTCTTCAAAGCCCACATTACACAAAGTGCAAAGGCAATCACTGTGGACTTGAACACCCATCTTGCTGTGACACCCGGTGGGCTAACCAAACAGCAATCTCTTGATGTGCAGTAAACAAGGCTTTTTAGGTCCTAGTGAGGAAAGAGTAGACATCGTGGATGCAGTCACAGCTGGTGATAATTTAACCTACAGGCAGAATCAAAAAACCATTCATCATCCAGACTTGTGATTGGATCCTAAGATCGTAGAACGGTGTCAAGAAGGAAGTGGTTGTGAAATCGTTTAAAAAATGCAGCATCAGCAATGCATTGGATGGAACTGAGGATGATGACATTTACCGGGATGAGGAAAGTGACTCTTCAGAAGACACAGGTAATGCAGAACTTGAAAAAGATGATATTTCTGATATTGACAGTGAATAAGAGTTCTTGGTCTTTTATGATGGTAAATAACACAAATTTGTTACCAGTACCTAAAATTTCATGTACCCTGTATCTGTTCTTGTGTTTTGTAATTATTTCTTACATAAAATTTCTTGTATCATAATATGTTAAAAAACATAAATGCCAAAATTCCTTTATAATATAAAAAAACAAGTACCTTAACATAAACAAATAAAATTTTGACTTAAAAAATTGAAAGATTTTTTTTCCTGAAAGTTTGGGCCAAAAATGAGGATGCACATTATACATGGGAGCTCATTATACCCAGCAAAATATACTACTTTTGCCACACCTGGATGTCAGTGATATGGGAACAGCATAGCTTAAAATTTATAGGGCAGTATGCAGATGTATGAGTAGAAAACTAACTGACAAAACCTGAAATTTCTAAAAGAGCAAAGATCCCAAAAAGGACTCCTCCTTAGCAACTTGAGTCTAGGACACACCCCTAGATACTGTTACTCCAGGTAACCTGGCCACACCCATGAAGGAGGAAACCACCTCCACCTCTTATAGTCAGAAGTCCATCTTGCATGAGTGAGAGGCAGGCAGCACAGGTCATACATACACATGTGCATTCCCTTAATGTAACTTTTCCAGCCTGTAGGAAGCTTAAGTTGGCTGTTTCTTCTTTTTATAAACTTACTGTGTGTTCCCAACCAAATGGCTCTCTCCACGAATTCTTTCTGGACAGACTCAGCAACTCATCAGTCAGTCTCACTCCCTCTCCCTCTGCATCAGTCACCATTGCCCTCTGTCATTATCATTTGATGGTCACAGTAGTCCTAGCCCTACAATTGCTGTCCCTGTGTTCCCTGGCCCAGAGGAAGGCTTCTTCATTCACTCGAATATTCTAGGTCAAAACCTAGTAGCATCCTAAGGCTGGTTCAACATACATAAATCAATTAATGTCATACACCAGATTAACAACAGCAAAGAGAAAAACCACATGATTATATCAATAAATACAGAGAAAGCTTTTGAGATGATCCAATACCCATTTATGATAAAAACCCTCCATAAAATGGAAATAGAAGGTTCATACCTCAACATAATAAAGGCCATATATGAAAAACCCACAGTCAACATCATAGTCAATGGCAAAAAATTCAAAGCATTTCCTCTTAGGTGAGGAACTAGGCAAGGTTATCCACTCTCACCACTGCTATTTAATATTGTACTAGAATAGTAACAGAGGAACAGATTAGTGGAACAGAACTGAGTCACCAGAAAATGACTGACTCACATATAGTCATTTAATCTATGACAAAGGAGCCAAAAGCATTTGATGGAAAAAGGAAAGTCTCTTCAACAAATGGTGTTGGGAAAACTGAACAGCCACATGCAGAAGAATGAAGCTAGACCACTCTCTACCACCATTCACAAAAATTAACTCAAAATGGATTAGAGACTTGGACATAAGACCAGAAACCATAAAGCTCTTAGAAGACAACATAGGAAAGACTTTCCATGACATCAGTCATAGAGAAGCCTTTGGGGACTCAACTCCACCATCAAGGGAAACAAAAAAAGAAAAATTAGCTGAGACTACATCAAACTAAGGAGCTTCTTCACAACAAAAGAAAACCACCAAAACCAAAGGAAACCTACTAACTAGGAGAAGATATTTGCATTCGACATTTCCAACGAAGGCTTAATATCTAAAATAGACAAAGAACACATAAAACTCAATAACAGAAGAACAGGCAAGCCAATCAAAAAATGGGAAGAGGAATTGGAGAGACACTTTTCTGAAGAGGATAAACAGATGGCCCACAGGCACATGAAATCATGTTCCTACTCACTGGCTATCAGGGAAACGCAAATTAAAACAACAATGAGATATCACCTTACACCTGAAAGACTGGTTATTATCCAAAAGTCTGGAAACAACAAATGCTGGTGAGGATGTGGAGAAAAGGGAACACTTTTGCACTGTTGGTAGGAGTACAAATTGGTACAACTCTTATGGAGAACAGTTTGGAGATTCCTCAAAAAACTAAAGAGGGAAATTCCATATGATCCAGTCATTCCACTTCTGGGCATCTATGCAAAAGATACAAAAGCACCATCTGCAGAGATGTATGTATCCCCATGTTTATTGAAGCCCTACTCACAGTAGCTAAGAACTGGAAATTATCTAAGTGCCCAAAGTCAGATGAATGGATAAAGAAGGTGTGGTACATATACAATGAAATACTACACAGCCCTTAGAAGAGACGAAACTGGTCATTTGAATCAAGGTGGATGGGACTACAGGAGATTATTCTAAGTGAAACAAGTCAAAAGAAGAAAGATAAAGATCAGGTGACCTCACTCATAGTTAGAATGTGAATAGACAAAATGAAGGAACAAATGAAAAATAACCAACCCTGAAACATTTGACACCAGAACTAAGGCTACCAAAAGGGAAGGGGCAGTGACAAATGGTGGTGAAGCCTACTGGACAGTGGGGAAGAACGCTTGGTGATTTGGTGGAGGGCATGGTATGTTGAAATATATCTAAGAATTGGGGAGACTATACATAGAAAATTATTTTAATGTGTAGAATAATTTCTATAATAAATAATTAAAAAAACAAAACTTAGTGGCATCCTAAAGCTCTCTCCTCATGCTCTGCTGACTTTTTTTTTTAATAGAAGAAGGAAGGGAGAGGATTAAAAAAAAACATTCTAAGGAAACAAAGGAGAGAAGGAAGCAGCATCTTTCATTCATTTATTTTGATTTTTCACTCCAACTTCAGGCCACGAACTCAGGTCCTTGGGCTTTACACATGGTCCACAAGTCAAGGTTTCAGTCACCTGAGCTATAAGGGCATGTCCCAATCTTCTGGTGATTTTAACTTACAGAAGTTATAAATCTATTCTTCCATCTCTATCTCTACCAGCACCACTGTAGCTCAGGCTACAGCTCCTCTCTCACCTGGGTAGGAAAATTATCCGTCAGATCTTTACCCTGTATTCCAATACCTTGGTGGCCAGTAATGATCTCTCAAGGGCAAATCTTGTCCTGGCTAAAGTTCTTTTGTCCACAGTAACAGAAGCTCATTCAAACAGGTGTAAGCTCCTAGTGGGAAAAAATATAATGCATAGCAGAGTTTTTATTCCTGCTCACTGAGGTCCAATCGGCATGGTTTGAGGAGATGGAAGAGGAGCAACTTCAAGGGTGAGGGAAAGCGGAGATATGAAAGGAAAGGAAACGGTACTCTGGTGCACCCTGACTCAAGCCAGGGGTCCTGCAGGCAGCTGGGGTGTGAAATAGTGGCAGCTCTGAGGCAGTCAGCTGTGAGGGAGTGGCATTACAGCTGAGTGTGATACACATCACAGTCCTTCAAAGCTTGAAAAGCCACAATGCCTGGCAGGGACAGCATCAACAGCAGAAGACAGGCCAGAGGTCCCACCTGCCATGTCACTGAGGACAAGTCCAACCACGAAGAGGGGGCGTCTACAGGCAAGGCGGAACAGCAATTAGGATGTCCTTCTGGACATTGGGGAGCATCCAGAATGCCTGAATGGTTAAGAGGAAGGAAGGGGCAGGACTGAAAGAGTGAGCTAGACAGGCCTTCCTGCAAATCAGGGAATGCGGTTGTGATCATCTGACTGGCCCGGCTTGGGTCCAGTGCCTTTGCAAGGCGGATGTGACAGGTAATTAAAGTACAGCTGCTGGGAATCCTCTCCTACTGGTGAGTTGGGGAGTGAAAGTTATCAGAAGAAGAGGATATAGGCTGTGTCACCAGCCCTGGAATGCCAAGCAGGCCCCAAACCTCCCTGAAACCCTTCAGTACCCTTCCCAAGAACTATAGCAATTGTTCGCATACTTCAGCCAACAAAAGAGTCACCTGGACAGTATTAAAATACAATTCCTGGGTCCCACCCCTGAGATTCAGATTTAATAGTCCAGAGAGGGCCAGAGAATTTGCATCTTTATGGGCCACAATACTAAGCAGCACTTACCTATAGGGTATAGTCCAAATGTGTCAACATAATCTAATCAACTTCCATACCGGATTCTCATCTACCTCTTTAAAATCATTGCCTGCTACTACCTCACCTTTTTCTTCATGCTCCAGAACCTAGCACTTGTAACAGGGTTTGGAAGAGCACAATAATTCACTTTCATTGGTCTATCTGTTCTCTCAAACTTCCTTCCTCAGTTTCTCCCAAAGGAGAAAAAACTGCTTTGAGTGGACTGACTTCAAATACTTCTGGGCCTTATTTAGTCATGGGTTTGTGGCAAAGGTCAAGCTCTCAACGTGCATCTGTCTCTTCTGTCTGTCCCACATGGACGGCCACAGACCCACTTTATTGGAAAAGCAATCACCAGATTGCTCTGTCTCACTCTTACCTCTCTTTAATGCAGTTATCAGAAATGGTAGGCTGACCTTGGGAAGAGCAGGCCTGACCTCTTGCTATCAGTCTCTCTTCTTTCTCTCACTTTCTCTTACTACTAGCCAGTCTAGTATGGGCCACGAGATTTAGACTAAGTCAAAACAGAAGATAGCGGACTCTCAGGCTTGGAGTTTAGGATCCTTTCTTTGATTTAGTCTAAGCAAGTTCCCTGCATTAGGAATTGGAACAAATGTCCTACCATGAATAAACAAATAAAATAGTATTTTTCTCCTTTGTCATTGTTCTTTGTTGCAAGGTCAAGGCATCTACTTCATTTGCAAGGGTAGACTTTCAATCTCCCAAGTTTCCCTGAAATCTCTGCCATCATAGTGTTATCAACAGTTTAACTTTATTCCTTACAGGGGCCATTTCATAACCTGGGAGAAAAGCCTGGGCCCCAGTTCCTGTAAGTAAGGGTCCATTTTGGCCTCCCAGTGACTCATGCCTTCTTTCCTCCACAGTCAAACTGTAATTTCAAACACCAGTCTCTTGGGGTTATTGGTAGGCTTAAATGTAAAAACAACTTGGAAAAGTATGAGACCCTTGCCATCTTTTCTCAGGTTTCTATTCTTTATAAGGAGCACAAAGACTGCTCAATTGGGTGTTCCTTCTTAGTCAAGCTCCTAATCTTATCCTCATGATCCTCTTATGGGGTAAAAAAGTCAAATTTGGAGCCCAGTGATTCTCAGCCCCTGTTCAGATAGCCTTCCTCCTTAAGGAAAAAATGTTAGCCATTTGTTGCATCTTTAATACAAACATAAGACAGGAAAGACTGCTTCACTCAAAATACACTAATCAAGGATCCTTGCCTTTTGGAGTCTTATACTGCAAGCGGAAATTCACTCATGAGGAAATCATATTACCAACTACAGAATGAAACCTTCATCCAGCTACCCAGTTACTGAAAACATTCTGGGGAGACTCAATGGGGCTGTATCCTCCTGGATTCACAGCCATTCCAACAAGCACATGCTTGGACCACCTCCATTGGTCTTCTGCAGATCTCCCAGATGCTTCTCTTTGTCATGTGATGTGGTACTTTGTGAGGTGATATGCATGATACGCATCCTAGCACCTTTAGTAAGAGGGATATTGACACATCACATCAGCTTAGCGGATTTTCCTATCAGGGCTGACTCAGCGTGCAGCCTCCACCTCCACTTCACTCTGCAGCGCAACCTGAGAAGGTGCCAGTACACGCCAGACTGTAAGGAAACTACCTGACACTCACAGACCTTGTCCATCAGCTTCAAAATAACCATACATTCTAACCGTCGTTAAATCCTTTTAACATGAGACACGAAAGACAGCAAGGCTGAGCAGCCTATAATTATGTAGTCATACAGAGAGTGTCAGAAACCAGAATTCACACTGGCAGATTGGGTTGATCACAGTCATTGGTCAAGGCACCTTTGTTTTATGTTTTTGTTGTTGCTGCTGTTTTTAAAGGAAAGGTACAGGCAGGAATGAAGGCAAGTAGGCAGGCAGACAGTATGGGAGAGGAGAAAGCAGCATATTCTTTTCTATTTATTTAGTTCACACTGGTTGGCTCCCCCTGGGCCAGGACTTCAATCCAGTCAATCCAGTGGCCTGAGCTCCTTCTGAGACGATTGACCTAAACATTAATCCACCAGGGCACACCATCTTTGCTTTGTGTTTAATCACAACCACAAGAGTCAACAGCCCTATTTGTATCCAAGGTCATAGTTGTGCCTACGACCCCATCTCTCATCCGCTTCTTAGGAACCACAGTGACTTCCAAACCTTCATCAACACTTGGCTCATATATCATCACCTCCAAAATTCCTGAGAAAAGGACATATCGAATATTTTGTTGACAACTTTTCTTTCTTAAAAATAGGACCTAGGTAGGGAATCTGCCACTGGGGTCACTGTGAGAGAAGTATTTGGCACTCATGGCACATGAAAAGCAGAGGCAAAGAGACCTAAGCACGGAGATTTTATGAGGAAACAATGTTTTCAAACATCAATCGCAACTGTGTTTGGGGGTATGAGTTGAAAGAATAATGCAAATAACCTCCTGAAATCATTCACCTATATTCTCATCAGACAGTTGACAGTGAATGACAGAGATTAAACTGATTAAAACTTGTCAAAAAACACTTCCAAAAATATTTTCATCAAAAAAGGAGGTGACCAATAACAGGGGTGAACAAGACCTGGGACTGAGGCATTCCAAAACCAGCTTAGTGCCCAAAACTCATCAGCCCCATTGCCAGGTGCCTTATTTATGTCACCTCCAAGTCATGTTCCTCATATCTAGCTTCCCACTCCCATTAGCATCCTCTCTCAGGAGCTTTTAAAGTTTTAGACTTTCAGGCCTCATGTCAGATCTAAAGACAAAGAATCTTTGCAGAGGAGAACTAGGAATTGGTATTTTTTCCAACTTTCCCTTATTAACACTAGTTGATTCTAATGCAGTCAATCATTCTGGAAGCAGTTGCTTTAATGAACATTGGCACACAAAGTTCTCTGGATGAGGGGGAAAAGGCCCTCTGCAATTCAAATCGGAATTCCTTGGCTGTTTGAGATCTTCTAGGAGGTCTGCGGCAGACGAGCAACTAGTATAACTCGCCTCTTCTACCAAGTCCCAGGAGCTGCTTATTTACTTTAACATCTTTTTTGTGTAAGGAAATGCTAATACTTCTGTAGTGTAATATTCCCATTTGTATTCTGGACCATAAAGGAGGCAACGCTGTGCTGACAGACAAGCCTATCACATTCCCATGGAGATACTTACATGAAGCAGAAGTGGGTTCCTGAGTCAGCTTTCCTCAAAGCATCTCTCTTTATTCACATGCAGGAGCCACAGCTAAACTCAAACCTCGGCTAAGATCATCATTAAAAGGAGGACAGTGAGTAATTTCATTCATGTCCTAGTCTTAAAGCTGTTTGTGTTGAAGAAAGCAAAGGCTGGGTCTGGCTCCTCTTTATGGAATAGTGGTATTAAACAATATCTGCATAGTCCTTTACAGTTTATAAATCACCTTCCCTTGCATTACTATCTCATTGAATCATCTGAATAACCCGGTAGGTATTATCTCCTCTATTTAACCTAAAGGGGCCGAGGCTCAGCTGATCTAGCCAAGATCACACAGCTGGGAAATGGAAAAACGGGATTTGGAACCAGGTTTTTTATTTCAAGTCTTCCGATGTGCTTAACCCGCCATTATAAAGGCTCAACCAATATTGCCGAATGAATAAATAAAATGAAGAGATGGAGAACTGGGTGAAAGATAGTTTAAGAAATTAACACAATGGAGAATATTCAAACTAACATTAATACATACTATTGACTATAACCTAGTAAGACACCTATACCTAAATAAAAACTTGGAATTGGAAATGGATTCCAAAGAGAAGCATAATATGTAAATTTGAATGTGAAGTTGGTCTTTTCTTAGTAAGATATTTGTCAGGAATTTGTCTTCTGAACTATCACAAAGGAAGAACAACATGTGATTAAAACTCTAGAACAAGACAGCCTGAGTTTGAATCCCAGATCTGCTATTTAAAAGCTGTGTGACTAATGGAACATTACCTAACTTTTTTGGGCCTCAGTTTCTTTGTCTTCAAAACAGGGATGATAATAATTATATATAATGTATAGTGTTGGTTGAAGATTTTGAAAGTTAGAAATATGTAACACATTTAGCTATCATACAGTAAGTTTTACATTTCTTTTATATTAGTAAAAAACATATGCTCACATATAATCAATCCTAATAGTCTATATGTGGGTTATTCACTGGGTTTTAGGTTTTAGTCTAGGGCTGGTTTTATAACCACATATAAGATCTGTGAACTTGACACTCGAATTGGGGAAGGATTGTTACAGCTCTCTGGGATAAACCAAGCAGGCACTCTTTTGGAAGTATTACAGGCAGATGTATTATGCATGGGCTCAGCAGGGATCCCTCCCACAAAGGCTGAGCGCAGGCTTCCGGTTAGGGGGTACTTATACAGGTTAGAGCAAGCGCAGAAAGAGAGGGATGTAAACTAGGGAAGGGGGTATCAAGCACGGGAAGTTCTTTGTCTGCTGGCAACATTCCAGCAATCTCAGATTTTTATGGCTGCTAGAAGCAGGGAGCAGGCCTTTTCCCCCACAGGATAAGGGAATTCACACTCATAAAGCAAGTATCACATGTCCGGCACTAGGCCAGACACTATATACAAACCATTTTACTTAATTCACAACACCACCACAAAGCAGTGATATTGTTCCTGTTTTACAGATGGGAAAATCTAAGGCTCAGAGATTTGAATAAACCCTAGCTGGTAAGTAGAAGAGAAGATTAAATCCAATTACCCCCTTGCTCTTTCAGACTACCTTCATTCAATATGGAAGCACGCCATCTCTAATAGATTCGAACAGCACCTTCCCCAAATCATGAACTATGTCTCAACTTAGCTCCAGTCTCTCCAAAGATCCTGATGGCCTATAGGAACCACTTCTTGGAAAATCAAAAAGCATAAGAAGATCACTCAGTCAAGCCACCATCAAATTTTTACTTAGGAACAAAGGTATGTCATGGGCTCCTACATGCAAACAGTACTTACCTGAGATTGTGATTGTGATGATTAGTGGAGTTAAAAGAGCTCTTGCCACATGGCAAGCAGTCAACAGCTAAGAGATGCACAAGGCAGTGCAGCAAGAGATATAAGAGCATGAACTCGGGAATCAGATGACACATTCGAATACTATGTCCTGTACTAGTGGTGTGACCTTGAGCAACACATTTATTTGTTTTAAACTGAGGTAATGCTGGTTTACAACTGTGTAAGTTTCAGGTGTACAGCTTCACACCTTGACAATGACATAGGCCACACCAAGCTTGGCAGTTAATCTCTTTTTACTGTCACTGCTCAGCTGGATAACAATTGCACCCACCTCAAAGGGTTGTTACGAGGATTAAATGAAATAATATAAAATGAAACCTTAGAAAGTACCTAGAACATACTAACTACTGTATAGCTGGGAATTTTTATTTTAATAACAAGCAAATGGCATATCCTGGACTTAGGTACTAAGCCAGTGGCTGGAAGGTGGACCATGTAAAGCTCTAGGGCCTGAGTTCAAGATCCAGGGCTGGGGGACAAAACAAAAATAATAAAAAAAAAATAAAATAAAATAAATAAGAGTGCTTCTTCCTCCTCTTCCTTCCTTCCTTAAATACTTCTTCCTTTCCCTTTAAAATTTTAATGAAATTTTAAAAAAAAAATTTATTTTTTTATGAAAATGGAAGTTGAATGGGGAAAAATAAGACTGATGACACATTAAAAAGCAGACATTTACATATACTCTTGGTGGGTTTCATATAGATGCTATCTTTTTGGAGGGAGATTTGTCAATATCTAACAGCATTTTAAATATCTGTGTGCCTGACACTCAGTTTCATGGAAAAAAGTAAACTACAGCTCTACCAGCACAAATACATGTCTCTGACACATTTGTGCATTGAGGGGAGCAACCAGAGATAAGCAAAAATTCCCTTAATCTAATAGGATCTCTTCTCAGGAACCTGAGAAACAACACTCTTAAACGGAACAAAATCAGAAAGTCCCCTTAAATTAAGAAACAAGACATAGATACCCACTATCACTATTTCTAGTCAATGTCACACTAATGACAAAATCATCTGCATTAAGAGAAGAAAAATAAACAAGGACCAGCAAGAAAGAAATAAATCTGCCATTAAGTACATATAAGATGACTGTCTATGAAAAACAATAAAATCAAATGAAAGTGTGTTGTTATTGAAATTTATAAGCAAGCTCAGCAAGGGAGCTAGATATAAGAATAATATAAAAATATTATTCCTGTTTCTATATAGCAGCAATAAACAGAAAATATAACTGTTAGAAAAAGGTATCCATCCAGTATGTATTTCTCTATAACAAATTATCCCAAAACTCAGGGGCTGAAGACAACAAACATTATTAACTCCTACCATGTCTGAGGGTGGGGAATCCCAGAGAGGCTCAGCTAGTGGATCTGGCTCACTGTCGAGTCACATATCGGATGGGCCATAGTTGTCTGAATACTTGACTGAGTCTGGAGAATCCATTTCCATGGTGGACAGTCATGTGGGTGAATACCGCAGGTCTCCCCTCTAAGTGGACTTCTCTTTAAGGCTGTGATACTCTGAAGACCCGGCCACTGCCTTCCTACACAGAGAAAGAGCAAGGAGGAAGCCACAGCCCTTGTACAATCTATAATCTGAATTACTTCTGCATTATTATGCCCTGAGCAGTAAGTACCTCGTCCTCTCGCACCTCAAAGGAAGAGAGCCTTTCAGAGCGTGCCAGTCAGGTGGTGCTTTTTTTTTTAGAGAGGAAGGAAGGAAAGGAAGGGGAAAGGAAGGGAGGGGAAGAAAAAGTATATCTATTGATATTTAGCTGTCTATTGTGGTTCTTCCCCTTGACCCAGGTCACAAACCTGGTTCCTTGGGCTTTACATGGTCCACACCCCCGGTGTCTCAGTCACCTGAGCCACAAGGACACACCCGAGCACTTTTTAAGCAGTCATTCTATAAATTTGTATAGGGAATTTTCTAATACCTGACTCAATATTATTAGACATGAGTAATAATCCAGATCTGCTTCCTTTTCTCAAGGTTCAATAGTAATAAAAGATAAGATTTTATAACATCATAAAACAAAAGCGTTGCCTTCCCTCCCTTCCCCCTCTCTTTCCTTCCTCCTCCCCCAGCCAGATGGGGACCCAGGAGGTCTGGGGAAGGGTGGGTACTGGGAGGCAGCTCAAGCCCTCCAGCCACCTCCTCCTTCCTGGGTTCACAGCAGAGACTGCGAGGAACATTGAGGACATGTCAGTCGCTCCAAGACCACCATGTATGCTGAGGTCTCCCATCCCAACGAGAAAACAGAATTTCCAACATTATGAAAAACAGTAACTCCTCCACGATGACTCCATAATTCAACAGTCAGAAGAGAGTACACCTGCTTCTAGGACAACTGCCCTTGACAATGTCACACGTGCCGACAAGCTGTTCATTGGAATCACTGCAGCAGCTGACAGTCTCTGAGACTACTCCGTCTGCCCAGGAACCTGCACAGAGAAAAGACCTGCTGCTTGTGGACCCTCATCAACATGGACTAGGCTGGTGCCTTGATTTGGGACTGCCCAGCCACCAAAACTATGAAAAGTGACTTTCTATTGTTTTTAAGTCACCCCGTCTAAGGCATTCTCTAGCATCCCAAGTGAACCAAAGAAAATCACAGTGAGCCTCTCCCACGCCCCCTTGCCCCGTGTGTGTGTGTGTAAAACCATATCCTGATTTTCACTTCAAATTTAAAAAATGAGGGCTTGCAGAGAGACCTTGAATGTCATTTATACTTGTGCCAATATTTGCCAGATGCAGAAACTGAGGCTCAGACAAGAGATTGTTGGTTCAGACAGGATTTGTTGAAGTCCACACAACTAGTAAATAATCAAACTGGACTAGAACTCAGTTTTCTTGGCTTCTATAACATATCATTCTGCCTCTCAGATTACAGTCTGAGGGCTTCAGTATAGCCTAATCCAGCTCTTAGATTTTATAGTATATATGAGACACATGGTTAGAGGTATCAGACTGGAGGAAAACTAGGCATTGTGATGGTTCTGAAACTCCATTCATATTTTGTTGGAAAATAAGTATGATATATACAAAAGAGAGAATGCCAAAAAAAAAAGATAAAAATTTATAAATATATTTATATGGCAAAATAACTATTATACATCATTACATAAATTAAAATTACAAAGTATTACTTCGTCATCATCCTATATACGTAAAATTCTCTCTATATAAATATAGCTGTGCAAAATTGTACAGTATGTAAAATTATATAATTATATATACTGTGTGTTTAGATACTTAGAGAGATAGAGATTTAAGAATTTCCAGATGACTGCTCATTATGATGTTAACAATAGTTACCTGGGGTTGTAAAATGAGGTGGATTTTATTTTCTTCTTTGTAAATTTCTCTATTATTGATTTTTTATATTGATCCAGTATCTTTTTTTAAATCGATGAAATTTAAAAGAGATATTGTTCTGTATAACTCCAGGTAGCAGGAGTCTGACCAATGGGCTGGAACAAATGTTCATATAAGACCATGGACATTGGATGGAGAGGTCACAGCAGGACCCACTCAACCAGAAAAAGGAATCAGGGAGCAAAAATCTGTATTTAGGGTCAAATGATGCACTTCTCTAAAGTTTACAATCTGGAGAAGTCTACATTCTTAACAAAGCCTGTAACCTCCACCAGCCCTGACTGCTCGTCTTTGGGAGTCTTGTCACACTAGGAAAATAAGGCCACCACACAGAACCCTTCCTGAGTATTCTATCAGTCACCTGCAGCTGAATGTCATCCTAAAAGGTACATAACAATCAAAACTCTTTAAGTTGACTGTGCTTACAGTCTGAGATATTCATATATAGCCAGATCTGAAAATAACTTTTGCCAAATTAATTTTTAAATAAATCAAAAGTGAAAGCATGGGGTCATACTGGAAAGGAAAACACTGTCTCTTTGAAAGAATAAACTATTTAGCAACCACAAGACACAGGGCCACATATAACGAGGCGCTGTATCAACGATGATATTTTTATTTATTCCATAACTTCTTTTAGCAAAGCCTTGCTAATCCAATGATCTTCAGTCCAGAATATTAACTTTTCTCATGGAATTCTCCAAAATCATCTGTACAGTTTTAAAGTTTAATCGGCATCAATGTAAAACAAACTCATCACAAATCATAAATATATTTAAATCTGTATTTATGCTTTTCATTGAGTGTAATGCCCTCACCTACATTCATTACCTGTCTACCTTTTCTGTTCTGAGGTTAAGAATCCCCTTTGCAATGCAGAGACAGGATATGTTCGAAAGCTGCACAGAAAATACTTGCTTGCATGGTATAATTTTGACCTGACTGATAAATATTGACTTGTACAACAGAAGCAAAGTCTTTTTGGAGTAAAATTACATAAGCAATTTGAATAACTGAGTCGTCATTAATCATTTGAAATTCCTTCCCTTTGTCACATTTATTAATCCTCAAGGATTTGCAGAGAATTGTCTATTCCGATATTCTTCCCATACCATCTGTTCAAGCACATTCCTTATATTCATACTGGGTTTTTTCACAGATGCCACTTTTAAAACCGGCGAAGATCCTTTGGAGCATCATCTGGCTCCTGTCCCCCTACGCCAGGAGCCCGAGTCCTCACAGCAATACCAGCGTCAGAACAGATGTTCCATATTCTCTGGCATCTTTCCCTTCTTTGGCAGAGTTCCTCAAAGCTAATTATGAGGTAAGAAAAAACCTTTGGGTGCAAGCGCTTTCTGCAAAGGTTTTCTCTTTGTATTAAATGCAGCACTCAGAAGCCTCCTTCCTCTCCGCTGGAGAGCTGATAAGAGGGTTGTACTGGGAATAGAAAGAGACACCAAGACATGGAAACCAGGAGAGAGCCCTGGAAGGCCAGCGGAAGTGAGATGCCAAGCTGTGTCAGATTGTACCAGTCTAAACTTTCTAAAGATAAACTAGGTTTACTCCACAATGGAAAATAAGCAAGATTCTGGTTTGGGCAGAAGACAACATATTATTTGGGGAAAGTCCATGAAACACAACTGTTGACAACCTACTTAAAACAAAATGGAGTTGTGGGAAATTTTCCACAGCATTACATCAGTGAAGGCAATTAGTTTGAATACCTAGGCCCAGCTCTTTATAAGATAGCAGGATCTGATATTGAAATTACTCAAAAAACTCAGTCCATACCTACAACTTGCTTGTTCTTCAAGGACACAACTTTGAAGTGAAAAATAGAGGCAATGATGCTGGAATAATGTCCAGTTAGCATTCTAGAGACAGGCAGGTACTGACCCACCTAATTATGGGATCCTGGGCAAGTCCGCTGGCTTACCAGACACCTCAGTTTCCTTTTCTCTAAAGTGAGCAGTGGGATTCGATGATCACTGGGTCATCCCCAGCTTGAAAATAGCACAGCACCTTGTACACAGTACATATGTTTACACTTCACGTTCAATTGCATTGCCTCCTCTTCTGAAACGGAGTAACAGATGGCAAGATCTGTTGCATCAGCTGGAGCAAAAAGAACCACATTACAAGGCTATGCATGTTTGGGAGAAACAATAAGTGACGATAAGAAGTCAAAGTGAACTTTTCTAAGTAAGGAAACATCCCTCAGGACTGCATACCCTGTGACTGCAGTGCAGAGGAAAGGAAAGTGCCTGGAATGGTCAGTGGATAAGCCCTGATTCTGGATCCAGCCAGGCGCTGAGCAACCTTCGGTGGAAACCTACATCTGAGTCTCAGCTCTTCATCTTTAACAGAGTATTAAAGAGGATGGATGTGCTCTGGGAAAGTGGATGAGCCTCCAGATTTAAGCATGATTCCAAGATAACCATGAAAAGAAGCTTTAGTTACAGCTTTCTCCTCTCCCCATCACTCACTCTTCCTTTTGCCAAATTCACAGACAACTTTAATTTGGTCAGCAAGAATTGACTAAGACACTTTGTAATCAGTCACTGCTCCCACTCATTCCACATTTCACCTATGAGGAGACAGGTGAATTTAAAGAGAAGGAGGTGAATAAATACCTAAATAATTCAATTACTGGAAGAAATTCATCAGGTTTAGTAGAGGCTTTAGAAATAAAACAAAACACTACTTTTTCTCCTTTATTGGAATTTGGGGAGACTATTGCTTTTAGTAATTTCTCTGTGGTGGCTGAGGTATTAATCATACAGATCCTCATGCCACCATACCAATTTAGAATTACAGTGTAAGTCATAGACTTCACAAACCTTTAAGGAAATGCAGCTTCCTAAGTAAATATTCAAGTCTCCCCTCCCCTCCCCTCCCCTCCCCTCCCTTTTCCTTCCCTTTCCTCTCTGACTTTCTGGACAAGGTCTGGGTAAATTTGCAAAGGTGTTTGTATTCAGCAATCTTACTGTTCTTAATACTTGTCTCAGTTTCTTCCTTTTCATACTATTTGCTTCCCAAGCCATCCTGAACCTGAATCCATTCTGAAGTGCCCCCAAGTCTGCTCTCCACCTACTCAGATTTCTCAATGCCATCCTATCCCTCCACTCACTGTTCATTCTATATCACTTTTCCTTGTTTCATTCTCTTTTAGTCTTAGAAGATATAGGCCACTTTACGCTGGCCAATTCCTTTCATTAAAAGGTAAAGGTCTAGAGTTCATTGTTTCTTGGGGCACTGAATAAGAGTGCTGACCCAACCACAGATAATACCTGAACACTGCCTGTCCAATATGGTAGCCACTGGCTGCCTGTGGCTATTTAAATTTGCATACATATAAATTAAAATTATCAAAATTGAAAATTCTGTTCCTCAGTGGTACTAGTCATGTTTTTTAAATTTATTTTTTATTGTAATAATTATTCTACACATTAAAATAATTTCCTATGTATAGGTTCCCCATTTCTTAGATATATTTTCAACACACCACACCCTCCACCAAATCACCAAGTGTTCGTCCCCATTGTCCAGTGGGCTTCACCACCATTTGCCCCTGCCCGCCCCATTCCCTTTTGGTAACCTCAGTTCTGATGCAAATGTTTCAGAGTTGGTTATGTTTCATCTATTCCTTTGTTTTGTCTGTTCACATTCCAACCATGAGTGAGAGGTCATCTGATCTCTATCTTTCTTCTTTTGACTTGTTTCACTTAGAATAGTCCCCTCTAGTTCCATCCAGTTGATTCAAATGACAGGGTTTCATCTCTTCTGAGGGCTGTGTAGTATTTCATTGTATATATGTAACATATCTTCTTTATTCATTCATCTGATGTTGGGCACTTGGGTAATTTCCAGTTCTTACCTATTATGAATAAGGCTGCAATAAACACAGGGATACATACATCTCTGTGAATGGGGGATGCTTTTGAATCTTTTGGATAGATGCCCAGAAGTGGAATGACAGGATCATATGGAATTTCCATCTTCAATTTTTTATGGAATCTCCAAACTGTTCTCTATAGGGGTTGTGCCAATTTGCACTCCCACCAACAGTACAAAAGTGTTCCCTTTTCTCCACATCCTCACCAGCATTTGTTGTTTCCAGACTTTTGGATAATAGCCAGTCTTTCAGGGGTAAGATGATATCTCATTGTTTTAATTTGTATTTCCCTGATAGCCAGTGAGTAGGAACATGATTTCATGTGCCTGTGGGCCATCTGTCTATCCTCTTCAGAAAAGTGTCTCTCCAATTCCTCTTCCCATTTTTTGATTGGCTTGCCTGTTCTTCTGTTGTTGAGTTCTTTGTCTATTTTAGATATTAAGCCTTTGTCGGAAATATAAAATGCAAGTATCTTCTCCTAGTTAGTAGGTTTCCTTTGGTTTTAGTGGTTTTCTTTTATTGTGAAGAAGCTCCTTAGTTTGATGTAGCCCCAGTTGTTTATTTCTGGTACTAGTCATGTTTGAAGAAACAAGAATATTTGTGGCATACCCCTGTGACTCAGGCGGTTAAGGCGGTTAAGGTGGCTAAGTTGCAGGCCATATAAGGCCTAAACAACCCATTTGAGACTCAGGACCATGGAATTCATCTTAATGGTGGATTACTAATGTAACTCATTATTTCTGTGCTGAGCAATTTTACAGTTGCTGTAATGAATATATTTGTGCACTGCAGATATATGATCAGGAATTGGGGTGGGGTGGTTGGATGAGGGAGAGATGACTATCTTTTGATGAGCATTATATGCCAGGGCTTGGCACAGGTAGATTAAGTGAAGTTAGATAAGCATTCTCTTTTTATATTAACAGAAAATCCTCCACTTTACAGATGAGAAAAATGAGGTGAAAAAGATTAAGTAATTTGCTCAATGCTTTGAAACCAGAATGCAAAAGTGACTCTCAATTTCAGTGATTTCTTTTCTACTATACCTTGCTACCTATCAAGGAAAAGCAGGTGGGGCTCTTGTCACTGTTTCTCAAAGTTCACTATTTTTCTTTCCCTTTAAAGTGGAGCTTGAGATTCCAGTTCCAAGATGGCAACCTGTTAGATCATGGATTTTTAAGATTGCAAGCTTGCCTCCTCCCCAACAGAGCAAACCAAGAAAACACCTATTTGGGCAACTACAATCTTTGAAATGAAAAAGGACCAACACCTCCACAAGAAGAGGGGACATATGCCTCCATAAAATGTAGAAGATAATCTTTGTTGGCACCATACCACCCTGTTCTGTGACTCCAGAGCTGTGGGGGGAGACCAGTAAAATCGTCACTCTCCTGCAGCTTAAGGGCTTTCCCCTGCAGTGAGCACTCCCATATCTGGGAACTGGCATTCAGTCACTGAACCAGGAGCCTCAGCACAGGGTGAAAAGAGCTCTAGTGTCCCTGTGAGCTGAGACACTGCTTTCTCATGGTGCAGACACTGGAAGCAGCCATGTCAGAAAACAGAGGGTGAGGGGTAGGAAGAGGGGCCATGGGGGATACCCATGCTTTCCACCACTAGCACACTGCAGGGGAACTTTAGGCACTTATTGGTGCTTTTCTGTGGGGATCCAAAGACAGACAGCCAGATCAAGCAAGGATGGATCAATTGTTGGGAAACAAAACATATCTCAACAAATTTACAAAGACTGAAAACCATACCAAGCATCTTCTCTGACCACAACAGCTCAAAACGAGAACTCAACCACAAAAAGAAAGGTGAAGATTCTAAAATACATGGAGGCTAAACAGCACACTTCTAAATGACTCTTCATTAAAAGAAGAAATCAAAGCATTTTAAATTTACTTGGAGAAACAAGAATGAGAACTACCAGAAATTATGAGATGTAGCAAAAGCATACAAAGAGGGAAGTTTACTGAAATCCAGGCTCACTTCAAGAAATGAGAAAAGTCGCAAACAATTTAACCCTACATCTGAAGCAACTGGGAAAAGAAGAAGAATTGAAGCCAAAAGTCAGTTGAAGAAAGGAAATAATTAAAAAATTGAGCAGAAATAAATGAAATAGAAATCAAAAAAGACAATTGTGAAGATCAATGAAACCAAAAGCTGGTGCTTTGAAAAAAAAAAAATTGCCAAACTTTTGATTAGGCTCAATAAAATGGGGCATGGAGCTATGGTGGCATCAAGTGATAAATAGTTTTTAAAATTTTCTTTTGAGATAATTACAAATACACATGCACCTATAAGAATACAGAATTCTTATAGACATCCTCTAAATAGTTCTTTTTTTTTTGTTTTAATGTGCTGCATACTGGACACTACCTGGTGCTGGGGTCACAGGAACAAGATTGTCTTTAGCCTCAATGACTTTAGAAGATAGTAGGAAACAAATAATGAATAACTAATATAGATTTGGATAAAACAAAAAAAGGGAATGTCATTTTCACTATCAGTTAGCAAAAAAAAAACAATATTAGTAATGATATTCTAGCTAAGCTCCTGCGAAAGAAACATTCCTATACTTCATTGGTGAAAGTGTCAAGTGAGGCAAATGGGAAAGCCAGTTGGGAATATGCATCAAATATTTCAGTCTTCCCGCTAGTATGTTTAGAGTACCTGCTATATGTCAGAGACTGGAAAGGATCCTGGAGATGAAAAGATGAACAAAGCAGACACTCTCCAAACCTACTGGAAGCAACAGTCCTGTTTTGTTTACAGGCAGACAAACTTTTGTGAGAAGAGTTGTGACAGGCACACCAAGGATGTCATAGAAGCACATGTAAGAGAGCTGAGGTTAGCTCTTAGGTGATTAGGGAAGGCTATCTCTAGAGAAGAGAAGAGGAATTAGCCTTCCAGCTGTAAGTGATGAACAGGCATTAGACAGAGGAAGAGGAGAGACAGGGAGGGATGGAGAAAGAGTATCCTAAACTGGAAAAAAAAAAAAAAAAAACCCAGCAGGAACAGCATATGGGAAGGCTCAGAATTAAAAGAGATTACCCTTAAAACTCTGGGAAAATTATCTCAAGAATAACCCAGAATACAAAACCAAATAAACAACAACAAAAAGTATTTCAAACATATTTCCTATCACATCATTACTTATAATAGTGGAACACTGAAAAATATTTGTAGCAATAAAGGAGTTGGCTAAATTGTAGATGAAACATCCAGAATATTTTCTAGCCTTTTAAAACCATGCTAATAAGGTGTTTTTTTAAATATTTTAAATGCTTATGTCAAAAAGTTTAAAGAAAAAGGCAAAATAGATCCCTACATTGGAGAGCTGTGCTGATGAGGCCCACTTCCCCAGTGACTGAAGGAGGTCGCATGGGCCTCCTCTGATCCTGCTCCCCAGCAGAGGAGCTGTAGAAAGGGGGAAACTTGCCCCTTCCATACAAAGAAGCTATAGTCTCTGTGCTCAGGAGAACATAGGGGAATCTCTCTGGAAGCCCACACACACCTGCACCAGAGAGTTGCAGTGAGTGACTATCAAGCCCACCCCACTCCCCAAGTTTTCACAGAACTCACAGGGGTGGATTTGAACTTGATCCCTGACTGGGATGCTTCAAAGAGGGAGAAACCAAACCCCATGATCATGAAAAAATTCAGTTACTGTACTTAGCAGAGCACAGAATATCTGCCTAGGAATATTCCTGGACTGGAAAACAGTGGTGAGTAAGTTCCATCCCCCCAGAATCACCAACTAGAAGTTGCCTGCTGCCTCAGGTCTCAACAGAGCTCACAGGGGTTGGCTGTGAACTTGGTCCTTTATTTGGAGAGTTTCCTATCAGTGATCCGGAAGAGAACTACCACCCCCACCCCACTCCCCAGCCTCACAGAAGCCAGAAGACACCACTGAAACAACCTTAGTGAGGCACCACGATAGAGCATTCTAGAGAGTGGAACGGGCACAACCCTCCACTGAAGACGAGTGACTAGCACCAGCCACATCAGGACCCAACATCACCACTAAGAAAGAAATCTAAAGAAAAAGTCACAGTGATAAATTCAAGTCAGAGAAGAAAGTCATGCTAAAAACAGTCACCAAAAACTTTAAGAAGTGAATGGCCCAAAGAGAGGAAAATGACAGGATCTCCCCAGAAAAGAACCCCATTGACATTAACTGGGAAAACTGCAAAGATAAAAACTTCCAAATAATAGTTATAAAAAAGCTGACTGAGATACAGGAAGCACAATAACACCACCCAAAAAATCAACTGAAAGACCTCATAAAAGAAGTTACGGAAAGTAAGTTCAAAGGAAATACGTCACCAAGGAGATTGAGATCATGAAGGAAGTCTTAGCAGAAACACTAGAGATAAAAGATATAGTCAGGGAATTGAAGATAAACATGTAAAGCTCCATAAACAGATTCAATCACACAGAGGAACAAATCTCAGAAATTGAAGACAAGATCACAGAGGTGACCATTATGGAAGAAGTGAGAGAAACGAGACTGAGAAAAAATAAATAAACCCTATGAGAAATATCAGACAATATGAGAACAACCACAAGACAATAAATATCATAGAACAAGAGAAGGAAAAGGAGCAGAAAACTTACTAAAAGAAGTAATAACAAAGAATTTCCACTCCTAATCACAAAAAGTACCCATGGAGGGCCAAGAAGCAGAGAGAACATTGAATTTTCTAAATATAAAAAGAACTACTCACAAACATATTATAGTAAAACTAGCAAAAGCCAACAACAGAGGAAAAATCTACTCTAGGCTGCTAGAAAGAAAAGAAAAACATAGCCTACAAAAAGCACACCATTAGGCTATTATAGGACTTCTTAGCAGAACCCTGAAACCCTACAGGCCAGGAGAGAGTGGAACAACATATTCAAAATACTAAAGGACAAAATCTACTAGCCAAGAATACTCTACCTTGCAAAACAATCATTCAACTATGAAAAAGCAATAAAGGTCTTCGATGATAAAGGGAAGTTAATGGATTTTTCCATCACCAAGTCTGCCATTCAAGGTATCTTGAAAGGGGCCCTATACATGGAAATGAAAATAAACATCCACTCAACTCTGAGAATGGTGATAAAGAGGAAAACAAAAGCAGAAACAAAGAGAGGACCAACAGGAGATAACAAAAATATACTAAAGGGGTAAAGAAAATCATATACTCTGAATATATAAATATGAGATGGTGTCAGCTCATAAAAGACTATCACAGAGCTTAAACGCAGACATAATTCACATGACAGGCACAAAACCTAATTCTAAAGAGATATAAAGTAGGGAAGCAAATGAAACTGAAAGAACCAATACTGAAAACCATACAGAGGAAAAAACAAAAATAAATGGGAAATGAAGCAACAGATAAAGAAAACCAAGAGAAAACAAAAGCTCAAATGACAACAATAAAGTCCTAAATATCAGTTATTACCCTAAATATGAATGGACTGGATGTACCAATCAAAAGACACAGAGTGGCTGGATGGATCAAAAATAGAATCCACCAATATTATGCCTATTAGAAACTCAAATCTAAAGATAAACACAGGTTGATATCAAAGACTGTGGAAAAATATATCAAAGCAATAGTCATGAAAGGAAATCAAGGATAGCAATTCTAATTTCAAACAAGATAAAAAGGTAAGGGTGAACACTAAATTTTGGTTAATGGGGTAATACATCATGAAGGAGTAACTAACATTAACATATATGCACCCAATGCTGCACCATCTGATTACATAAATACTAACAGAGCTAAAGGCTGACATTGACAATAATACAATAATAATAGTTATGACAATACCCCATTTACATCAATAGATAGCTATTCAGGCATGAAATCAATAAAGAAATAAGCACCCCACATGAGGCACTAGATCATGTGGACATAACAGACATATACACAGTATTCTACCACAACACCAACAAAAAAGAATATACATTCTTCTCAAGCGTACACAGAACATTCTCAAGAATAGACCATAACCTAGAACACAAGACAAGTCTCAACAAATTTAGCAAGACTGCAATGGTAGAAAGCATCTTCTCTAAAGATAAGGGGGCAATACCAGAAATGAACCAGAAGAATAAAACTGCAAGAATTACAAAGATGTGGAAACTGAACAACATGTTGATCAACAACTCCTGGATCACTGAAGAAATTAAATCTTATCTGGAAGTAAATAAAAATGAAGAGACAAACTGCCAAAACAAGTGGGATATGGCAAAAGCGGTTTTGAGAGAAAAGTTTATAGCCATACAAGTGCATGTCAAAAGCTAAGAGAAAGCTGAAATTAAATACCTAACACACACCTGAGAGAACTAGAAAGGGAAAAATAATAAAAATTGAAAATCAGCAAAAGAAGGGACATAATAAAAATAAAAGCAGAAATAAATGAAAATAAAAAGGTCATCCAAAAGATCAATGAATCCAAGAGCTGGTCCTCTGAAAAAAAAGAAAAAGAAAAAGAAAAAGATATATCCACCCCCAGCTGCAGTCACAAAGAAAAACAGAAAGAAAACCCTAATAACAAACATCAGAAATGAAAGAGATGAGATTACAATTGATCTCACAGAAATTCAAAGGATCATGAGAGACTTTTACAAGCAATTATATGCTAATAAACCTTCAACCATGAAGAAATGGACAGATTTCTAGAATCCTATAACCTCCCAAAACTGAAGCAGGAAGACATGGACAACCTGAGCAGACCAATTATAAGCACAGAGACTGAAGCAGTAATCAAAAATCTTCCAAAAAATAACTCAGATCTGGATGTCTTAACTACTGAATTCTCTCACTCAAAGAAGAGCTAATCCCCATCCTCCTTAAACTCTTCCACAAAATTGAAGAGGAGGGAAAACTCACAAATACATTCTATAAGGCCAATATTATACTGATTCCAAAATCAGGCAAAGATAGCACCAAAAAATAAAACTATAGGCCAACATCACTGATGAATACAGATGCAAAAATCCTCACCCAAATCCTGGTAAACCAAATTCAATAGCATATCAAAAAAAATTATGTACCACTATCAAATGGGATTTATTCCAGGGATGCAGAATTGTTCAACATATACAAATCAAATGATGTAATATCAATAAAGGGAAAAATAAAAATCATATGATCATATCAACAGATGCAGAAAAAAAAGCATTTGACAAGATTCAACCCAGATTCATGATAAAAACCCTCACCAAAATAAGAATATAAGAAACATACCTCAACATAACAAAAGCAATATATGGCAATTCCATAGTGAACATCACACCCAATGGTGAAAGATTAAAAGTCTTTTTCTTTAAGATCTGGCACAAGATAAGGTTTTCTCCTCTCAACACTGCTATTCAACATAATTCTAGAAGTCTTAACCAGAGCAGTAAGGCAAGAAAAAAATGTTAAAGGAGTCCAAATTGGAAAAAAAGAAATAAAACTACCATTATTTTCAAATGACATGATATTATACCTAGGAAACCCTAAAGACTCCACCAAAAAAAACTACCAGAAGCAATAAATGAACACAGCAAAGTGGCAGGATACAAAAACCACACACAAAAATCAGTAATATTCTTAAATACAAACAATGAATTACAGGGGAAAAATAAGAAAGAAATCCTATTCTCAATAGCACCAAAAAGTCCCCAACACACACAAAAAGCAAAGGAGGTGGAGCACCTCTACAATAAAAAGTGTTATACTTTAACAAAAGAGATAAAAGATATAAAGAGATGGAAGAACATCACACGCTCATGGATTGGAAGAATTAATTAAAATGGTCATTCTATCCAAAGCAATATATAAATTTAAAGCAATTCCCATCAAAATTCCAGAAACAGTTTTCCAGGAAATTGAGCAGAAAATACAGAAATTTTTATGGAACCACAAAAGGCCTCAAGTAGCCAAAGTTCCTGAGGGTGGGGAAGAAAGCACAAGGGTGGAATCACACTTCCTGACATCAAAGGACACAAAACAATCATCATCAAAACAGTATGGTAACAGAACAAAAACAGATGCACAAATCAATGGGATAAAAGAGAGACCAGAAATAAAGTCACACCTACATGGACAGTAAATCTTCAATAAAAGCGTCAAAATCACACAATGGAAGAAGGGAAATCTATACAACAAATGGTATTAGGCAAACTGGACAAATATCTTTTAAAAAATGAAAATAGATTATTCATTAACACCATACACAAAAGTTAAATCAAATGAACCAAAGACCTAGACATAAGACCCAAAACCATAAAACACCAAAAAAGAAAATGTGGGGAAAAAACTCCAGGCCCTCAACCTCAAAGAGGTCTTTGAGGAAGAAACAAGTTGCGGCAAAAGAATTCAAAATACAACTAAATAATTGGGACTATATCAAACTAAAACGCTTCTGCACAGAGAAAGCACCACTAAAACAAAAAGGTAACCCACCAAACTGGAGAAGATATTCGCACAACATACATCAGAAGAGAGTTTAATTTCCAAAGTTTATAAAGGACACATCTATTTCAACAAAAGTAAAAGCAAGTTTACTCACTCAAAACTGGGCAGAAGAACTGAACAGATAACTAAAGACACACAGAAGCCTTACAGACATATGAGAAAATATTCTACATCACTCATCATCAGAGAAATGCAAATAAAAACCACAGTGAGATAGTATCTCACGCCAATGAGAATGGCCTATAGCAAAGATCAGAAATAGCTGTTGGTGAGAATGTAAATCAGTGCAACCTCTCTGGAAAACCATAGAGAATCCTCAAAAAATTATAGATGAATCTAGCATGTGATCCAGCAATCCCACTTCTAAGCATATAGCCAAAGGATACAAAATCTCTAATCAGAAAAAATATCTGCACCCCTATGTTCATGGCAGTACTGTTCACAATAGCCAAGACATGTAAACAACCTAAATGCCTGTCAACAGAAGACTGCTGAAGTCGTGGTGTATATACTCAATGGAATTCTATGCAGCTACCAAAAAAGACAAAATTGTGTCCTTTCCAACAATCTGGATAGAACTGGAGAGGATCATGTTAAGCAAAATTAGTCAGGAAAAAGAGAAATACAGGATGGTTTCACTCATATGTGAAATATAATGCATTGAAACAAACAGATTACCCCCAGCAATGTGCTGGCACATCTGAGTAAAAACCTGGATAATATAACTGGATTTCTACTTCAATCTTTACATCCAAATTAATTCCTGATCAAGCCCTTGAATGTGAAAAATAAAACTATGCAAGAAAATTTTTAAGAATTAGAGTGGTAATGAGTTTTCTAACATGACACAGCACTAAGAAGTTTAAAATTTTTACATGGGAAATGTCTCACCAAAGGATAAACTCATGATTGCAATCCCTATCATAAGCAAAGTGTCTGTTTCGTGACATATAAAGCTCTTCCACAAATTAATAAGAAAAACATCAACAACTAAATGGAAAATGGAAAAAGAAATACAATGGTCCTTAGTCATGAATGAATGAAATGATGCTCAACTGCTTCATAATAAGAGAAAAACAAATTCAAATTAACCCATGTATCATTTTTTTACTTAAAATAAGAGCTCAAGGATGTTTGAAAACATATTCTCATACATTAATGGTGAGTTGTAAATTGGTAACTTTTATGAGGGGAAACTGGGCACAGTCAAAGTTTGCAAATGTGCAGTCACTGACCTGGTGATTCCAACTCTAAAAACTATCCATGTATCTTAAACATATGTTAAATAAGGTTATTATACAATATTACTGCAAAATATAATATCACACATGTTGTTCAATTGTGTATAAAAACAGAGATAGAAGACAAACCTGAATATCTATCCAACTAGTAAGTGGCTAGTTTCAAAATGAGAGTTATTTATGTTCTGATAGAAAAATATCTCTAAGGCATATGATTTAATTGGAAAAAGCAAATGTATAGCATACTATGATTTGTGTTGATCAAAGACATATATTCAGGCAAAAAAAAGGAGGTAAGTTTTTGCTTGTATTTGTTTAGGATATTTCTGGTAGGATAACCACAAAGCATTAACACGTTACAGGTTACCTCTTCAGAGGTACAACTTGTAGCAAGGAATTCAGACTGAGAGAGATGAACTTTTGACAGTAATTTACCTTTTGCTCCTTTTGAATTTGTAATAGCAGGTCAAAATAAATTGAATTTAAAAACAAATTCCTTGGTCAAATCAAATCCCTCCTTCTCTGCTACCCCTGGATCTTTTTAAACTTGTGCATTTGTTGTGATTACATACTTATCTATCACCTACAAAACCACAAGCAACTTAGGAGTTGAAATTTTCTCCAAGTTTCCATTTCCAGTACATGGAAAAAAACACAAAAAATGTTAAAAATGTCTTAAAGAGTGAGAGACCCTTTTATTAATAGGAAATCTATCCATGTTTACATATGGCCAGTTTATACAGCAGTTGAACAGGGTTGCAAGGCCCGAAGAACATCTACCACCAGTTTAGAGACCCTACCTTGAAATTCCTTTAAAGGAAGGGAGGTTGAGAAAGAGACAGGCAGAGAGAGAAAGAGAGAAAGCCAGACTGAAAGATCAGACTGGACTCCAGAGCAGTGCTGCTCAGAATCCATTTGTAAAGGGAGAGCGTGTGAGTAGACAGGAACAGGATAGTCTGAGATTTCACATGATGTAAACAAAGCTCTGTTGAGAGGAAAACTGTCTTTTCTTGATGACCACTTAAGCCATTCTGCTGCCATTCCTGTCCCTCTTAATGCTGGGTTTACCAGATTAGAGGCTACAAATGCAACCATTGAATTGAAGATACAGACATCCCTATTCTAAATGAATTCAGTAGATATCACCCTAGCACATGTACACTGAACACTTCCAAGGGCAGAGCTGGCTGATGTTTTTATTAGCTGTAATCTCTGCCTTCTTCTGATTATCTGCAGAGTTAAGACCACATAATCATGCCCTACAACACACAGTGCAGGAAAGGGGGAGGTGGGGAATGGAGGGGGGAGGCGGGGAAACAGGCTAAGAGGCTCTAAATCCTTCCTAACACTTACATCTTTCCCATCAGCAAGATTAGAATAGTCAAGGCCATTTGGGTGTGTGTTCCGCCAGCAGGCTGGCCTGGCTGTCCAGGGTCTGAGGAGGGCAGCTCTGACCGCAATGCCTAGGACCCAAGTCTGCTGCTCCGGGCTGGTCTGACAGTGCAGGGCATGTAATATGTCCTTCCAGCGACAGTGAGCAGAGCAAGAACCCTAGACAGTCAGGAGGAGAAAGCAAGAGGTCCACTTGTGGCAGCCATGCTGAAACAGAGCGAGAGAAGGTGGTCTTGGAGCTGCAGGCCCTGGAACACTGCAGAGAACGAGAGCCTGGATTTGATCCACGGAGCAGGGAGCCAACACCGTAAGAGCATCTGCTCCTTAGAGGCCCGTTCTGGTTCCCAGGCCAGCGTCCCAGCCTGCACGAATGGCAACTGTAACTACTACATTGAAGAGGACGAGGAGGACGAGGTCGAGGAGTGGCAGGATGACCCAGCCCAGGAGGACCAGCAGTCAGACGAGGCCACCACCTCCCAGCCGGATGACCACACTGGCTCAGCCGCGCCGCCCACCCTGAAAGTGAACGTGGGCGGCCGCAGTTACCATGTGGACCACAGCGACCTGGCCTGCTACCCCAGGACGCGCTTGGGCCGCTTGGTTACCTCTAACAGTCGCAGCTGCCAGCTGGGCCTGTGCGATGACTACGAGCCGCGGACCGACGAATACTTCTTTGACCGCGACCCAGCCGTCTTCCAGCTCGTCTACAACTTCTACGCGTCTGGGGTGCTGCTGGTGCGCAGCGAGCTGTGCCCACGCAGCTTCCTGGAGGAGCTGGGCTTCTGGGGCGTGCGGCTCAAGCACACGCCGCGCTGCTGCCGCATCTGCTTCGAGGAGCGGCGCGACGAGCTGAGCGAGCAGCTCAAGATCCAGCGCGAGCTGCGCGCCCAGGCGCAGGCGGAGGAGGCCGAGGTGCTCTTCGGCGACACTCGCTGCTTCGGGCCGCAGCGTCGCTGGCTCTGGAACCTCTTGGAGAAGCCCTTCTCGTCGGTGGCCGCCAAGGTCATGAGAGTGGCTTCCAGCCTCTTCGTGCTCATCTCCGTCGTGGCGCTGGCGCTCAACACGGTGGAGGAGCTGCAGCAGCAGAACAAGCAGGGCGCGGGAGGCAGCGACCCGCGGCCGCTCCTGGAGCACGTGGAGATGCTGTGCATGGCCTTCTTCACGCTCGAGTTCCTGCTGCGTCTCGCCTCCACGCCCGACCTGCGGCGCTTCGCGCGCAGCGCCCTCAACCTGGTGGACCTGGTGGCCATCCTGCCACTCTACCTGCAGTTGCTGCTCGAGTGCTTCACCAGTGACGACCAGAAGCGTGGCAAGGGCTCGCAGCGGGAGCACGACCTGGAGACCGTGGGCCGCGTGGGCAAGGTGGGCCAGGTGCTGCGCATCATGCGCCTCATGCGCATCTTCCGCATCCTCAAGCTCGCGCGCCACTCCACCGGCCTGCGCGCCTTCGGGTTCACGCTGCGCCAGTGCTACCAGCAGGTGGGCTGCCTGCTGCTCTTCATCGCCATGGGCATCTTCGCCTTCTCTGCGGCCGCCTACTCCGTGGAGCATGACGTGCCGGGCACCAACTTCACCAGCATCCCCCACGCCTGGTGGTGGGCCGCGGTGAGTACCATGGCCCGGGGCTTTCCCGCTCTTCCCTAGCCTGGCAGGAGCCGACCCATCCTCTCACAGGTTATTAGCCACCTAACGTTTGTCCCCTGGCGTTTCCTCTGTCCCGTCTAATAACCGTGCTCTCTCCATCCTATGAGGGCCTGCTGCTGACAGTAACAGAGCTGTATATTCACAAGTTGGAAAGACGTAGACACCATCCTCCAGGACGTAACTTGTGTGGACTTGGTCCTAGGGAGTTCCAAATCGAGATTTAGTTTTAAAACACCTGACCAGCCGGATTTCCGGGATTCATTGTTGGTGTCTGTGGGAATATTCATCATCATTTTTCTTGTTATATGCTACTTATTGAACACCTGTTGCCTTAAGTGGTCTATAAATTGTATGTGATTTCAGCACCCTGTGAGGTGGCTATAATTATTATTATTTTTTTTTTTTTGAAAAAAAAGAGGACAAATTGATAGTGGCTTCGAGTTCTGAAGGAAACTAAATTTATGCAGGAGAGGAAGTGAGATTTGGCTGAATGGTGCCAGCCTTAACTAAAACAGAACTGCCCCTGAACTCAATCGAAAACTGAAAATATTTCCAGTGTCACATCTTCTTTCAGGACAAGGTATTTCAGTCCAGTTTCACAGCCAGAGGAATTATGGTGCAGAGAGTTAAGTGTGGACACAGAGCTAACTGCAGCAGAGCAAGGACTGAAACTCCCGTCTGTCCAACTGCAAAATTCTTGCTCTCTCGAAACTTGGCATTGCCTCTTGCTACCCTTAGTTCTTTTGCATTTCCTGTCTAATTTGCAGTTAATATATTAGCTATTTTTGTCATTGTTTTCTTTGGTATTTGCCTTTTTTATAATATATGCCATTTACTCAGATAACTATTTTTGGTATGCTGGAATTAATCCCTAGAAATCCTTGAGTCCTTGGATTGCTTGTTGAGTCTTCTTAGGTGGATGAATCAGTTGACATACATACAGAGGAAAGAACTGGATGCAAGACTTTCTTTCTCCTCACCCCTCACAGTGCCTTTAAGCAGATTATTTGTAATGTCTTTAATGATATCAAGTAAACATAATTAGTTGTTCCCATGTTAGGAAGTAGTGGATATGTTAGAACCTCCAGCCTGGTATGCATTTCTGAGACAAATCAACTCAGGGCTACCGACACATTAATAATGAACTCTGATATCTCCCTCACTCACTCCCTGTCCTTAGTTTCCTCATCTCTAAAGAGAAAGATGTAGAATTCTACATTTCAGTGCTCCCCTGAAAATCAGCATGTTTGTACGTACAACAGGACCTGTGAGCTTTCTTCAGGGCCGGGATGATGTTAGTGGCCTCCAAATGCTCTACATAAAGGCCATTTCTCTGATCATATTCCAAATGATGAAAGGTCATCTCTATAGTACATAAATGGTGTGTGCTGATGGAGGATGATTTGTCCCTAGCAAATGACATTTACTTTGGAGGTGAGTGAAGCAGGAAGGGAAAAGGGCAAGCCCTGCCTGGTGATGACATAATACCCAGTTTTAGAGAGTCAAGTTTCCATTCATCCAAGTATCTGAGAAGGCTAATGAAGATAGTCTGAATCTAGTGGACTCCTTGATATTTTGCTTTAATCCAGAAAATAATTGGTTTTTTTTTTTACCTTTTGCATGCTAATATAAAGATTTTGGTAAGAATTCTGTTGTCAATAATGAATGTTTCTGAAGTGAGTGCCTTTCGATCCTATTTCATCTCTTGACCTCTGTAATAAGTAATAAAGCTTAAGACTTGTAAATTCTTTTTTGTCTATTAACTAACATTATTTTATTCAAGATTGGCATTTTCCATACATTTTACAAGAAAAATTAAATCACCATTCAATTTGTATCTATGACAAATTTTTACCAAATATCGTTTTTGCAAATATGAGTTTTCTTTTGTGGAATTATCTGTATCAGGCACTGTTTTCATAGTCTAAATCTGTGTATTTCAAATGTTACCATTTACCAACCTTAGTCTATGGCATCTGTCCATTGAATTTTCTGAGAATTAGCTATACTAGTAAAAAGCATTATGCATTAAAGATGATAACTTGTATTTATTGTTATACTAATATATTAAAACAATAGGAGCAATTCTCCTTGTATTTTATAGAACTGCTCTGTTACCCAGGACTGATCTAATCTTATCAGTCCTGACATCTTCTCTATACTTCTGAAGATATTATACATTGTACAATCAGGATTTATATTCTTAGTGGAGCAGAACACTGACAAAATGCTATGGTCAAAATGTCTTGTTTTTTTAAATAATGTAAAGTAAAGAGATATAAAATATTAAGGTCAATTCTTCACATAACCCACAAAAATCTATCTTATGCATTCACTGAGCAAGAATTTGAGAGTCTCCAGTGTGCCAATTAGTATTGTAAATACTAGGAATAGAATGATAGAAGAAAAAAGCTCATGGACTTTACATTCTAATGGAAAAACATAGTAAGTAATTTCAGATATTGCTGCATTATGTTTAGGATAACAGACTAGAGAATGATCTGGGTGGCAGAATCTACCTTTGATGGGTCAAAGAAATCTCTTGAAAAAGATGATGTTGAGTCATAATTTGAATGATGTGAAGAAGCTCCTCTAAATAAACATGACCACATAGACTTGAGAATCTGAGAAGTGAAATCTGACAAGTAACTGTAATCTAATGGTTTCTAAGCATTTGTACATCATACATCTGATAGCTTAATTATTTTAAGAGATAGGAAGGAAGGAAGGGAGAAAAGGGAGGAAGAAGGATTTTTATTTTTTTGACTGTTTTATCCCCCTCACCCCAGATCTCAAATCTGGGTATTTGAGTTTTACATGGTCCACAGTCCAGTTGTCTCAGCCACCTGAGTCATAGGGCGTATCTCATAGCTGACTTTTTTTTAACACATACCCATGATAAATGCATATTTGGCTATTCAAAAATTATAAGTTCTTTACTGCCAAAATTTATGATGTCTCATAAGCCACCCCAAAACCCAGTGCCTTAAAACACCAACACATTCTTTTTCTCTTGAGTTTGCAAGTTAGCAAATTAGGCTAGTTTCAACTAGAAGGCTTTCCTCACTTGGACTGGTGTCAGTCACTCACACGTCTGATGGTTAGCTGCCTGACTCAGTGAAATTAAGCCACTGTCTTTCTTCCTCTAGTAGACATGTGTCCACGGCTGTCGCAAAGGGAAAGGGAGAGTGCAAGCTCAGTCAAGCAAACATTGTAAAGCTTTTGCTCATGTCATTTGCTCAACCCATTGGTCAAAGCAAGTTGCAAAGTCAAACTCACGGTCAAATGGTCAGAGCAGGTTAACCCACACACTGGAGGAAAGTTCTGCAAAACTATATGGCAAAGACCTTGATACAGAAAGATAAAAATAACTAGGTCTAGTAATACAATCATTCTACTGTGGTGAAATGTTACTGCTCAGTCATACACATCAGAAAACATGTGTAACACGTAGAAAAATTTAAAATGACATATAGAAAAAGATGACTGATATTTTATTGCATTACTCCAATGCTCTATCCCCTGTGGTATAATCACCCTTAGAGACAGATTCTCTAATCCATTGACCTATGTGTTTTTATTACTTTCAGACAACTCCCAAATCAGACTTTGTTTTAATGATCTTCCCTCTCTCTCTCTCTATGCCAAGGATCCTGCACCCTTTCTCTGTAATTCAAGTTGGAATTTTAAGAGGAATACAGTAATTTTCATTACTGTGATTCTCCTACAGCTGCAGAACAAATCCCTCATGGATACTATGTCTGCAAATGCTCCTGCGTTAGGACAAAAGATAGACCCTACTTGTCTGTCAAGGGGAGGTTATTTGTGAGCACTAATGTAATAGAAAACACACGTAAAACACTATCCTGTAGTGCATCTGCAATGAATAGAAGCTACCATTTCTGACTAGCTGAGAGTCTTTATCACATAGAAGTACCAACCTTTACTTCTAGATTCATTTTTAGGGAAATAAAACAGAAATGATTACTTCTCTACTGGGAAACAGAGTCTGTGAGACATACAAAAGGGTCAGCTGTTCTATCATGGGAGAGTTACTACGTGTCCTGATCAACAGGCCCACTCCTGGAACAGCTCCAGCCATGTAGGGCCCTCGGGGTTGCCTGGGTGTGGGAAAGGCATGGCACAGCTCAGCAAGAACAATTAGCTGTAGCCATTGGCCTCCGGTATGGCTATGTTGTCAAGTAGAAAGGGGCATTGGACTGTTCAAAATCCATTCCCTTCTGAGCTTTCTAGAGCAAGTTAAAACTGTAGAACCAAACAGGAAGCTGTCATGAACTCATTCCTTCAAAAACTAACAAAAACTCCTCACACAGAAAACATCTCTAGCTGAGGTCGCATATAATTGTGCCCCAGAGACCTTGTTCCCCTCCTTACTTTCTTAAAGTATGTTAATATTTCCTTGCAATTAAATGGTGCTCACAAGATTGCCATGAGATTTTATATTTATTGATTTCTTGCTTGTTTTGAGGAGACCCCTATTTAAGATGAGTCAGTCAAATAGAAAAGAAAAAAAACAACCAAAGTCGGTATTTTAAACAAAGGGAATTCAACGTAAGTAAATAGATATATTGGTGTTAGAGGCTGGTAGAATCAAAAAGGGAAAATGAGGTCATCCAAACTGGTAACTGTGGGAAATACCTGTGAGTCCTAAAATTGAGGTAACAAAGAGGAAACGTTTGAGGGACCAGGATCTAACGCAGCCGTGTCAGGGAGCCCTGGGATGGCACCTTGAGGTTGGTGCCAGGGGCACCCATCCATCTGCCGTTATTGGAGGATGATAACAGAAACCAGAAACAGGAAGGGAGACCCTTATCTCCTCATCCCACATTCCAATCTCCCAACAGTATCTCTCATTGCCAGAATACCACTAGAAGATGGAGTTCAAAGGAATCTGGGAAATGTAGTTTATAAACCCCTCACTGTAGGATTACAGAAAAGGGTACAGAGGGGTGCTGAACTGGGGACTGAGACAACAGGTAAATGTCTGGAACAGAGGACCTTCAAATTCTCTTAGCTCTTTGGAAAACCGCACAGGAGCTATAAATGGAGCAATGGCTCATTATAATTAGGCACATTATAACTTTTGATCTTGTGGACTCCTGATTTTGGAGTAATCTCCTTTGATCTCTTTAAACTCTGCTTCTTGTATTGACCAGTATTACTTGAGGAGGCCCTGACAGAATTGTACAGAGCAGAGGGTAATACCAGGTAAGCAGAGGGCAGCATTGTTATTGTGATGGACAAAGAAACTTCCTATGGAGAGATGAATAAATCCCAAACTTGCCTTGACTTTTGTACACCCCTTCCCATTGTACACTTTATGTACATGTCAGAACTTTAATTTATAAATGAGGGTGGCTATTCTCTTTAAGGTGGTCACCCATGACCTCATTCTAACAGTGCTTCCCCTGATCAAAACATTCTTTGAATTCCACTCGAATTATCTGCAGGGCCTGTGACATGTCCATTTACTTCTTTCTAATGGTGCTAAATCTTTGCCTTTTGAAGGGTGAATTCAATATTTTAAAATCCTTCAATGTAAGGATCTTAAGGCACCTAACATTAACCCTCCAGGCAGATAAGACTACTTGTTTCAACGTCATGCCAACTGAATCTTCTGTGCAGATTACAAATTAAAAGAGGAATTCCTAAAATATCTGTCACAGTGGCAGCATGGGAAGGCTAAGTGTAACCTTTGAAGCTAAACTCTTTGAAAGGACAACATGATAGTGGCATGTAATAATTTCATCTGAAGAACATTCATCCTTACCACCTCAAATCCTGTGGAAAAACTAAGAAGGGATATTAATTTTTTTTTTTTTTGCAAAATCAGTTTTTATTCCCTAGTATTGTAATTCCTAGCTGCATAGATTCCTGAGCGCCAAGATTTAATCTACACCTCATTCATTAGAAAGGAAACAAACATTCCTTGGTGAAGGAGAAATTCAAGTGTAGTCATTCTAAAGTTTCAGAGAAAAATTGGATGCTTGTCTTCCTTGTAATGTTTAGCAGACCAGGATTTGCTGACCAGTGGGTGAACTGCTAGGGGAAGATCAGGATTTTGGCTTTGGGGACTTAAAGGCTAGGGAAAACATGGTAGGTTTTCAACAGAATGATGTTTCCAGCTTACAAAGTAGCTGAGCCAGTCTTTTTTTTTTTTTTTTTTCCAAGATATTCAGATGGATAGCAGAAATTTTGGTGACAGTTTCCTAACTCTTGCTAATGTGAGAACTCACTCTGTGAGGTCACTTGGGTCTTCCATTTTTAATGCTTATCTAGGGACAAATGGTTTGGTCTGTGGAATGTGGAGGAAAAGTTCCCTAAAGTCAAGAAATCCTGAGTTCCTCCTGAAGCCAAACAGAAAACAGCACATCAATGATTTAGTTGAATTATCCGCAGAACAGACAATTATAAATTAGCTTTGCATTTTGAACCAGTTCTTTAAAAACATTCATACAGACCTTCTGAGCAGAAGAGATCTTTTCTGTAAAAATAGAGATCCAAGAGAGAAACATTTAGACCATACTATACACATCAATTATTTAATCTGCCTTCAGCCAATTCTTTTTGCTTTTGACTTTTCAAAGTTCAGCCAAAAAATAAAAAATAAAACAGGCAGTTGGGGTTGGGATGAAGCAAAGCCAGTGTGGGGATTGAGCAGGAGTTTAAAATACTTCGTTCCCTTCTGTGTCTTCCCTCCTTGACCAGTGAGTAGCTGGCTTACACTGATGACTCTTATTTGACCTTCGCAGGTGCTTTATGTTCTAAAACTACCCCTTCTCGTCCCTCCCTGTGGGCTTTCTCCAGGGAGAGGACAGTTGGTGCTTGAACAATGTAGGGGATCAGAGCACGACCATCCCTGTATAAGTACCCCCTGTCAAAAATCCATGCACGTTGGCACACGCCCTGATAGTGTAGCAGCTAGGTCCGCTGCCTCCAGCCATCTGCAGTCTACATACATCCCAAGGATCTGGCTTCCTGTTCAGGGGCTGAAGGGAACAACCAAGAGGAATTACTGAATAAAAATGCTTCTTTTTCCTCTCTCTTGCTTGCTTGCCTTCATTTCTGCCTGCATCTTTCTTCCAAAAAAAAAAAAAAAATCCATGTATGATTTTTGTCTCCCCCAAAACGTAACTACTTAGTCTGCAATTGATTGGAAGCCTTACTGATAGCAAATAGACAATTGACACCTATTTTATACATTATGTATATTATATACTGTGATCGTACAATAAAGTAAGCTGGAGAAAGGAAAATATTGCTAAGGTTATTATGGCATGCCCTGTGGAGTAGCAGAATACTCAGCTGCCTTTGACCAAGAGCACAGGTCACATAACCCAGGGACCCATCCTGAGGCCAGGATGAAAACCAGGATGAACAGTTAAATAAATAGCATGCTTTTTCCTCCTCTCTCTTCCTGCCTGTCTCTGCTCACCTTCATTCCTGCCTAAGCCTTTCCTTAAAAAATAAGCTTAAAAAAAAAAAAAGGAATATCATAAGGAAGATAATATACATTTAAAGTATTGTACTGTATCTATTAATACTGTAATTGATGTCATCTGTTTTATAGGAAAATCTGCATGTAAGTAGATCCTCCTAGAAGTTTCAGACCTATTGTTCAAGAGTTAACTGTTGAGACTAAATCTTCCTACAGAAGCGTGAATGATGGTGTCAGTGACATATGAAGTTTTTGTTCAGTTCACACACACAGAGATCTGACTTAGGTGGGTTTTTGTTTTGTTTTTTCACTTTTGGTGTGGCCAGTGACAAGAAATACATACACACTCATATGCATACGCACAAATGCAAGCACATCTTGAGATTAACCCACATTCTCATTTTATCACTGCATCTCATCAGTTTTGGGGCAAGAAGATGGGACAGAGCCTCTATGGGAGCCAGCATGCACCCTACGCAATCTCCTTCACAGCATCAGCAGGAGCCGGGAGGGGCCTCTTTCCACAGCCCCAAGGCCTCATAAACTAAGAACTGACTTTAAGGCCGATACACCCTTTGTCAGGCACTCCCTCAATGGCCCTGTGAGGCACGTACCATTAGTCTCATAGCACGTGGAAACGAAGGCCAAGAGAATTGAGAGGATTTTCCTAGGTCACACAGATGCAAAGTGGATTCAGACCCGGGCAGCCTGCTGCCACACCTGGCTTTTAACCTAGTCTACTTCATCCTACTTCTCCTAGATGCTTACTTGTATTCTTCCACAATGGGCCCCTGGGCCTGGGCAGCCCACCCCAGTCAGTGTCTCAGCAGAAATAGTGCAGTTAGAGGCCTTGTGTCACCCATTCCAAAGAGGTACAGCCTTCCCCTTTTGTGGACTGGATGGAGCTGTGGTTCTCATCAGCTCTGCCAGATTTGCCCATGGGCCCCTTTTCTCCATTTTATTCTAATGAGCACACTGATTCTAAGTTCAAACCCTTGCACCATCAAGACAAAAATGTCTACATTTCTCTAAGCTAAAGGCCATCTCTGTAAGGGTCCATAGCATGGCATGTTTACATTTTACTACCATCTACCAGAAAATTATGGTAACAACAACAAAAATCAAGGAAGCAGGAATGCCCGCCTCTGAAGTTTTACAATGCAGCTTTTTCAACTGTTTCCAACAGTCTTGTCTAAAAGGCTTCTAGTAAGTTTGCCAATCATCTAGGAAGCAAGGGAAGTCTTAGTATATGAGGCTTAAAAAACCAGTCCCAAGAGATTTTCCTGGGTATTTTCTCTGGCTATACTGACTAATAATTAGTCCCATGGGTATCTACATTTAAAACAGAAACTTGTTAACCTAAATAAGTCACTAATTAGTGAAATTAAAGCAACGTGACAAGAGTGGTGGGAAGAATTCATGCTGGGTGAATGTATTTTTGTTCAGTGATATCTTACAAAAAATCTTTTGCAAAATCACGTGTGTTTCTCCAGACATTTACAATTAAAACACCTTTAGAGAAAATATCCCATTTGAACTACCTAACACCTCTGAGAAGTATTAACAATTGTCTCCATTTTAAAGACAAGAGAAGCACAACGGAGGAGTTTGCTCCATGTCTTTTATGTGCCTGCCTCTGTGTTAAGTGCTATATATTCATTTTCTCATTTAGTTGTCATGAGAATTTTGAGTTAAGTGTCATGCTCCTATTTCACATGTAGGAACCAAGGCTTAGAGGCTCAGAATGTTTTGCCCAAGGTCACTGGACTGGGAAGGAGGACCAGAGTGAGATCTTGCACCCAGCTCGTTCCACTACCTATGTCACTTCAGCAAACCCAGGGATTCTCATCCTAAGTGAGCCCCAGCTGAGAAGTGGCAAAGACCAACATTTATTGAACATATTCTACACAAGGAATTTGACACATGCTATATTCTGTGTTCTTCACAACCCTTTAAAGAAGGCCTTCCCTCCTCTGTAGCATATCTACAAACATTTATAAGCGATAGTCAGGATTTCAATCTGAATCTTTTATCTCCAAAGTTTGCGGTTTTTTCCATGACATGGGTCCTGTAGGAAAATTTTCTGGTGCCTCCTAAAGCTGGCTCCATGGAGAGCTGTTATATGATCCCCTGTGCCTTCAGGGAAACAGAGGACACTCTGATTTCCTCCCTTCCTTCTCCTCCTTCACAGTGCTAACAGCACTGTCCTGCTTTCCTTCCTATACAGGTGAGCATCTCCACTGTGGGCTATGGAGACATGTACCCAGAGACCCACCTGGGCAGGCTTTTTGCCTTTCTTTGCATTGCTTTCGGGATAATCCTCAATGGGATGCCCATTTCCATCCTCTACAACAAGTTCTCCGACTACTACAGCAAGCTCAAGGCATATGAGTACACCGCCATCCGGAGAGAAAGGGGAAATGTGGACTTCATGCAGAGAGCCAGAAAGAAGATGGCAGAGTGTTTGACTGGAAGCTACCCACAGTCCACCCCAATGAAAGGGAATTAACATATCACAGAACATGTGGCTGGTGGAGCCCTTGAACTCCAAGGTCTCATTCCTCTTATTTTATATTAACACGATTAACAGTGAGAGACAAGTGACAGACATACATAAAGGACATCCAATTCACAAAGTTCTACATCTAGAAATGTTCATTTTGGTCCCAACTCATACTGCCTCTTTATACTTTCTGAAGTTGGACTTTCCCAATGACATTGATGGTTAAAAGTCCTTGAGAGGAACAGTGTCTTAGATTTCTTTTGCAGCTTCATATAGCTTCTCAATAAGTATTTTTAGACTTTAAGTGATTTGAGAAGAATGTTCTTGCTTAAAGGAAAAACAAATTCTTGATTTTCCCACGAGAAGGAGTGTGGCAACAGGAACTACATGAACTTTAGGTTTAGATCAGCCTTGGTTGGAAGCCCAGAAGCTGTAAGATTTGGGGCAAGTTACTTTAACCAACTGAACCTTCATTTCTTCAACTATAGAATATAGGTAATAAGACCTACCTTGTAACAGAAACATGGGGACTAGAGATAACACATATAAATGCTCAGTAAATAGTAGCTGTTAAAATTATTGAATGGGTCTAGCAGATTCTCTTGACTGGTGATTCTCAACTGCGGGAGATTTTGTTGTCCCTGTCTCCCCTCAGGATAAGTCACAATGTCTAAAGATGATTTTGATTGTCACCACTGCGAGAGAAGATGAGAGGGCCTACTGGCATTTAAAAGGTAGAGGCCTGGGTTGCTGTTAAACATACATAGGGCAGCCCTGTAACAAAGAGCTGCCTGACCCAAAATTGCAGTAGTGCCCAAGTTGAGAAACAGGTTTGGACAAGATGGGAGTCCGCAGACTCAACCTGTGAAGTATGTTAAAGTCTGTGAATCCTGCCTTGATGGGAGCCGCCGTGTGTCCTCATCTCACAGGACCTCCTTTTCCTCTTCTTTCCATGAAAACAAAACAAAAAATCCTGTCTTTTGGACAATAATTCTGGGCCAAGCACTGAACAAAGGGAAGTAACTGGACATGACCCACTGCTCCGGGCACCATTGGTGGGTTAGAAAACCTACACTTGTGTCATAAAATTAAGAGCAGTTTGTGTGTTTTGCGACAGACACTATGAGTTAATATATTATGTCATTCAATTCTTAATACAGCCCTAAATAAAGAATTATGGTCCTTTTATGTTTAGACAGAAACAAAGACCCAGAGAGGTCAAATAATTTAACCAAGTTCAGGCTTCAAGCACAGGCTTGTCTGATCCCTAAGGCTCATGCTCAAAATTAAAACTGTGTTAGCATCATCTGTAGGGCTTATTAAATGTAAATGCTGTGGCCTATAGCTGGAGGGTCCGATTAAAGAGGTCTAAGGATTTGCATCTCTACCAAGTACAGGTGATGCTGACACTGCTGGTCTGAGGAGCACTGAACCCCCTCTACTCTGCCCTCCACCAGAGTTAACACTGACAGTCTGGGGCATGTGGCAACACTAGATCTAGATCTCTCTCCCCCTAACTCCCAAGTATCCTTGTCATTATAAACAACTTGGCTTCTGAAGGATGGCAGAAAATCTTCTGTCGATTGTAAGGTTGCTAGATAAAATACAGGCTGCCCGGGTAATCTGAATTTCAGGCAAATGACAACAAATTTTCAGTAGACGGTATGCCCCCAAATATTGCATGGGATATACTTCTGGTGGAAAGTTATCTGCCATGGATCTGCAATTCACCTTTAACCGGGCATCCTGTATTTTCATTTGCTAAATCCAGCAATATTATACTATTGCTTTTGAGAGACAAAGATTCCTCAGAAGGATAAAAAATTACCCCAACTCCTAAAACTCCACCCAAATAATAGGCCGCAAAGCCAAGGGGGACATCTCACCACTCTTGCCAAATAAAAAGGAGGAATTTCGAATGGGGTGGTTTGCCAGAAATAATCATAACAGAGTCACAACATGCAGGGGGTTGGGAGGAATTTGTGTAACCGCCCCGTTTTCCCATCCACCCCAGGCTTCCTGCTCCTCCTGCCTCTCCAGGAGCAGTTTCTTGATGAAGTACATGGTGGGGCTGCTAATGGGCACAGGGAATAGGCAGGAGCAGTGTCCATCACCCCACCCTCCGCTTGAGGCCAATGATTCATGCTCAGCAGAAGAGACTCCCTGAGAGAGAGGGCTGGGCCCAGTGAGGGAAGGATGGGGAGGTCTTAGTGAAGCAGATGAAGTTTTCTAGGTCCCTGGGAGGGGATCTGGTAAATGGCAGCGTCCAGCTTCCAATCTCACTGGCCATAACGCCTCAGACAGTTGTGCTATGCCTCTCAAGAAAGTGATACTGACAGACAAAAGAGTTACAATTAAAAGAACATTCTCTGGGTCCTACTGTGAGCCAGCCAAGAACCACCATTACTGCATTTACCAGTCAACAGCCCTGTACTGTTGGTTTCAAGGTAATCACTTACAGAGGCTTGCACACATTGACCATGACCTGGTCTTTGGATGTAAGTTGCAACCTGGCTCTGATATGCACTGTGCAGTTGAACCATGTCTCTAGGGTTCCTGGACCCAATCCCAAGGTGAATGTGTGGAACTTTCCACCCACCAACAAGATGCTCAAGATTCACTTCAACTCTGACCCAGCAAGAACACCAGAGTCCACAGGTAAAGGGCTCAGTCACCCAAGACTGCCCTCTACTTTAGACCCTGGTCACAAACCCAGGGTGTCACCTGTGTTTCTGATCAGCTGGCTACAGATTGAAGGTCCCAAGACCCCTTCCTTGGATTTCAGGTAACAATCATAAGCCCAAGTTATTTCCGGTGAGTCTGACCAACTGGTGATAGATCAGTGGTTCCTAGGAGACACTTCTCAGGGATAATTCATTTGCTAGAGTGACTCACAGAAATGATAGTGTCACAGGGATTCAGGAAACCCATTTACTCAGTATATCAAGGATTTACTACAAAGAACAGCTCTCAGGAACTGCTCACTGGAGAGATGCATAGGGCAAGTTTTGGGGGAAAGCTCAGCATTTCCATGCCCTCTCCAGGAGTGACTGTCTCTGTATAGACAAATGTCCCCCAACCTGGAAGCTCTCTCAAGCCCTCTGAGTTTTTATGGACGTGTCATTACTTAGGCATGAGTGACTGAATCACTGGCTGTTGGCATTTGACCTCAATAACCAGTCCCTTCCTAGAAGTCTGGCTGCGAGGCTGGGCATTCCAACTTTCAGTCACAGGCTGGTTCACCTGGCAATCAGCCCCCACCCTTAGGTTTTTTCTCAAAAGTCACCTCATTCACATCACAAGAGATGCCTTTATCACTCTCAACACAGAGGAAATTCCAAGACTTTTGGGAGCTGTGGGTCTGGAACTGGGGATGAAGACCAAATATGTGTCTGCATCGTTAAAATGGAGATCATAAGTGTTTTCTTTGGGGTTGTGGTAGTAATTAAATGATACAATGTGTTATGAAACCTTAACACACCACTTGGCACATGTTAGAACTAAATAAACATGGACTGCAATTATCGTCAATCTCCTCCTCATCACTACAAGGTCACTATCTGCACAGGAAAGCTGCACAAAATCAGAGTCACTTGTCATCAAGGAGAGGATTCTCTGAGTGAAGACAGATTTTGAATCCTGTTTCCAGTCCCCTGGCCCATCCAGGATCTTGTACAAGAATCTAGATCCATTTATCTAACAGAACTTTTTACAATAACAGAAATATTATACATGATCGGATTTGGTATTCACCATTCATTTGTGGCTATTGAGATCTTAAAGGTGACTTGGGAACTAAAGTTTTTATTTTATTTAATGTTAATTCTTTTCATTTTAAATTTAAATGACCATATGTGACTAGAGGGATTTTCCATATTAGGCAATGCAGCGGTAGGGCTTTCTTCTTTTGCTCTTAGTGGGGTATCTGTGTTGAGGTCAGAAGGGGTTTTGACTCTTTGTGGGAAAGTGGGACTAAGAAAAGAAGAAAACATGACAGTCCCAGGTTCTGACCTGGAAGCTGGAATGGGTTTCCAGGACAACATGGACCAGGCCGAAAGCAGAAGTTGTCCATCTGTTTAGTGAACTCGATTGGCCTCCTTTGTTAGAGGGAAAAAGATAACATCTTTCAAAGCATGCACACCACCAAGAATGAAAAAGCGGCTCTGCGAGTACCGAATCCACTGTCTAAGTGGGTTTCCAATCTCCATTGAGGGACTTGGGGCCCCTTGACTCATGTCAGCTCAAGGCCATTCACCAGCTACTTAGATTTCTAACCCAAACGTGGTAAAAAAACACTTGCCTTATTTTAGGTCAACTTTAGGCGTATTAGCAGACATGGCCACGAGAACATTTTTCTTAAAATTAAGGGGAAACACGAGGCTGTCATCTAAAAAACAAGCACATTGCCAAAGATTCTAAGTCCAGGAAAATAGGGTTTAAAGTTTTGCTGGGCTTAGAACTCCCTTCTCTCGGATTGACACCCAGACTCCCAAATCAAGACGAATGTGGTCCTCTGTTCCTTAGTGCTCCCTTCCCAGAAGGGATGTCTGCCCCTCATGGGGCATCTTTAAAACTCATGTGAATTCTGTATTCCATTTACATATCTATGCTTTTGTGCTGGATCTTCTCTGCTTGTTCTTCTCGAAGCAATAATGAAGACTCACCCTTCTCTGTAAGGTCTGTCTTCATGGTTTTACCACCCAGCCTCCCTCGGCCTGGCAGAGGGTGAGCCAGTGACAGGAGGAGCATTCTGGGGGTTTACTCCCCACCCTCTCCCTGTGAGGCAGTTTCTAGGCAATAGCTGAGTTCCTATAACCTTGGTTCACTTGAACAATTCTTTTGCTTGGCCACAGAGCTCACAGGTTGCAGTAACACCTTCTATTACCCTTTCAAGCTTTTATGTGGTAATGGTCTCTTGCTGCTGTTAGTCACTAAGTATCTTACTCGTTGTTTCCCTTCATTCTAATCACACCTCTATAAATACAATTTGTATTAAAATCTCTTCAAATAAATGCTTTGAGTGTGTCATCTATTTCCCTTTGGGCTCCCCACTAGGATACCCTGTCTACCTTAAGAAGAATGTATTCTTCATATCCCCCAAATCATCCTGGAAAAGATGAGAAATATTTATCTGAGAATTCATGCCTTCCAGCATATCACCAGATTGAGAAGCACAGTGCTCATATTTACAGGCCAGGAGGCACGTCCGGTTCACAGATGTTTGATAAGGCAGTGATGATCGGCATCTTTAAATGCCAATAAATGATGCATCTGTCCTTTCAAAGGCCTCCAACTCTGTTCTCCTTAGGGGTAGTTTTCAATAACTCAATCTCTTGAGTTCCCTTCCCCAACCCCATCCCACATATTTTAATAGATTTTCATGACTACATGATGGATCAGTGTGCATTGGATAATTAGAATATTTGCACCTAGGAACCGAAGTTTGGGTGCCTTTTGAGGACATCCGTAAATCATCTTGTTCAGGCTCCTAGCTTCATTTGTGTAAAATGCTATTAACCTTATTTTGTAAATGATATAACTGAAACCTGGAGAAGTTAAGAAAATGTTCATAGGTGGCAAACATCTCTTTCACATGCTGCCACCCCCTTTCCCATGCTCACAGCAGACGTTGATCAATCACATTACTCTTTCCAGTGGAAAGCCTCTTTGTGGTTCTTTAGCTATGAATCTGTCAGAACTGACACTCAAGACCTTTATGCCATCTTGACACATGTTCATGTCTTTAAAAAGTAGAAAGCAAAACCAGAAATAAGTCTCTACAGTCTCCTACTAAATGGTTCCTTTTGAAGGATTTCCCTATAAATCCAGAAATCTGTGCAGACTATGCTCATGGTATCCTGAATGCCTATTAAGACTTTGCTAATGAACCCCCTGCACTTTAGTTACCACACTATCAGATGGTGATTAAGACATCCTTGGGAGGCTTAACTGATACATGAACAAAAAGCATCTGCCATTAGCTATCATATAGTAGTTGCTCAGTTCGTGACAGTTCATGATTCATTCCACGTCACTGATGTCCAACATCCAGAGCGTGCCTTTTTGTGATGGTCATTGTGTTCTGGATCACTGGGCTGCTCACAAATATTCTATTTCTCCTGGAGTATCTGCATAGTTGCATTTCTCTACCACATTCAAGTTGTATGTGGCCATGTGGCTTACTCAGTCAAACAAATATGCTCAAACAATGCACATATGACTTCTGGGAAGAAGTACCCAATTGCTGCTTCTCTACTCCGGTCCTCTTTCTACTGTTTTGGCAGTTGTGGAGATATATGTCAATGTGGAGCATCCATCCATCAACAAAGCTGAGTAACAATCACCAGGAGAACCCTAGGCTGACCCTGTTTGACTTATAGTATAAATGAGAAATACATCTTTGTTGGATAAAGCCACCGAGAATTTGGAGTTATTTCTTCAGCCATAACCTAATCCAACTTGATGGATATTTCTTTCTATATCAAAGGTACAAGAAAGCTGAAACTCTTACAACGGAGAAGTAACTGGAAATATTCATTTGTCTTAAATGTTCCCATCCCTAAATCAATTATGTCACTCTCCTAGATAGTAGTGGGTAACAATGCTACTTAAATTTATCAAATGCCCATTATGTGCCATGCATTGTTCTGGGTATGTTGCGTGAGTTAATGTGCACATTAGTATAATTCTGCAAAAAGCAACTTCTTACTAATCCTTATCATCCTCATCACTGTTATTATATATCACATCCTATCCTTAAAACAGCCTAAGAGGTAGGGATTATTACTATCTCCACTATCAGAAGAAGAAACTATGTTAAAAGGCAGTTAAGAAATCTGACCAAGAATTCAGGGGTAAAAAATAATGCAGCAAGGAGTTGAACTCATATGCCTGAAGCCAAAATCCCTATTCTTTTCAAGCTGCTGTATGTACCACCCAAAGAAGATGGTTAAATTCTGTGCCATGTACCATCTGGAATCACCTCTGTTTCCCGCTGGTGAACAGGTACCCCAACATCAGAAAATTCCTCCTGATTCTGCCTCTTGCTGCTGCTGTGGGCTAATCCACTGAGGAGGGAGAGAAGCTGGTTCCCATAGGCCAAATCACCCATGGAAGTTAAAACTTGGTATTCAGGAAGGATTATGGTTTTCTGTCAAATTCAAGATTCGCTACTACTATCAAGAGGGGTTTCCCCTTCTATCAGCTTTCTAATTTCTTTAACAGTTATAAGGTGTCTTTATTTTCATTTAAAAAGTAGCACAGGGCAAGGCGTCAGTGAAAAGTTTCCTCTGGCTTCCCCTCCCCATAGAGCTGGAAAGACCACACAGAGAGGAGAGAACCTGGGTGATCCCGGACAGATGCACCAGCCAACCTCCACTCAGTACCACATATTCTTCCAGGTCATTTATTTCATCAAAGCACAGGATGCTCAAGGGACCCTCAGGAAAAGGGGCAGTTTCATCTTCCCCACAACCTGAAAATTAAAATTGTTTCCAAAATACAATTCACTTTGTTCTTTTCAAATGCTAAGTTGAGGAGAGGGGGGACAAGAAGTGAGAAGAAAGAAAAGGAGAAGCAGCGAGGGAGGGAGGGAAAGAAAACAAGGAAGAGAGAGAAGGCAAGTGATGAAAGAGAGAATAGAGAAGCAATAAGACTGGTTCTGTGTCTTTATGAGATTGCCAATCCATCTGAATTTCTGTATCTTCTCAAAATGTTACCTGGTACTAGGATTGCCAGTCACCCTCATCTGAAGTGTTTTATGGAGTTCCCTTCCCTCAGCCTCACAAAAGACACTAACTCAATGGCTCCCACAGTCTAGTCCAAATCTACAATTCATCTTGAAGCAATATGAAGTAAAGTGCGCCTGGTTGGAGTGGCGGTTAGGCCTGCTTCCTCTGGCTGAGTACAATCCACATACACCTCAAAGACTGGGCTTGTGTCCCAGGACCAGGGGAAACAACCAAGGTGAATCATTAAATAAAATTAAAATAAAAATGCTTCCTTCTCTCTCTTCCTGCCTGCTTGCCTACTCGTCTTCATTCCTGCCTCCAACTTCCTTTAAAAAAGAAAAGAAAAGGATCTGAAGTAGAGGGTTAAATTCTTCTTCAAATGAACCATAGCACATTTTTTTCATTATTCAACAAATACGTCTTGATGACCACATGTGTGCTGAGCACTGTTGGAGACATGGGGTTACTATGAACAAATTTTCTGGCCCACATAAGACTTCTATCCTACAGGGATAAGTAAAAAGAAAACTAAGTAGTATCTTAGTGATAAATGCAATGCAGAAAAAGAAACCACACGAGGATAAGGAGTACAGCAGTTTCTCAAATAAAGTCATTAAGTTCATCATTGAAGAGGAAAAAAACGATGTAACAGTATTCAAGTTACTGGTTTCATTACAAGTCCTTGCTCTTCAAGTCATAGTTTCCAAGACCCTATTAAAGACATGAAGTGAGGACTTACCTTACTGAACCCATACGGGGGTGGGGGGGCACTTTTAAATAAAGTGATCAGAGGAGCTGCATTCTGAAGAAGACACTGGAGCAAAACCTTGGAGGAGGACAGGAGCTAACCCTGCAGGTACCCAGGGTAGGGAAGAGCAAATCCAAAGCTTCACACAAGCCTTCAGCTGAGAGCTCACTTAGTGCTGCACGAGGAGCACGGAGAAGGGGCGAGGGCCGATGGCTGCAGGGCCCGGCGAAGCGGAAGTGAAAGAATTTGTGAAATTCAGACATGAGAGTGAACTGGAAAACTAGAATGTGATGAACAAAGAGTGAGGTGTTTGAAATTGACAATGGAATGACTACAGCCCCCTTCAGGAACTGACACTTTCCAGAATAAGGTAATGGGAGTGAGTGTCTGAGGTAGGGTAGAAGTTGAACCCATTGAAGGAGAGAAGGTGAAGGTGAGAGACAAGGGTACTGGAAGATTCTCTATGCAGATATTAAAGTCACCCTGATTAGGAGAGGAGTGGCGTTAGAGAGGGTGCAGTGAGCCATGTCCTAGTCTTTAAGGAATTAGAGGGTCTGGAGATACACAGATGATTGGGATAAGAAGAGAGTGAGTCTGATGATTTTCAATTCAGTCTTGGTTTGGAGAAGTTAAGAAGGGAGGCAGAATGATTTGGAGGTGGCAATAAGGAGCGAGGAGGACACCTGCCTTCCTCTAGGCCAGTAGGGAAAGGCTGTTAGGCAGAAAACCACTGCCACATGAGAGGACCACAGGGGAACAGTCTTCAGGGAAGAACCGATTACAGGTTTACTGTCACTGCCCTGGGGGTCATAACCAGCAGCTAGAGTGAAGATGACCAAAGATGCTCAATGTCCTGCAAAGCAGAGACTGGTGCCACAAGAAGATCTACTCGATCCAATAGTGCTCCTTTTGCCAAACAGATGACGCAGTTACAAAATGAAAGCCCTCAACAGGCAAAGGAAAGGTCTAGAGTATAGGAGGAATGGTTGATGACTGTCCTTAGTTCTGAGGACCACAGCAGAAAGGCTGTTGAATTTGGGGAGTTGTGGTCAGAAAAGAGGGTGTCAGAATAAAATTCTGGGCCCAAGAGTCACAGGTTCCTTATGGTGACTGTCACTAGCATGGGGGAAGGGACAGTGAGATGCTCCTGCTGGCACCAGGGCAGGTGGTGGTGGTGGCGCTGTGAGTGTGGGCGGTCGAGGGGACGTGCGGTCCTAGACGGCCCTTGCGTTCATGCTGATGGAAGTATAGAGTCAGGACGATCTAACCTGGAGCAGCCAGGGCTTGGGGTTCCCTCCTGGCCCTGAAGACTGGAGGAGGGCAGACTTGACGAGAGCATTCCAAACTCCTCTTGATTTCCACCACATCTAAACTCTGCATCCCTGGGCAAGTTATTGAACTTTGCTGAGCGAGTTTCGTAATTCACAAGCATCCTGGTAATACCTATCTCAAAGAATGCTGTAAGGCTTAACATCAGACAATGTCCTAAAAGTATCTAGAAGATAAAAATCCATCTGGCATGTGCTAAGTCTTTACTGCTCTCAAGGTCACAGCCTGTAGCTCAGCATACACATATCTGAGTTGGAATCCTGACTCTGTCTCACTGTATAGCCTCAGGTTAATTATTTAACTTCTCTGAGCCTCAGTTCTGTGTATGTGAGATTGAGAGCATAATACCACCACAGGGCCCTCATGAGAAATAAATAGAAAGTGGAAGCAAAGGACACTGGAATGCTGGTGGAGGGTGTGGTGTGAAATATAGACTGAGGTACAATGTCAACGTTAAAAAATGAATGTCACCTTGTGAACCAAAGATTCAATAGTAATAATTTAAAAAGAGAAAAACGGAAGGATGATAATAAACTGTTAATAAACTGTTGTTTTGCCTTCTTGCTGGAAGCGTCTCTCTCTATTCCTAACAACTGCTAAAGTAAATTACCCAGCTTCCATGTCCTGGAGACAGGGTCCCAGGGAGGATTAGAAACTTCTTTAAGAAGATTTCAAAGCTGCTACTCCAGCCTCGGCTTGGGAGATCAGAGCACCCTAAAGGGGAAGCAAAATCATTCTCCACCACAAGGCAACAGAGTAGGGTATGGAGTTGCCATTGGGCTGCAAGGAACGCAAACCCAGAAGAGAAGCGAGCTCCCTGAGATCTCCCTAGGAGACAGGAGGCCTGGGTTCTGCCAGGAAATGGCCGAAGCCCAGACAGCATCCCAGTGCATACTCACTGCTATCGAGATTGTGAATTCTGAGCCTTCACTGTTCTCACCTGCCCTGCCACATATGACTGTTTCTGCAGACTGGAAGTCAAGGGCACCGCGTCTTATTAAAGCCAGCATGCTGCATTTTTTCCAATCTTGTTCTTGGCTCAGACCGTAGCAATCCACCTGCCTGCGACACAGTCAGATAGCTCTGGAGTCAAGGTCATCTTCACAAAGGTGTCCTTGGAAATGGCTTCCCCCTTTCTGCATGGGGTGATGCGGACACCTTGCCAAACACCTGGTGGCTGCGATGAAGTCATCATCTTGTGTCTGGTGTGTCCTGTTTTAGTTTACCTTCACGCCGGCTTCCAAATTTCAGACTCTTGCTTTTCCTCATTCCTTGGTAATTTAGGGCCAATCATTCAGATAAAGCTCACCGAAGGCTAATTTCTTTTTTCCCCTACAAAAGGGAAATAATTATTCTGGCATAGGATTCTTGTGACTCCCATGGCTCATGGAAGCCTTTGAAATAGTGGCAGTCAGCAGATTCTAAATAAATGGCAGAGGCAGCGGTTGTGGTGGAAGCATTGTTGCCAGCAGCACTAGCGGTGTTACTAGTGACACCTCCCAGAAAACAGACGAGTGCTGACTGGCCCAGGGGCCAGGCTGGAAAGCCCATTCACCTACCAGTCCTGAGAACAGCGTTCTGCAACCAGCCTTGCCGAGACTGCTCTAGGAAAGTTGGGTTAATGCCCCAACTCTCTGTCTTTGTTCCTGCATCTGTCACATGGAAACAGCTCCATCTACTTTAGGGAAAAAACCCTGCAGCTGGAAGGACCCTTAGAGATCATCTGGCCTCCCCTTTCTCCTTTGCTCCCAATTCTATAGAGGCAAAAATTGAGGCCAAGAATGTAAAGCAGTCTACTTAATTCATGCAATGAATACTATTTCCAAATCCTTCAAAGCTTGGTTTTGTTTTTTGTTTTGCTTTGTTTTATTTATTGGCATGGGTTGGGAAGGTGACGGGGGGAAGGGAAATGTGACATTCTCTTCCCTTGAGATACTTCTGGTTTATTGGTTAAAACATAAGTTCATGCAAACAAAAATAGTTTTTAAAAAATGAGAGAATATGTACGACATTCCCTGAAAAATAGAAAATATTTGCATAGACAAATTGTGGTTGCTAGTCTGCACGATAAGTTCCTGACCTCACCCTGTGGTACTCGGGTCCTTGTGTAGAACCCTCACAGGAGCATGAGGACTGGTCAGTAGAAGACGGCAGACGTGATGGTATGTCACATTCTGTCTTGTGCTCTTTATCAAATCACTTGTTCAGGGGGGCGTACCAGGAGGGCAGTCAGGAAGCCAGTGGAAGGGCTCACATGGTAAGGGATCAAGTCAGCAGCTGGTGAGTCCTCCTAAATTCCCCACCCCAGGAGTAAGCTTGGAGGCAGATCTACCAGCCCTTGGTCAGGTGACCCAGGTGACAACTTAATAGCCATCTCACGAGGGACTCTACACCAGCACTACCCTGTCAATCTTGCCTGGATTCCTGCTCCACAGAAACAAAGAATATATCTGTGTTGGTTTAAGCTGATGAATTTGGGATAATTTGTTATGCAGCTAAGATTTGTAATACATGAACACTGACCATCATCATTCTTCATAGAACACCTGCTGTGCACCAGCCCACTGCTGGTGAAGACAGACAGACAGCAAAGACCCAAGAGAAACTCCAGCTAAGAATTAATGAAAGTAAGGACTGCATTGGACTCGGGCTTTTATTGGGTTTCCCCCTGGAGAGTCAAGGGTGACACACAGGCATGGGAGCCATGCAGAGTCCCCAAGAGAGCTTATCAAAGTACAGCCTGGTTTCTTTCCAAAAGTGAGGTCACCAGGCTCATGTGTGCAACTGCATGGGTAAGTGTGAGAGGCGAATAGACGGGGCAGGGCTCTAAGACCAGGTCTGCTTCCTCCTGGTCCTTAGAAGGAGGCACAATCTAAAAGGTCCACAACAACAGGCAGAAACAAAACACCTCCACTGAGTAGGTACTTCAGCTGCTTCCTGGAAAAGTCTGGCTATTAGGTTTCAGTTTCACACAAATTACGTCACACACAGTGTGACATCAAGCTCATCACTTGCCCATCACAAAATGGAAATAAAATCTATCCCACTCTCTCAAAGGGATGTAACAAAGGACAGACAAGAAAATGCTTTGTGAACTATAAAACAATGAACAGATGTCAGTTATGATGGAGAAAATAAAGTGAGATCTTATATATAAAGTCCCTAGAATAGCGTCTGGCTTGTAGTATCAATTAACAAATGGTAGGGCTCTTTTTCTTTTGATGGGCTCACCTCAGGTAAAAGGAAAAAGAAGCAAGGTGATGGCGGCAGGTGTCCTGTCTTCAGGCCCTGCCCAGGTGTCATTTTCCTTCCAGGAAGTACCATCAATGGTCTGAAAGACCCCTCCCTGCAACACATACACACACACACACACGCACACACATTCCGCCCCCCCCCCAGCCCCCCATCAGTAGAATTCCGCCCCCCACACCCACCCCTGTGCAAATTGGCAAGCTCTCCAGGGCTGCCAAGAAAGGCGGGATTTGGATCAAAAGCTGGCTGCAGCAGGCCTGGAGGGTTTGACAGAT
>RJWH01002986.1:0-186071 GCA_004363575.1 Solenodon paradoxus
TCTCTCTCTCTCTCTCTCTCTCTCTCTCTCTCTCTCTCTCTCTCTCTCTCTCTCTCCCTCCCCCTCCCTACCCCTACCCCTCCCCCCTCCATACACCCACACCCACATACCACTGCAGAATTTAGAGTTAAACCAATCTGGGTTCAAATCCCAGCTCACTCACTGTGATCTTTGGTACACTTAACCTCTGTAAGTTAATATATTCATCTATTAGTACCTTGGGAAGATAATGATAAACTCATAAAAGTTTTCATTAGGTATAAGTGAGACAATTCCTATAAAGTGCTCATAAAGTAATATAGTAAATACGAATTCAATATTATTACATAGTTTCCTAGGGCTAACAAAGTATCACAAAGTGGATGGTTTAGAACAACAGAAATGTATTACCTCTCTGTTCTGGAGGAAAGAAGTCTTAAAACCAAGGTGTCTGAAGGGGTTATGAGCCCTCTGAACCATATAGGAGAAAGATCTTTTCTCTTCCAGCTTCTGGTAGCCTGAGCTATTCCTTGGTGTGTGATATCATCATTTCTAATTTCAGATGGCCTTCTCCCTAGGTCTCTACGTTCAAATTTCCCCTATTTATAAGGACAGTAATCATACTGATTTAGGGTACATCCTAATGTTCTCATTTTTTTTAACACCATATTTGGCTAATGTTTATTTTATCCAGAAAAACTATTCCTTAGCCCAAATGTTCATGTTTCACAGTTCAGGAACTCAGGTCAGTGACAAACTTCCATGAAACTCAACCCAAAGAAATTCTTTACATTCCAAAATCACTTTGTACTCTGATAGATACCAGCCTGCCTCATCTCCTCACATCTTCTATGCAATCACAATTTCAGCAGAAATCAGTATGTGGCTTCTTTCTTGGTTCCATCACAGCAAATTTATGGAAGGTTGCAACCCCCAGGTATATAAGGATGTGCCAACGCTATGAAATCACAGATACATGGCCAAAAGACCATGCGTCTGAGTTCTCGATAAAGCACTGGAAGTTATGGTAGTTATTCTCAACAGCAACATCCTTCTAGACAGAAGGAAAAATGACTAGTGCTCCAGCAGCACCTAAGGAGGTCACTTTCAATTGATTACCTCTGGAAAGACACTTTTTCTAAATAAGGTCACATCCTAAGGCACTGGGGGTTAGAACTTCAATTTATCTTTTTAAAGAGGACACAATTCAACTCGTAACACTTTTACTAAATTATCCTACCAGAGATATTTTGCAAGAGGTAGGTTAGTAAATAAAATATTTTTAAAACATGTAGGCTATCTTTCTTTAGTAATTCATTATCTATTGATTTTCCTTTTTAAAGGGTGAAATACTTAGTCTTTTCCATGGAGTGACTTCGTTAACTAGTCTTTTCCACGTAATGACTTAGTGACTTTCCTTGTCTTAGCTCAATCTCGGGATGATTCTACAGATTGAGTTCTCCATCTTCTTAGGGTTTTCTGATTTTTTGAGAAAAGAAAAACTGTCATGGATCTTAGTAGCCAGGCCTGCAAACGTACATCCCACAGAAAAAGGGTATGCACACCTACTCTGAATTGTTAATCATATAACAATGTCAGCTGCAAGCATCACAACTAGAAAAGAATGGCTCTTCGATGGAACTTAAAACATACATATTCATCAACATGAATTCTTCTTAGTCAATTTCATTTTTCTCCTTCAATATATTTAATAATATTTTTTTCTTTTTCTTTTCCAGTTTTTTCTGCCATGACCTGATTCTAATGCCACTTTCATCATACAAAATAATTATGAAATTCTATACATTTATCTCTATTTCTTCATATGCTTTACCAGATGACATACTTTTGCTACTAACTGGAACATGTTGTGAATATCTGATATCCTAACACCACAATCATGGATACACCTTAAAAAGCTTCAAATTTTTTAAATTCGAGAAATAAAAAATAGGAACATCTAAGGGCAGGATGCAGGTCAGTAGGGCATATACCATTTTTCTTTTCTTTTTTTCAGGATTGTATTGATTCACAGTCATTCAAATGTATTAAAAACCTCCTCTAACAAAACCACATGGCAGAGAAAAAAACATTCTTAAGCCAATGTGAAGGGAAGAGAAGAACACAAACAGAGGAAAGGGAAGAAACTTATTTTATAATTTAACAAGATGGACTTCCAAGCAAGAAGTTTTTTTTGCCTTCTAGAAAGTGCTGGTCAAATATCACTTCTTAGTAGCCAGAAAAAAACAAGGTGAATTCTTATCTTTATTTACACCATACATACAATCATGAGAATGTAATCATAAATCAAGCTCTCATCAACTAAATCACATTTTCTCTTAATTTAGAGGGGAATTTTTTTAAATATTTGTCTTTAATGGCAGTCATTTATCATTTTAACTTAAGTTTTTCTTAACCTCAATTTTCTCAACTAAGCTACCTGAAAACAAATTATACTCCCGAGGGATATATATTTCAAAGAAAATGTTAACCAGATTTGATCCCAGGGAGGGCAAGCAGTCATTGCTAATGCGTGGCAGTAATGAATCATGACCACAAGGTGGCACTATAAGCAATGGGCTATTGACACTTTTTTAATCTTAAAAACTGATGTAGGTGACTAAAGAAAACTGCAAAACTCTGAGACTGCAATACAAAATGAAGATAAGGAAAGATAACATAAATGGAAAAAGAGCAGCTATAATTATTACATACAAAATACCCCATGTCTCCTATTACACATAAGAAGTCATTTCAAATACTTCTGTAAGATGTAAAACCATTACTATGTACACATAACATCATAATAGATACATAGAAAAACCCAAAGATCCAGTAAAAACATGCTATAAATAATAAATGAATAGAGTAAAGTGGCAGGCTACAAAATTAACATACAAAAGTCTGTTATATTTCTATATGTAATAATGGACTAGCAGAAAGAAAACTCAGAAAGAAAAATCCCATTTACAATTGCATCAGAAGGAATGAAATAACTTGAAATAAATTTAACCAAAGAGTGAAAGAACTACACTCTGAAAGCTACAAGCAATGGGCTATTGACACTTTTCAATCTTAAAAAATGATCTATGTGACGCCAAAGAAAACTGGAAAATCTGAGATTGCAATGAAGATGAGGCTTTCCATTATATAAATGGAAAGAGATAATTTTAAAAGAAATAGAAGATACCAAGAATTAGAAAGATATTCCATTCTCACTTATGGAAGAATTAACATTGTTAAAATGGCCATATTACCTAAAGCAATATATTAATTTAATGCAATTCCCACTGAAATCCCAATGATACTCTGTGTAGGTTAGAACAACAAATCATGAGATTTATTTGAAACTACAAAAGATTCTGAATACAATCCTGAGGGGAAAAAACAAAACAAAAATGGATGTATAATGCTCCCTGATTCAGCTACAATGTAAAGCAATAGCAATCAAATAAATACAATGAGGGCAAGGACTGCCTCTTGAATAAATGGTGATGGGAAAACTGAACAGTCACATGCAAAAGAATAAAATTAGACCTTTACCTAACACTATACACAAAAATTAATTCAAAATGGATTAAAGACTTAGAAGTAAGATCTGTAATTCTAAAATACATAGAAGATAACATGCAATATACTCCTTGACATTGACCTAAGGAATGTCTTTGGGAACTTGAGTCCAATGCCAAGGGAAACAAAAGCCAAAATAAACAAATGGAACTATACCCAACTAAAAAGTTTCTGCACAGCAGAAGAAATTATCATAAAAGTGAAAAAATATCCTCCTGACTGGAAGAAGATATTTGCAAAACATACATTGACAAGAATTTAATATCCAAAATATATAAAGAACTCACAAAACTCAACAGAAAAAAAAAAAAATCAAAAGATGAACAGAAGAAGTGAATAGACATTTGTCCAAAGAAGACATACAGATGACAATAGGCACATGAAAAGATGCTCCTCCTTGACTATTATAAGGGGAAATACAAAACAATGAGAATATAACTTCAGACCTGTGAGACTGGCTATTATCTAAAAGACTGGAAATGGAAAGAGCAAATGTTGGTGAGGATGCAGAGAGAAAAAGGAACACTTATACAGGATTGATAAGAATGTAAGTTATGCAATCATGCTAGAAAGCAGTATGAAGAGGTATCAAAGATTGAAAATAGAAATCTATATGATCCCATTATCCCACTTTTGCGTATTTACCATAAAAATACAAAAACATTAATTCAAAGAGATATATGCAACCCATATTTATTGCAATAGTAATTATAATAGTCAAAAAGCTGGAAACAACCTAAGTGCCCAATAAAGATGAGTGAATAAAGAAAATGTGGCATGTGGAATACACAATGGAATACTGTTCGGCTAGCCAATAAAAGATAAAATCAAGCCATTTGGAACAATATGTATGAAGCTGAAGGGAATTTTGCTTACTGAGATAAATCAGAAGGACAGACATCATATGATTTCACTTGTATGTGGTAAATAGAAAAAACAGAGAAAAAAATGAACCAAGGCAAACAAAATCAGACTTTTATCTACAGAATCAAATTAGAGGTTATGAGAAGAGAGACAGAAGGGAGGACAAATCAGGTAAGTAGGTTTAATTATGTGGTGAAGGATAGTTTTGGACTGTTGATGGTAAAGGTAATATAATATATACAGATGTTGGTTTATGATGATGCTATATAAACCCAAACTTACATAATATTATGATGCGATGTCCCTTTAATAAAACATTTTAATTGGGAAAAAAGACTATTATTTACTGTTATGAATTAATTACTTGAAAAATGAAACAAATTCATGAGTCTTATTTTTTTTGATGAACTTAATGTAAAATTTTTCATGTATTATGGGTTCCTTGATTTTTCTTTTATTTTGAAAGACACGGCACCAGTAAATTTATAGTTGAATTGCAGGACAGAAAAGAATGATTAGTTCACTAGTTAGAGCCATAACATAAACAAGTTGAGTCATCCAGTCTGTGTAATCTGATTGTTTCAGTCAACTAAGCAAGAAAACTGGTATTGACAGATTAGAAAAGTGACCTTCCAGATAAAGAATTCTGAAGGTGCTGAGGATCTTTTATCAGAAGTGCATGACAAACTCAACTCCCAAAATGGTAGAACTTAATAAAAGAAATAAGCAATTGCACTTCTCTTTAATGCACTCGTATTCATATTTCCTTCTTTGAGATTCTCACTTCTACTTAGCAGCTATCAATCAACACCACGATGACTGCCTCTTGCTGTGTAATTGTTGGAGTGATTGGGAATAGAAGTGATTTATATGAAAATTTGAAATGTGCCAATTACTGAAAAAGATCTATAATTTGAGAGTTTCTTAACACTGTGCTGATTTTACATGGATATTAGAGAGCTAAAATTATCCAGAGAAAAAAAAATGCATGAAAATTACAACAGCATGGAAAATGAACAGTTAACCATTAAAAATCTAGAATGAATAACCTTCTCATGAAATTGATATCATATTGGCCTACATACACTTTTAATGAGCCAAAGCATACCCAGAAAGAAAGCACATATAAAATATGCCAGCTTCTCCCTTAAGCATTTTCAAATTATGGAGTTTTATTCTTTAAACTTTTGCTCTTGAGTCTACACTGATTTGTATCTACTTATGTTTCAGTTCCCAATTAAATCAAAAGCCCCTTGGACTCAGTACTGTATCTCCTAATTTTTAAGTACTCCACAGTTACAATAATAATACTTATAATATAGGCTGCTGTTTGTTAAGTTCTTATTAGCAGCTAGGTAGCGTGGTAAGTAGATACCATTTCACATAAACCTCACCAAAAATCCCGTTAATAAAGAAGAAACAAAGGTATAGGTTAATTTGCCAAGTTTAGCCAACTACCAAGTAGCAGAGGCCAAGCTTTTTATTTAGTTGCTCACACTGTTTGCTCTGTCCTACCACCGCCCAGGTCTTCACTGGGGAACTTGGGATCTGTGTGGGACTGCCCCAAGGGCACACTTGACTGCTAGGCCACCAGGTACATCCAGAGACCAAGTTTTGAGTCCAAAACACTTGATGCCACAGCGTGTGGCTTGCCTTGGAGAGAAGAGGTACAAGCACGTTGTCTGAAGTCTGACTCCGAAGCTGACTGACTAGTTTTATGTCTTGGCATATGACTTAGTCTATGGCCCAATTAGTTCATTTGCTTGTTTTTTTTAATTATTGTACCATCTAGTAGTTTATAAATTAGAAGTCTGAAGTCGGACTCCGAAGTTGACTGACGAGTTTTATGTCTTGGCATATGACTTAGTCTACGGCCCAATTAGTTCGCTTGCTTGTTTTTTTAAATTATTGTACCATCTAGTAGTTTATAAATTAGAAATTCAAAAATTCTTACTAAGAACCTTTCAGCTCCTTCCAGGAACTTCTAAATTGCACAAATTAGCCCTTTTGTGATTCAAGAATTTCTCTGAATATGGTAGCTGAATGTTCAAAATGCCTTTGAAAGTGAAAAGAATACTATTCCTTACTAATTGTTTTGGTTTTAATGAGTCTCCAGAAAATGATAGGAGCCCCTATTATGCTTCTGCCTTATGTGATTTTGTCTCAAATCATAGATTTCCTAGTACTCCCAGAAGGCTATGAATATTTGGTAAATGAAAGCCACACACAGGTTAAATGAAATGAAACTGGAGGTAAAACCTTTCAATAAGGTTTAATAACATTGAGATTTGGTACTCTGATCATTTACAAGAAAAGTTTACTATTCATTCACACTGTGAATTTCTACTGCTAACCTCACTTGACATTATAGACATTTTAGTAGATCCACGGAAGAAAAGCAGTACTATATTCTCTACGATAACCTAGAATGATAATATCCAGAGCACAGTGTCACATATCAGAGTCCAGGAGGATCACTACTGAAAATCAGACTGTATCTTATTTCAGTTATATCAAATAACAGTTGATTTATTAGTCTATTGGAGCAACTGGTGTTTGTTTCACAAAAGAGCCAGAGTAATGGTGATTTCCAGCCATGATGGAGTGTCCTGTAGGAGACAGTCTAGTTGTAGCCATCCAATGGACATTGCCTGCATGAGGATTAAACCAACTGATACCCAGAATGTTTAAAGAAAATGTTAAGACATGTTTAAAAGCACATTTAAACCATCAGCTTGCAGCTTCTCAGGAGTGGAAGGACCTGAAAGGGTTGAAGATGTCATAGTACCAAGGTTAGCTGACAGGTAGAAAAATATAATTTATTAGACTATTAGAAGTACTCTTAATAACTTTCACTTAAGTAATTTTCAGCATAAATTGATGACCTCTTTAAAACATACTGGCAGTATCTCTGACCTGATGAAAGGACATGGCTAGAAAATCAATACTCCTGCAGACATCTCCCCCACCAGTTGAGAGTGTTTTGTTATCAAATGTATTTGTCCTCAAACCTGTTTATGTCTGTTGCACTTACTACTTTTTATGTAATAAAAATCATGAAGCTGAGAACATGAAAAAAGAATTATTATTTTTTCCAGGAAATATTAAGTTTCCTAGAAAACTTAAAAGGTTTGAAAAAATTGTGTCGTCCCTCCAAAAAAAAGAGTTGTCAAGTTATACGTGGGTAAAACAATTATAAAATATTGCAGAAAAGTCATAATATCCTAAAAGCATCCTATATTTTGTATTCTATATTTATATTATTCTTTACAAGTGCCTTTTAACTTTAGCTCCATTTTAAATAAAACCAAATTATCAATCATAGATAATCAAGATAATGCATTATGGATGTGATTTGTATTCAGAAAAAAAGTGGTTCTTTAGATAGTGGATTCATGATCAAAGCAACACTTGCCTGACATGAAAAAGATTGTCCAATGATATATATTAATATTTTAAATTAAAATAGAATGTTTAAGACATATATGTATTATTTCAAAATAATTCACTATTTTCATGAATTGGAGGTTTAACTGAGTAATCTCCAGTACCTGTCATATCAAATAAAAAGGCTTCTTTTATGTAGCTGCAATCCTATTTTCAACCTAATCTTGTAGAGTCACATCTTTCCAGTTTTACAGAATATGCAATAACTTTAAAATTCCATTTATTTTACTCAAATACCAAAAATTAAAATGTTCATTTTGAAGACTGAGTATAATAGTAATATTTTTGTGAGCAAACATTCCTGTAAGAACATCTTTCTGGGTATTTTGCAGACAGAGGAGATTCAGCCATTGAAATCCTTTTACATAGCACAATTTCAGGGAGCCCATGAAGACTCAAAAAATATATCCCCCAAAATATATGTCTCCACCAGCTTGTACAATGCCACAGGTGATACTACCATCTTTACTACTTTCTGAGAGCAGTTCTTTTCACCGTCAGAATCAAGAGCCTGAGGACCCTCTAACCCTCATGGAGGAAAAGAGAAAGAACAAAGAACAAAATACCTCAGAATGTTAAATACATATTTCGAGTTTCCTAATTTTCCCTAATGCTTAATAAAATTAAGTATTTTCCGAAGCATTCGGTTATCATGGAACAACTATTCACTGACACCTCACAGAATCACCATTCTGAGGAACATCATCAGTGAAATGTTTGCTTTTCAAACCATAGTTTCCTTCTTTCTAGAAGACTAAGGGTACATACCAATCTAGGCATGTGCCTAAAGTGAAGAGGATACATATGGAAATCCCTAATGCAGTTAGTCACTCCATAAATGTTGGTTTTGCTATTTTTTCTTATCAAAAATAGATATTTTATTAAACAGCCATATGAATACAAAAAAAAGATTACTGCCTTAAGAATTATTTTGTTTGGAAACTAATATGTCATGTGTGACTATTGTATGAAAAAAGATGGGGTCTACTCTCTTCTTATGGAATTATAAAAACAGAAGACATTCTCTGTTGTGTATTCATTTTTATCGTTTTTTACATTTATTTACTTTTATTTTTATAATATAGTAATTTTATTATTATTTCTTTGTTTACAAAACCATACTCATTTTAAGATATTGAACTAGTTGCTCAGTCTATGGGTATTACACACCATACCCACCACTGAGTTCCAAATCCCTTACCACTATCTGTTCCTTTCCTCCTTCTTTCCCCACTCCCACTCTCCTGGCAATCACCATTTTAGACCTGTGGGCTTTGCTGGGGTTTAGAACTGTTTGTTTCATTTCACTATATTCCACATAGGAGTGAAACCATCTGGTGTTTCTTTTTTTCTTTCTGATTTATTTTGTTTAACATGATCCCCTCTAGTTCCATCCAGATTGTTGCGAAGAGCACCATTTCATTTTTTCAGTAGCTGTATAGAATTCCATTGAGTATATACCATAGCTTCTTTATTTAGTTATTTGTTGATGAGCACTGAGGTTGTCTCCATGTCTCGGCTATTGTGAACTGTGCTGCTATGAACATCCGGGTGCAGATATTTTTCCTGATTAGAGATTTTGTATCCTCTGGGTATATGCCTAGGAGTGGGATTGCTGGATCAAATGGTACTTCCTTCTTTATTTTTTTGAGAAATATCCATACTGTTTTTATTTTTGACTTTTATTTAAGAGGAAAGGTATAGGTAGGAATGAAGATGAGCAGGCAGGCCGGGAGGAAAAGAGAGGAGGAAGAAGCATTCCATTTATTTTAATTGTTCACACTGGTTGTTCCCCGCTGAACCTGGGACTCAAACCTCGGGGTATGTGGTCTGTGTTCCTTTGGAAGCAGTTGATCAAACTGCTCCTCCACCAGGGTGCACTTTTTTTTTTTTATTAATTCATTGTGTTATGACAAAAAGAGTCAGGCAATTTTCTTTTACTAGATTTTTAATGGCTCTCAAACTTTCCCCAGAGAAATCTTTCTTAATGCTTTCTCCTCCTTGTAACAGTCCATCCACGAAGAGCTAACCAGTTGTGTAAAGTGAAAGTCAGTGAGAAGATACATTGCAAGCATAATTTCTAGTGAGTTAAGTATAAGAGGCTTTTGGGTGCTAACCAGCATCACACACCAAATCTTATGCAGCACCTTTTTCTCCTCTCTTCTAAAAATTGTGAGACTCTTCACTCTCAAGCTGTAACCAATGAAAGCAAACCAGGTTTGGCCTCATAAACCAATGAAATCAATGAAAAGCAAACCAGGTTTCGCCTCATAAACAAAACATTCATCTCCAGCCTTTTATAACTATCCCAGTGATCTGAGGTTGCCACCCCTGTTCAGACTGAGCCTTTGGGAGTCACCTCCCAGTGGGTCCAGAGCGTCACCGGAGCAAGCCTATGGTGAGTGAAAAATCAAAAACTATTTGAAAAGAATCTGTCTGATCTGCCCCGTGCAGCTTCTCGAAGCTGCTTGCTTCTCCGCTATACAAAAGACTGCACGCTATCATTGCCCATCTTAGAACTTCACGACTTTCCTTACACTTAACATTTTTTGATGTCATAAACATATATATCCACTTATTATTGCTTCCTCAACCATCCAGATAAAAGCAAAGCCCTCTCTACCTTGTGTTTCCAGATCAGCTTCCCAGGCTACAGCTTGTGAGTCACCCAGCATCCCGTGCTTCGCCGAGTCCTAAGCTGGGTTCAACACTCCTATAACATGCCTGAAAGTCTTCATCATTTCTGAAAAAGGAGATCAGTGTTTTCATTTTGCAGTGAGATCTATAAATTATGCATAAACAGAGTCTGAATTATCTGGGTCTACTGTCATTCAGAAGCCCATTTTCTCTTCAGTCTGACTCCTCCACTGAGACAAAAAGGCTGGAAGCCAAAAGGATAAGTCGAGCAGAGAGGTCCATAGAGAAGCAGCTTACAAACCCATGGCTAGTGGAGCCTCTGAAATCTCCTTGATTTCTGTAGCTCCATTAAGTTTTTTCCTGCTCAAAACTAACCAGAGCCTTCCAGGTGCCCACTTCCAGGTGCACCACTGTCCTGCTGTGTTCAAAGTCACTGGCATGCAAGCTGAACATTTTAGTGACCTGTAAGCCTGATTCAAGTATTCTCACACAGTGTTCGGTTAACTGATCCTCGGTACCTATCATACAGACTAAAGCAACTGATAGCCTTAGTGCCTCTTGTACCTTAGAAAACATACAAGAATGACAATATGAGCAATTCACTCCACTTCCAGAAAGACAAGCAATTCACTAGAGATGTGCAATGCTGTTTCCTAAAGCAGCATCAATTCTTATGCGGTTATAAAGAAAAGCTATTAGTCATGGCAGAGAATGAATGAAGTAGAAGAATACTCTGCCTAGGGCTAAATCACACCTGAGGTGAACTACAAATAAAAAAGAAAATGAGAGTTCATTTCCTCTGTAAAAAAAAAAAAAAAAGAGAGAGCACTTTTTTCTGTGAATTCCCTTTATGCACAAACTAAGGACTTATGTCATTTACATAGTGGGAAAACGGATGCACTAACTGACCACTGAGGTAAAAATCATAATACTTACACATTTGCATTGGCAAAGTTGTTCATTATAGTTGTGAATTTCCCCACTTTGACAGAGAACAACTTTCCCGGTTGGCAGATCATAAAGTGTTTCGTCTCCTTCAATGGTGTTATTTGTCCGGTGTATTCTCAGTGAGTCACTGCTCCTCATTTGAAATTCCTTCAACCTGACATTGAGGAGAATCTATCTAAATACCAGGAGCCCTCTTAGAATCTTTCAATCCCTCCCCTGCCAAAAAGACCAAGTGGGTCAATGACACATTGTAGTCAAAATTGAATGTCATCAGCATTAGCATGACAACTCATCTTGCCCTGAGACTTTTGTTCCTATCCCAATATTTTCCAACAACTGTCTCATGTTCCTTAAAAAAACAGATGGGAAGAGAGGGAGCTCGAGCACTGGAGTGAAGGAGGGAATATAACTGAATTTATTGTGTGACCTTTAGATCAAACCTAAAATACGTACTGTTGCAGTTCCATCTTTAAGAAAAAGAGAAATAAGCAAAACCAATAATCTCTAATGAGCCTTCAACATCACACTGGTAGAGACAGGTGGAGGTGGGAATGGACTTTAGTAAAAACTGCATATGGTTAGCAATTCTGTGCTCATCTCGGAAGAAAACAGTAATTATTCTAATCAAATAACTACTCAATCAATGAGCAATCACTTGTATTTTGAATGCTTTATGGTTCAGATGCTGTAGTTCTACTATTGATGTCAAAATACTGACCCCCACACTTTTGCTTGTTAAATAACACAATTGATCCATAACAGAACTTAAAGTTTTTAACTTCAAAATTATATAGCAGTACATTTTAAAGAACTACAAATACTTAGGTAGAGGAGAGCTTTTTAAAAGGATCTAAAATATAATATTATTTTATATTTGGAAGTGGCAGTTTATGACTGCAGAAAACAAGCTGCAGAAAGTCTCATCAGAAAACACCTTCCTGGCTCGTCAAGATAAGGCTCTTGTAGATTCATAAGTGTTCGTAAATGTTGCAAAACATATATCTAAAGGAAGAGTATTATCTTCTTCCTGTAAGTTCCCTGTTTCAATTTTAATTGGGTCGGGCTAGGGAGAGGCCATTTGGATCATAATAAGGTCTCTTATTCTCAGCTTCAGACTACACAGGAGACTTTAGTTACATTTGACTCTAACACATTTACACTCATGATAATACTTTGGGGGAGTGTCTGACAACTCCTTGGGGGTTTCCCAACTATAACAACTTAAACAATATTTTACTGGTCTTTTCCCAAGTCTAAAAGTATCTACCAAATATAATATTAATAAAAATAAGAATTCAAAATAACTAGAGATCAATTTCATTTATCAAGTGCTAATGAATTGAGCAATAAATCAAAATAATGCACAACCAAGCAGGGCTCATCCAGAAATAAAGGTAATACAAATCCAAAGTTAAACAGTTTCCAAACATTATATAAACTAATAAAAGTGCAAAGTCATAAAGCACGACTGCTCAGAGTTGGGATGGGCTTAAATATGTAACTAGTTTCAGAGTGTCTGTTTAATTTAATTCTATCAAAATGCCTGCAAAAAACATGAATCAAAATGTTCTGTTAGACAGATGATAATGAGAAATTACTAAAATATTTCTGCCATTCATTCTATTTGCCTCTTCAATAAACACCTGCCTCCTATTTATTCTTAATCTATTTCCACCAACATTTCTATTTCTTACAGTGCTTAATAGTATATTCTATGTAGAGTTGTATTACAATGGTTTATTTTGTCCTTCAATAAAAGTAGGCAAATACTTATATTTGTCAACTATTTTCAGAAATCCATGATCACCAATAGTTAAATAGTTGTAATACTCTTTTGATCCTATAAGCCAAGTTGGTTACTGTTTTACATGAAATATTTTGAAGATTCCTTAGCCTGAATAAGATAACCTCAGTAAATCCAAGTATCAGCAGAAGAAGAACTCAACTATGCCAACCTAAATCTCACTGTGGCATTTGGATGTGGTCCCAGCATGACTGTGATTGCCATAGAATGTGACAATATATACTTTACTTCAGTGTTGGCTGGGGAACAGAAATTTAAAAAAAAACGTTTTTTTATTCTCAACTCCTGTGGTTGAAAGATACAGATGATTCACCATGAATCCTTTTTTCTTTTTCTGGAAGTACATATGAGTTCCAACAACTGTGAGAGGAGAAACAAGGAAGTACTTAGGAGGCTTGCATAAGATCACTGACATACACTCCTTCCGGGGACACTCCTTAAGCAGGCTTTTCCCACCCCCACAAAACGGAGCTACCCCAGTGTGTTGCCCACCAAACAGCCACAGAGTTCCACAGCATGCCACTGTCCGACCGTGTGTCCACAGCCAGCCAAACGCTGCATGGTAATAAAGCCTATAGTTTTAAAGCAGAGTTTAAAGACAGAGATTCAACTCTCGTTTTCCAATTGTGCAACCTGGAGCAACACATTTTAAAATCCCTAAATCTCTTCTTGTTCTTTTTTTTGGGGGGGTTTCTCTAAAATGAGTTTAAATAAAACATTTCTGACGTATCCTTGCTTTCTATGATTTTCATACATTCAGAGCACTTGGTTAACAGTTTTCTACAAGGATTTACAAGATGCTTACACAGCTTTTGTCTCCTTAATCAGCTCATTGTACACACGACAGGAAGAACTGTGACCTCCTTCTAGGTTCTTCCATGTCCTATTAACTGGCTCTACATATTAAATAGCATCATTTCTACAATGAACTCAATAGGTAGTCTTTTCTGTGAGCTCTCCTCTTTCTAAGCAGTGAGAATAGTCAATGTGCTGTTTACAAAAAACGACAAGGCAGGTAGAGGAGAGAAAAGAATGCTCACCCCCGTCAGTCTCAGTTCCTCAGACCTCCTGCAAGACAAGACAGACTGCAGTCACATCATCTACAGCTTCTAAAAATCAATAATTATCTTATCTATCTTAGAAGAATATTGACAGAATCGTATGAGTTAATACATATATATATATTTGTGAAGTTTCCACAAATGTACATTTTGATGTTGTTAAACTGATTGATGTTTCTACATAGCAAATGTAAAAAACTGTATACCTGGCATGTATTCTGTCATTTTCCAGTTGACTATCTTTCTAAATATAGCACCAGATCCACAGGTATTTCTGTTGGATGAGCTCCCTGCCTTTAGTGCCCATAACAAGCACAGTACAAATATTTTGCATCATTGAACCATGAAGGACAGAGATTTTTTTCCAAAGTATTTTCTGGGAATAATTGTGAAGGATCATCTTCCAGGTGAATGACTATAACCTTGTACTTTCAGCACAAATAGAACTATGTTTTATGTATTGGGCCTAGTGAAGATGTAATTTCAAGGAGAAGGAATGACTTATTACTCTATGCATAGAACAACAAGCCTTGCCTAACCCAGGGATCATGCATAATCTTCCCCCAGTGACAATTTAAAGACAAGAAAGGAAGAATCCATTTAGATGCTAGTTTTCCTTAGTTAAGAAATCTATGCAGCGGACCAGAAGTTTGGCATCACGTGTACAGTTTGTTGTTTTTAACTGGATGGGTCTTTAAAGCTTAATGCAACAGAAACATCCTTGGCACCCAGTCACAAGCATCAGGACCAAACCTTAAAACAAGGGATATTCTAGGTCTAGAGAAAAAGGAGTTTATTTTCAGTCTCCAAGAGTAAATAATTTCCATCATCCTGTCTCAGAGGTTAAAGCAGGAGTCCTTCCCATCACATCTCATGACTATCTGAATCATGAAGGTGTTGTGTTAAACTCACAGATTGAGACTTTCAAATACATCTAGAATCAAATACTGAAGAGGAGCAATGGATTCTTAAAGGTCCATCCAAGGACTGTGATTCACTTGTTTTTATGTCAAGAGAAAAATTCAAGATTTCTTTTGAAGGCTCATTCTGGATTTGAAAATAGAAACTTGGACAAAATACCTAGAACAAATTTCAGTTACACTGAACACAATTACCACTAAGAACTCATAACAATCAAATTCATGTCAGTATGAAATTATTTGCAAAATTAATCAGAAACTTTTTTTTAATTGGCAGAGAGAAAACAGATATGGATGGGTTTGGGGAAACAAAGTGTACCAAGTAATCAAGTCACAAATGCAGATGGAGTTAAGATCTTCCTGGGTCTATGATGGACATAATTACTCAGTGTTATTATACTCTGGGTGGCATCTTTAAAGAGAAGGTATTGACTTCTCAGTCTCTTATTATATGCTATAGACAGCAATTCTTCCAAAACACCAAGCACATTTTGCAGATGAACAAAGCATCTTCCGGTCTTCCGATGGTGTCAATTAATTCTAGTGAGGCATCATTTTAAATTTTCTCCAGTGAGAGTTTCAATATTGCATTTTCGTTTCATTTAAACCCCTTTTCAAGAACTGTGTCTAATAGACCTGCAGAGCATCTCTGGGCAGCTCTAACTTACATAACCTCATTTTTCAAAACTGTTCATTACTTTCTCCCCCTCTTAACATCCTCTCACTACAGCTCAGGGCCTCCCTTGGGGGACTTTGCTGCCTGCTTTGGTAATATAGTGATGCTTACCTTTGAGACTTTGTCTCATTTCTAAATGGAGTGTGCAGAATATGAAGGGGGTGGCAAAACACCGTTGCTGATTGGCAGTGGAATCAGAATCTACCAGTGAAAATAGCCTACAATCACATCTAACCAGAATACTATCCAGGGCACATGTGGGCGATATAAAAGGAAATAATGGAAAATGACCCCCCTCCCAAAAAAAAAAGCTTTTATGTCTACCTCCAACACAGAGAAAGAAGAAAGGGAAAAATAAGCATCTAAGCATACTTGAAAATCAATATATTGTTAAAAACAAAAACTATGGAGTAGGCTACAAAGTCATCTTACATTCTATTTGAAATTGTCCAACAAGGAATATAATGCAGCTTCTGTTAAATAGCAAGCTCCATAACTTTGCTAAACATAGGAAAAAAACTCTAAATAGGCTGCAAGACATTTTATACTCAAACACCTCACTTTACTGCTCATGAAACTGAACACTTTGCAAATTTGGACTTAAAGTGCAACTTTTTAAAGACAAAGAAAGCTTTGGTTAGAGTAATCATTACCTCCTTTTCATCCTTCAAGGAGAGAAATACATTAGAAACCATAAATTTAAAAATGTTTTGTTGTCAGTGAAAACACAAAAAAATGGAATACAAGAAAAACATTAGATTCTCTACTTGATAGTTACATGTATACAAAGGCATCATTATTTCTTAATAATTCCTCTTTGACCAATTAGCTTCTCTTGCAGACATAAAGCTCAAATTTGGTTGCAGATATTTATGCAAGTTTTAATGCTACTGAGAAATGGAATTTGGGAATAATGCTTTACTCAATCATACAAGTCCCCTGAAATGTAGTGAGCATAGAGAAACTCAAATACTATTTAACCCTCTATACATGTGCATCAAAATCTTTATGTTCATGACCTTGGAAGTGAAGATAACTCAAAAATGATTAACATCCACAAAGTAGTCTCGTGTGTCGTGAGAAAAACAGGCAGAAACAATGCCCAGCTCTGCCATGTGCAAGCTGAGTAAGCCTAAGACACATTCTCAAAATTTCCCACATCCAGCTTTCCCATCGTAAAGTGAGGATGATAATAATTATCCTCTAGGTTGTTAGGAGAATTAGATGAGATATGTATGTGCACAGCACCTATCACATAGCAGACATTTAGTAGATGGTTTTCATTCTTTTCTCATTTAAGAAGAAACCCATAGTGATACCTCATGCTCCTTTGATGTCTATAAATACAAATTTAAATACTGTAGTAAAGATAATGTGAAATTACATGCTCATGTGGGAGAGGGGTAGGTTTAAAATGCCATCAAGTAGCAGACAGGTGCCTTAACTAGAATTTCCAGCCCAGGTGTAATCAGAAATCCATACTTCAAATGTGGCTATGACAGGTACCCTCAGGATCTTTATCTGTCATCAATAGTGTGGTACTAAGCCAATATTAGAATGGGCTTTTATTGGAGAGATTAGTAGATTGTGATGAGTATAAGGCATATTAGATATAGACTTTCGTTACTGAAATGCAGAAGGGGTATTCAAGATATGCATATTGGTAATAAAATTCTAGAGCTAAGCCCCAACTTTATATAAGGTATAAAAATCTAGCAAGCTCATACTTATATATAAGGATAGACTTTGAGGCTATATAATCTTGCCAAGGAGTCAAAGAATTTGGTTGCCTGATATTCACAAGAACAACCAGATTCTGCTTCTGAATTATTGCAACGGTTGTTTGTTCACCTAAAACAAAGACTGTGGACTTTATAAAGCTTGTTGAACAGGGTGTCTGAAGTATTTGACCCAGCTTGTCAATAAACGTTTTTTTAAATAAATGTCTTCCTATGCATCAGAATTTGGTCTGAGACCTACTTTCATAAAACCAAGTAGCAAAGATATAGGAAAGTAGTCAACTGTCACCTACTTCAAAATTTTGGGAGCTATTACTATATACCTAGGAGCTATTATGAAGAACCTACTAGTTGTGTGTGACCAAAGTGGCTTAGAGCAGTTTACATAATACTGGTCTTTTTTTCCTAGTTAAAAGACATACTAACTTAGACCTATGGCTAATGAATTCCTTGTGGAATGCATGCAGACCAGAATAAATCAAAGGAATGAAAATAAAGTAAAATTTGAAATCAAAGGAGTATAATTTTTTAATTACAATATTGAAGCTAATAAAAGTTAAGTAAGTTGATATACTGCTTTTGGCATTATAAAGTTAATACAATTTTCTGAAAAGAAAGTGTGGTTGAAATTTATCAAGAGCTGTAAAGACGTTCTTCCAATAAGCAATTGAAAAGATGCTCAACATCATTAGGCATCAGGATAAGATAAATCAAAAGTAGCGTGAAATAACACTTCATACCCATTAGAATGGCTATACCAAAAAAAAAATAATAATAAAAATCATTGGTAAATATGTGGAGAAACTGCAACATTCAAACATTGCTGGTGGAAATATAAAATTGTGGAGTCATTTGGGGAAACAGTCTAGTAGTTCCTCAAAAGGTTAGAGTTATCATATGACCCAGCCAATTCCTCTCCTAGAGACATAATTAAAAAAATGAAGACATTGGCCACACAAAAACATAAATGTGTGTTCATAGTAGCTTTATTCATGATAGTCAAAGAATGGAAACAACCCAATGTTCATAAACTGATGAATGATGATAAATGTGGTATATCTATACAACCGAGTATTATTCAGTCATAAAAAGTATTAGTATTGATATATGCTACAACATGAATGAATCTTGAAAATGTTATGCTAAGAGAAAGAAGTTAGTCATAAAGGATCACATATTGTATGATCCCATGTATATGAATTGTTCAAAAGAAGCACATCCATAGAGAAAGGAAGTAAACTGATAGTTTCTTAAGACAGTGAGATGGGGCCAAATAGAGAGTGACTGTTAATGGGTTTTGGGATTGATCTAAAATTGAATGTGGTGATGGCTACACACCATAAATTTGGAGGTATATCTTTATTTATAAGTTGAAATAAATGAATACAAAGAAATGCCAAGAATATTAATAGTACTACATGTAAAAGTTAGTATTAAAGGGGATTTTAATGTTTCCTTTTTGTGTTTTGCTATTTTTCAATATAAGATTATATTACTTCCATAATTAGGAAATATTGCAAATGCACTAAAAATACTAAATTTTATACTTTAAATGGTGGATTTTCTGGTGTGTCATTATCAAAATAAACTACCAAAAAAAGTTAATGCTCAAATCCCTTGACCCAGTATTCTTAAGCATCAGTTTTAACCATAAGAAATTGGTAATTTTTACCTCAAAGTAGCAATTTAATATAACTATTCTAAGATGTGTTTCAAGATTTATTTATAAAAAAGTCCATTAATTGTACCTTATTAACAAGATTTTGGAAACAACCTAAATGTTGAAGAATAAAATAATTAAGTAAATCATTGCATAATTGCATGGTAGAATATAATGCAAACATGAAATGTATCTATAAAGAGTTACTTAATTCATGATAAAATGTATATATTACATGATTTAAATTTGGAAACAGATCATTATTTATAGATAAATATAAAAATAGGAATATACATCAAGAATATTATCAGTTTTACCCCAAAATAGGATTATGGGTGATTTCAATTTTTTAAAGTCTGTACTTTACAAAATTTCAATAATCAGTTGACATTACTTTTATAATTAGGAGATAATCTTATCATAAAAGAAAAAATAACAAGAAATACAGAGATGTCCAGTTGAAAGATAGCCAATATAATTGGAATTTTTTAATTTCACTTTAAATCAAAAAGAATTTGACTTAAGTTTTAAACATTCCAGTTCAAGGATTTCAGCATTCTACAGTGAAAAGAAGCAACTTTGCTGTTTTTCAGACAGCGGCACTAAACTAGCAGTTTAAAGAAGATAGTTCTCTGTCTGAATTTGAAATCAATAAACAAGGCGTTACAACATCCTGTTCTTGTTCTTTAGTAATAATTCTCTCTGCCAACAAGTGCTTATTTCTAATCTATGATTACAGATCATTCTCCCTTGTTTAAGTCCTGTATAAACCAGATAGAACATTTATAAGACAGTATTTATCATTCTGTACTTTTAGAAGTGGCTTGCCTAAAAGATTATTTCATGTATTGCCAGATATTAAAAGCCATAATATGTTGATTCCTGAAAATCAGAAATGGAATGTATTCTTCTCAGTCCCCAACTTTTCCCAGATGCCCCCAGAGTCCTGTCTGTCCAACACTATATATCTACAGTCTGACTAAGTCAGGTGAAGATCATCCAGTCTCCTCACCTCTCCAGTCTAGATGCTAGTAAACTGATACTGTGATTATAGCTTGATACTCTATAAGGGGATACAGCACAAAGATGCTAGAGGTGAATATAATAAAAATCCAACACTGTCTTACACTCTATGTTTAGTCTTACGGCGGCTTAGAAAGACACACACCTTAGGTTCACACCTGAAATTAAGAGAGATAGAGATTTAGTTGAAGTGTTTTTACAATTTATCATGGTTATTTGAGAGAAAGATGTGAATTAAACTTGCTCCTTAGTGCAGGATTCTGTTTTACTATAAAACCTTTTACTATTACCTCAACTTAATTTAGCATGTTCACATGAATAAAGTTACATGAAATTGTTGAATTATCCAAATAATAAAAAATTAAATATCGAATCACTACTTGAAATTGTTTCACATATACCCATTTATATGTATATACATATACACATTTTTACTTTGTTTATTGTCTGTCTTTAACACAAAAAGTAAACTCTGAGAAGGGAGGAATTTTTCTATATCTCATTCATCAATTTAATCCAAGCATTTGGAACAGGAATTCTAAATAGGAATTCAATAGGTAGTGAATGTACAAACTTCTTCCACGCAATGGAACACTATACAGCTGTTAAAAATTATATTTGGATCAATGATCACTCAAAATCCTCCTTATTTGGTCTTATACCTTATTTAGTTCATTAATTTCATTTTCCTGTTATTTCACATTCCTGCTAAATGCAAACTACCTTAAATAGTTCTGCAAAGTGCATGTGGGAAGAGATAGACATAAGGGTGCTGCATCGAAGTACCTATTGTTCCTTTGGTAACTCTTAGAACATAAGGAGAAGCCAGGGAAGCAAGAAATTGCAAATGCCAGTATATGAAATGAGGACATGGGGTTTTTGCAAGGAACCTGTAAATCTGCATGCATACAAAGTGTTATTTGCATCTGGGACACAGCCCTTCATTCTGTCAATTGTAGTTTTATTGAATTTTTCACTCTCTGAATATTTGGTCATATATATTTTCTCAATGAATGATTAGTCAAATGCAAATTCAATCACTGAAGAAATCTGAAAAAACAGCAAATGGAACTATAAAGTAGTAGGAACTACTATAAGGACATATAAACAATTTTGGAATATGTCTATTCAAATCTAAGATAACTTAAAACTTGAAAGAAGATGAGGAAGAGGAAAATTCCATGCATTTAGATAATAATATATGTATAGGCATAGGAAGTGAGAAAAACAAGACCAAATCATGGGCAGAGTGATCAGTTCTTGTTTCATGTTGACCTGTAATTTGGGTCCTCATAGGCTGACTTGCCATCTACCCCAAAGTTAGATCTTGCCTAATGAAAGTTAGAAAATAGAGGCAGAAGTCCATAAAAAGATCTCAGAACAGGAAGTTTAACCAGAGTTCCAACAGGTAGTATGTTGTTAATAGTTATGGCATACACCTTGGTTATTTTCAAAACTCTCAATCATATGTAGCCCAGGAAACACACAGAACATGAACAACTGACTCACTGAATCTCTTGTAGTTTCACAATGATCATTTTCACCTGGACAACAGCCATTAAAAGATCACTAGTGCAATGAGTACAGAGTTTAAATTGGATAAAATATTGCAATTAATGAGCTATGAGATTCAATTCAAATTTTCTCAGGGATAAAATCTTACTGATCAAAAATAACTTGAAATCATGAACCATCTGCCAAGACTTTGAAAACTTTTTTGCAAAACACTAAATTTTAATTACAATTTTACTGCACAGGTGTGAAACTCTACTTAATTGGAGTACACGCAGAAAAGGAGAAAGAGGAGATGAGAACACAAAGATCACTTCTTACAATTAAGTAAGTTAATTCACTTCTCATTAGGCATTTAAGTATCCAAAAGACAATGGAGCATTAACAGAAAAGACATAAACTTGTCCAGCAGAGTTGTAATACCATTAGTCATATATACCAAAGACATTTTTTTAAAAAAAACCTTTCAGAAAGTACTTTTGAAAAGCACCTTAGTGTTGAAATGAAGTCTTCATAAAGTGGCGGGAGAAACATGTCCACACTTGCTTCCACCATTTTGATTTTATTAAGTTCACTAGCTTGGGGACTGGCTATTATAGTAGAATTAGAGTTTGTAACCATGACTCTGAAATTGTAACAACAGCAAATCAATCCTATGCCAGTCAGATCCCATCTGTGAGCTGCACTAAATCTTCAGAGGCCACCCATTTGTCACCCCATACCGTGAGGTATTCAACATCTTTCCTCCCCACTAAAATGAACTTTAAAACCTTTTGCACCCTTGACATCTTACCAGGATTCTAAACACTAGCCTTCACACAATCAGAAACTGTTTAAAAATATAAGAACAAGAGCTTATGAAGTCTTTCCCATTGTCTGGCCTTGAATCTCAGGCCTACTGCAAATAACAAAACTCTAGCTTCTCTGAGACTCATTAGCATCATCATCCACCATTCTCAATACCAATCGCCCGTCCAGCATTACCTAACAAGCTTCTGGAACCTGGCCAGTCCCTGGGCAGCCAAGCTTGTTTGGCTGCATCCCAGCTCTGCAGGGTGTTTGAACATATCGGCATGAAGAAAAGCAGCAGGATGGCTGAACACTCCAAATTATGAGCTGAAGAGAGGAGACCACAGGCTAAAGAAATCTTATGGAGACTAGTCAAAGAAAAACCTTCAGGCCACTAATGCTTATATGTTGGCTGTTGAAAAGTAACTGCGATAGACATATTCTTTATGCAAATCCACAAGTAGAAATGGCTCTGCGGTGGCCAAGGTATAGAAAATACGGGAAAGGCTGATAAAAGCCCATATTCATTTCCACATTCCAGGTTGCATTCTGGCATGCACAAATATCTTGATAGTTCACATATGTTTGCTCATATCCAAGTCCCATTACTTTATTCTGCAAAAGATCTCCCTTTATTCACCCAGGAATAAGGAAGGGATGAACTAACTGAATGCAAGGCGTTTGTCATACCATCTAAAGCAGCTATCACTGAAAAAACAAGAACATTTGCTGGAATCTCATAAGTAAATCAGGAAATTCCAAGAACTCTTCTTCTACCATTGGGCACACTTCCAATATGAATTACCAAACCAGTAATTTATCAGTATGTAACTTAAACTGTCAACATATGCATATGGCAGATTATATGTCACACAGGAGTCTAACCACAGCTGATAAAATTATTTCAAATTATGCAAGAACTTTAAAGAGACTGGTTATTTTAAAGTCATTAGAAGGAAAGTTTTCAGGCAGAGACTGGATGATTCTCTGTCAGGTAAAGACTCATGCAATGAATGAGCAGTATTGGTGGGAAATGGGCTTGAAAACCTTTCCAGCTCTCCCATTAATGGTTACATGATACATGGAAGGGAGTCACTGGAACAGAGGAATCGGGTTTTCAAGTAAAACAATGTGTTCCTATGCACAGTTACATTAGATACATAAGCAGCCCAGAAATTAATATACCACATTTAATTTTTAACTCATCTCAGGCAAATAATTTACTGATTTTCATATTGTAAAATCTTTTAGAATTACATCAAATATAACATAGATACTAATCTCCAGACATTGACATTTTAAGGTATCAGGACCTACAACGCATATGCTAAAAGTGCAATAAATTTACCACTGTCCGTATGAAGGATGAGAGAGCAGTTTATACACACACATATATATTTATGTATATATTTTATATATTATATTATATATATTATATATTATATTATATATATTTGAGAATAAGGTTCAAATTAGTTTAGTTTTAAAATAGATGGTGAGTTTTCATGAGACTCAATTATGATAAGTGCTACCCCAAGAACTTTATACCTACTTACTATTGTACTCCTCACAATAACCCTATTCAGAAGGTTTTGAGACTAAGAGAGACTGAACACACTCAAAGAAACTGAGCAGAGCAAAGACTAGCATCTATCTTGGAGGCTGTCTCATTCAATTGCCTTAGTCAACATTAATCACTGGGCTTCCATTTCCCTTCCTTGCTTCCTTACTTGTAGGCAACACTGAACTACTATTATTGCTAAAGTTTATACTGGTGAATGAGAGAGAGGGTTTCTGAAGTCTGCCTGGCAAACTAAGGAAAACTAATTTGAGTTTGAAATGTGAATTGAACAAAGTTGGCAGGGCTCTGGAAAAAAAGAGCTCTATGTATGCTGCTACCATTATAAATGGGTTCAATATTTCCAAAAGCTATCTGATAACACAGAATGAGAGCTATAAGACTTTTCTTGCCCTTTGACTCAGTAATTTCAGTCTTTGGAATATATCCCCAAGGAAATGACATAAAACAAAAAGGCAATTTGTCTAAGATGTTCATTCAGGAGGTATCTGTATTAGTAAAAAACTGAAAACAACCCAAACTTCTCAAATTTCTAGTATTAGGACAATGGCTAAGAAAACAAGGCTAAGTCAAAAGAGAAAAAAGAGAAAACTTTATAATCCTTAAAAATGATAAATGCAGATGACATTCATACGTGGACATATATGTAAGAAATAAATTTATGCCAAAATGTAGGTTACAAATGAATATAAACACACTTTTGTTCAACCTAGTAAAATAGTATGTGCATAACAATAATACAAGAGAATTATAAAGAGAATTATTAATATATAAAAAAGTATACCCCCTATTTCAATGTTGAAGACTACCTGGCATACAGATTGTGCTTAGCAAAAAATTACAAATTATTTAAGATAATTTTAAGATGTAGACCTGACTGTACCTCACATGTATCAACTACTGTCAGTGAAAAGCTAATTTTTTTAATGAGGATTTATGTGCTAAGCACTCTTCTAAATTCTTGCCCTCTACTCTCTCATTTAATTCCCCCATAGCCTTATAAGTATGAGATAAGGATGAATACTGTTTCTTCTTAGGGGAAGAAGCACAGAGAAGCTAAGAAACTTGCCCAATTTTGTACAGGCTATGGCAGAGATACAATTGCAACCCATATAGACTCACTACATGCCACAGTGTCTTTCTTACCTGCAAGAAGTATCTGAATCTTGTTCTTTCCCACTATTTCTAGATACCGTTTTCTGATTTTTTTCATCACTCCTGTTTGGTTTATAATCCACAAAATCTTTACATGAAACAATAATAACCAGATATAGAAATTTATACAAAATCTGCAAACAGTGTCAGGTGCATGAACACATCTACCTGTCCTATGCGGTGTCTACTTCAGAAGTCAGACTAGAGTAGGGTTTTGTAAATCAGGTGAGAGGATTATAAGGACTGAATAATAAAATGCACTGTGGGGCATGCAATAATGGCAGAGGAGAAAAATAATATTTGGAACAAGGAAATACTCAAATGAAGTTAAATCTAAGAAATAAACTGCCTGGAGATAATTGACAAACATAGAAGAACATTTAAAAACTTTTGGGTGGTGCACTTGCTGGTTTAGCAGTTACGTCCACAAGCCTCAGACCGACACAGACCCTGATTCAAGATGGGGTGGGGCCAGGGTAGGGTGGGAACACCTAGGTGTAAAACTAAATTTAAAAAATTGTAAATGCTTCTTCATCCTCTCTCTTCCTGCTTGCCTTCCTGGCTGCACCTTTCCTCTAAGAAAATTTTGATTTCAATTTCAAAAAAGCCTCTTTGGGAAAACAGTAGTTCAGAAATTTTAAAAAACAGAAAGTTATGCTTTATACTTGTCTAGCTTGTCATATTTTGCAAAATATTTTTATGCATTATCTCATTTACATGTCATGCTGTAGAATGATGGTTAGTATAGTTATAGATGAAGAAACAAAGTCAAAATTAAGAGGCTCACCCACAATAGGCTGTTTGTCTTCAGATGAGCTGGAACTCAGTTCCAGGTCCTCATTCTCATGGGAGTTTAACACTGATGCTGCTCAAGACCGGTGCAAAGCCCTGTGCAGACCTTCCCTCTAAGGCATTCAGATCTCAGCATGCCCTATCTCATAAGTATAAACCCACTGTGAAAAGTCCAGAAGGTAATGGAATAAAAGATGAGAATTAACTATATAATGGGATCCCTTTAACTGAAGGATGCATAGTGAGGGCAGGACTACCATCAGTAAGTAAATTAAACTGGGGAGTGTTATGGGCATGAAGTGGCTCTGTTTGGAAAGCAATGAAACTCAAATCTTTCTGTCTAATATGAGGCCCATTATCACAGGACTCTCATCTATGATTCAAAACGTACAAAATGAAATTTTTGTGCTTTCTCTGTACATTCCTAGAAACATTTACAGAAAGAATGAGGTGACCTACATTTATATATGTTCCTGAAGGATCTAATCTCACCTGACTCTGTCTTATGGAGGCCAAGTGCCAGATTTTCCAAAAGCCACTTCAGAGTCTCCAACTGAGACTAACCCTCCCTTTTCAAGGAAGTCATACTATATCATCTAGTACCTTTTGTTGCTGATCTTGCTGCCTGCTTCATGCAGCTCCAGGATGGTATAACACATTTGAGATTTACCTTAGTGCTTCCTGAACCTCATACTCTGTAGCTGTTTATTGAATTGATCAGATATTGTCTAAAGTCCTTCTGGATTTGAGCTGTTCAAATTTCGCTATAAAAAATGACCTCAACAAAAGGGGTCTCTTCACTTAAAACTTTTGATTCCTAACAATCTTGCTGCCCTTAGGTACCAGAAAATTTGCAGTAATTTAATAATTCTTAATTATTAAACTATTAATTAGCACTGGCAAATAGTAACCTCATATCCAGAAGGATTAATTATAAAGTTTTTAAAAAAATAAAATAGAAGTATAGCGGTCATCAACTTAAACTAATTTGAGATTTGTTTCTACCACAAATTTTATCACATCTCATCAGATTTTATTCAACATGAAGATAAGTGTTTCAAAGTCAGAAATTCAGCTCTTTGAAGATGCTGGCTCATTAACAAACTACTAGTAGAACTTAAAATTCCAAAGCAAAAAGCATATGATTTCTACCAAAGTTAGCTGCTCTTTAGGGACAAAATTAATATTCTTTTTATTAGCAATAGGGAATAGCAATTAAACAATATTCGTTTTACTGAGATTTTCATGTATGTACTGAGAAAACAATTATTCAGAGTTATGAAAACACAGGAGAAAGTGCTGAGTTTCTGCAATACAGTAATCTTCCTTTCTCTCCTATCTTCCCCTGGGCAATGTGTGATGGTTTTGTGATCCTCCATTTAAAAGCCGACTTGTGAGAAAGATAAAGACTAGGGAATAATAAGAATATTACCAAGACTTGCAATGAAAAGGGAGTTAAGGAAAAGATAGAGTAATTATATTCAATTATTCCACATTCTATGACATAGCAAAAAACTCGCATTACATTTTATATAACATCAGAAAAAAGCTCTTTGATCCATGAATGGGTTAATCCAACAGCTGTTCACATAATCCCTCTCCTTGTCAGAGAGAATAGTAATCAATAATCAAGAAAGAAAATACAAGCCACAGAGGCATGATATCTTACTTTTTCATCATCTTCAGTAAATGGAGCACCTTCAGGAATCTTATTTATCGCTTGGGCCACACCAATAATCTCACCATCACTGCTTCGGATAGGCATGCACAATAGTGATTTTGTCTTATATCCAGTTAGCTTGTCGATTTCGTCATTGAATCTTCGATCCTAAAAATAAGAGAGGGCATTAACTGCATGTGCGCTGTTGTCAAGGAAAAGGAGGAAAAAAGCATACTTTTGTATATGGTAACTTATCACTAGGAACCTTATCCCAGGGATTTTTAATAAAATAACAGAAATTACTTCTTGAGTTCAGCAAAGGAACATAACTAATAATAAATCACCACCACAGTTGTTAACTCTCGTAAATGAAGAGAGAGAATTTAAGCCTGACTGCCAACAACATATCAAAATTGGAGATGGGGCAAGTGTTTTGAAGGAAATTCAACACTGTTACTGACCAGGACGGGGATCATGAAGAGGACTGTAGTGCCTCCAACATCACAAAAGGAATTTTTAAACTCTACCTAAGACTTGACTACGATCGGAGGATCAGGGAGGCCACTCTAAGACCTGAGTCAGAGAGAAGAGCCCTGAAGGAAGGACGGAAATCAAAATCTAACAAAAACAAATCTCCTGCTCAAAATGAGCAAGAAAGCCCTAAATTGTATTGTTTTAAAAAATCCACTGAGAAACCACTCACTATGTATATGCTATAGACTAGGAGATACATCAAGAAATAAAAGATTCATGTCTTCATGGAACTTGCAATTCAGGAGGTGAGGAAGATGACAAATACATGATAATTCTATATTGTAGTAAGTATTGCTGAGGGAAGGTGCAGATTGTCATGTGCAAAACTTAAAGGAGAAATCAATTTTTATAGAGATCAAAGGAGGTCTCTGAAAACAGAACAAGCAAGATGAAATCATGAGTATAAATTTTCCAATCAAAGAACAGAGAAAAGAACTTACCAGAAAACTAGAATAATGCATGTGAAGGGCCTAAAGCAGGATAAAGCTTAGTAAGTTCCCCGAACTCAAAAGTCAAGGTGCAAGAATACAAGACAGTCAAAGGGAGAACAGAAAAGAGGCAGGGCCCAATGATGCCAAGTCTTACAGGCCTGGAAAGGAATTAGAACACAATCCTAAATGAAATGGAAAATCACTGAAGATTCTGAAGCAGAAGGATATTACAATTAGTTATCTAGTATTTAGCATTCTTCGAAATCATCTTATTAGTTTATTTGTTCTTGCCCCACTGGCATATAAGCTCTAAGAGAGTAAAGATTTTGTTTCAGCTTCATATTGATATATTGTAAGTGCTCAAACTGGCACACTGTAGGTGCTCCATAATGTTTTTTGAATAACAGAGTTTTTAATACTATAACACGATTATGCAAAATATCAAAAAGTTGAAAAGACCCCATATTTCATTCTTTGGCATATTATTTGGAGACACTTTTACAGCTATATGGAAGAGCTATAAATAAATGTTCACTAAACATCAATGATAAAAAGAAAAACTCGGGAATCACTCGAATGTCTTTCAATAGAAAATAAATTATGCTCTCTTGTTTTGATAGCATGCTATATAACAATTTAAATGAGTAAACTATAACTACTTCTATCAATGTGAACAAATATCAAAAACAAGTTAAGTGAAATAAGTAAGCTATAACCTGATACCATCTATATAATAGAACCAATATTTTAAAACAATACTAAATATTATGTATAGATTCAAATATGTAGCAAAATTATAAAATATATATGACAATAATAAACACTAATTTGATACAATTGATTGCCTCTGGAGAGGAAAGGAATAAATGACATGGGGGGAGTATAGGGGGGAAGCTTCAACTCTAATAACATTTTTGCCTTAAAACAAAATTGTGAAGCAAATATAGTATGATGTTAAGATTTTATAACTCTAAATAGCCTATTCTTGTCTAAATGTTTTGAAGTGTTTTATAACGAAAAATGAAGGTCATGAAAAAAAGTAAGACCTTTAAGGAGGATAATACAGGACTGGAAGAATAGAGATCAGTTAGGAAATTTCAGTTGTCCAGGTAAGGCCTAAGGATAATCTGGTTTAAAAGAAAGGCAAAGAGAGGTAAATTAAGGTGTTAGAATTTCAGTCTATACTTCCTTGAGGATTTATTGGGGATGGGAGAATAGAGAAAGAAGAATTAATCTTAGGTTTAAATTTGAAAAACTACGTAATTCTAATTGTTATTTACTGGAATGAGGGATACTGAGATGAAGATGAAAGCGCACCTATAAAGAAAATCAAGAAGGGTGAAAAATCAATTTATGAAACAAGATGAAGCACATACTTTGACATAAGTCAGTGGTTCTCCACACTGGCTGCATGTGAGAATTGCCTGAGGAGTTCTTCAGTATACCAACTGGTATTCTCCCAAAGTGAATCAATTGAAATAAAGTATTGGTATTTTTCAAATGCTCATAGGTGACTCTCACATGAGAACAATTGTCCTAGATAATAGAAGACTATTCAATAGTGATATCAAAATTCACTGATGAGGAAAATCTCAAACTGGGAAGGACAGGAGAGTGGCTGTATTCTGGTCTCCGCACATCAGCCGTGTGGGCCATATTGGACTAAACTTGAAAAGCCACTCTAGAGTAGACACGATTGTCTGCTCTTTCCTTTGTGACAGTCTGCACCTTCAGAAAAGGGCCTTCTATCCACCAATGTTCAACTCTGAAATCACCAGCCACCAGACTATGGTATTCATTGTCACAATATCCAAAGTCACATGACAACATGAGATACTAGGATACTAGGATACTTCCTCATGAGCAGGGGGGAACAAAACTCTTATAAACCTTCCCTATATTTTTGCCAACTTGCTACACCCACCTGACAAACTTGTTAAGAAGAAAAAAATAATTATGTGGATCTGTATGGTAAATATTAATCATATAACATAAAATCTGAAAAACTTTATTTTTATTGGTTTCTAAAAAAAAATGCATCCTAAAATTTGCTTTTCCCATGTCTTCACTGTACTACTTACAGGATAATTATCACAAATTAACTCAAAATCTGAGATAGTCCATCTAATCGTAGGTCATAAGACCCGTGACACAATTGTACCTCCCTAATGTATACCAATCTCTAGATTAATTTCCCAATTTAAAAAGCAAAAGCTGAGCCCAAAATGAGGTATAAATTAATTATAGGAGATGAAGGAAACTAGGAAAATAATTAGATAAAGGCACATATTAGTTGGAAGTTATAGATGGAAAAAAAAGTTTGAGAACACAAGATTATAAAAAATTAGAATTGGGGTGGGGGGGTCACTCCTAAACATGTCAGAAAATAGCCTCTCGAAGGAAGTGAAATATTTACCCAAAGGGTCAGTGTCCCAGAGAGAGGGAATATTATACAAAGGACAGAGGCAACAGAAAGCCAATGAGGCTGAGGAATTGAAAGAAGTAGAAGATGCCACTTAAAAGAATCAGAGAAGGGACAGAAAAGATAGACTGGAGGCTTATGAAGGAGTACATAGAGACCAATTCTGGAACTGGAAATTTATCATAGAGGGCAAGAGTCACTAGAGGATTCTGAGAGGGTAGATAGAAGCAAAAGACTGAGTGAGAGATGAACCATCTCTGGATTAGGATAACAGTTAATGGTGGTAGGAGTGCTTGGGAAATGGACTAAATTGAAAGATAATCAGAAAGCAGAGTCAACAGCATGTGCTGATTAATTTGGTGAAAGGTTATTAAAGTTAGTTATGTAAAAGAATGCAAAGATCTGGTTAAGTGGAGCGGTGATTCACTGAATGAGGTGCACAGGGAAGAACAGATTCTGAGATGGAGTTCCCTTGTATACATTCTGAGCTTCAGTTGACGAGGAGCCATTCACATGCAAATGTATGTATGCGTGTACTGTATGTATATGTCTATGTATGTATGCATATATCAGGAAAAAGAACTTGGAATAAAAAGTAGAAACAGTTAAGGATGAGAGACTCTGACCTGAAGTTTTTAGTAGTTCGTTACACTCACCAGCAAAGTTGCACAGAAGGCCAGGTAAGAAGGAAACTGGGCCAATAAGAAGAACAGTGCACTTATTTATTGCTGCAAATGGAAACTTGAATAGAAAACTGAAAAATGCCTTTGGGTCTACAATGAAATATCACATGGAAAATGGTGTCCAATTTGTATTCATCTCCCTTAGGACAAAGAAACAAGAAATGATCTACAACGGGAGAGACGGCTAATAAATTAAAGTAAGGGCTTCTTTAATAAGGTTGTTAAAATCTGGAATGAGTTTCTTATGATTGTGGTAGACTTTGTTGCTTCGAGTATTTTTATGTCACAATATTTTCCTTAGCTCAGATATTTTAAGTATAACTGCTTTTGAGAAGTGCAGGGATTGGCTCAGTGCCATCTGTGTAGATCTACATTTTTTGCACGACACTCAGCTATGATTTTTAATATTTAAAAAGGAGTCATAAGGCCAAAAGCAATTTTTTCCTTTTTTAAGAATGGAAGCGAACTGTGCCTCCTGCATAGAGAACACCAATTGGATATATTTCTGACACAGGATCTTGCACTTGTAGCCTGATCTGCTAGCTCCCAAGTGATGTGATATCACAGAACACACCCAGAAAATGGGTCTTACCCTCAAGGCCCCATAAGGCTGTAAAAGGAACCAACTTCTGCAGGCTGACCTTTCAGGTCAGTGAGAAGAGCCATGTTCATTATGCTTGATTATTTCAAACAGTTCCAAAGAGACATTCATTTCGAGGAGAAAGCTCAAAGCAAAAGGGAAACCAAGTCCCCTTCTTTTCACTTTCATAGAGAAACCATTCAAGTTTCCCCAAGGCAGGAGTCAGAGCTAAAAATCTTCTCCAAGTCTTAAATTCATGGTAGGGGTGAGTTGCATTAGATCTCTTTTATTCCCTCTGCGTGAAGGCTTCTATCTCTAATACTTTATAGTTAAAATTTCTAGAGCTCACGATTAAGCTAAGAACTAGTCTTGACCACCATTTAACCTATAAGGGTGATTTTTTTTAAACCATAATCTCAACTCCACTTTGGGTTCTTAAAGATGAGATGATCAAAATCTTCAAGTCTGAGAATGTCCACATGAAAGTAATCAGCTGTTTGGATGTACAAATAAGAAAACATGTAAATTAAAAATTCCTATTAATTCAATGAAATGTTTAATACATTTGCATCTGAGTTATTATGTCTGTAAATTATAGAGGAAAGGGGATACAAGAAGTGAGTACGCATGGTATTTTTTCTGTCCACAGACTGTGAGGTATTCATAGGAACAGAAGAGTGGTTACCAATCCTTTTCAACATTGGAGTCACTTGGGGAGCTTTAGGTGACTACTGATGCCCTAACTACACTCCGATCGATTAAATCATAATTGCTAGGAGGAGGGGCCATGCATTCGATCTGACATCTGGCCATTGGTCAGAGTTAAGAATCACTGAATCAGGCGCACCCTGGTGGAGGAGCAGTTAGGCTGACTGCCTCAAAGGAGCAAGCCACATGCCTCTGGGCTCAAGTCCTGGTTCAGGGGAGGCAGCCAGTATGAACAACTAAATAAATATAAAATAAAGATGCTTCCTCCTTTCTCTTCCTGCCTATCTGCCTGCTCATCTTCATTCCTGCCTACACCTTTCCTTAAAAAAAAAAAAAAAAAAATCACTTAGTTATTCAGTCCTTTAATAAATGCAAGGTTTCAACTGGTCTGAGGGAAACATTGTAAGCCACTGCATTAGTGCTTTTAGGAAAGTTTGTTAACTTATGTTTCTTTTTTTTTAATGTTTTTCATCTACTTTCCCTCAAGGTTTAATGGGCTGGATCTGCATATCCTTCCCTACCGTTCCACTGTCCTAACGCCACAAAAGAAGTTTTGGAGACAAAGTTCAGTATAATATTTCATCTACATCTTCTTTCAAATGCTTTATTGAGCTGGAATGTAGAGAAGCTAATGGAAGTATAAAATATATAATAAATAAGTCATTGAAATTCAACAGATAGATTGCCAAACTGTCTGAAGCTTAAAAGAAAATTGTTTTTACTGGTACACCAATCAGTAACACTCATTTCATTCCAATTCATAACAGCATCTCCTTACATGTATGACATCATAGACAGCACTTATTTTCTAGAGAATGCTTGGAAGCCTCGGCTCTTAAAATTTTTGATTAGTGTTTAATGATTTGAAAAATACTATTCTGCTTTTCTCTATACAGAAATATTTAACTAATTGTTCTGAATTGATAGAAGGTTTAAGATCATATTGCATAAAAACAAAGGCATGGCATATGTTAACTCGATAGCTAATATTTTGGGTTTCCAAATGTGATACTTATTGATAAAAATGCACAATTATCATTATTCTTAATATGCACTTGCAGAATGTCATTGCTCTATGAGAAACAAAAACCTTGTCTCTCTGATTTCTTTCACCAAAAAAAACAAAAACAAAAAATCTTGTGGTGCACCCTGGTAGAGCAGTGATGTGGTCAAGTGTCTCTGGCCTAAGCACGGCTCACAGGTATCCCAACAACCTGGGTTTGCATCCCAGGCAACCAAGATACACAACTAAATACAAACTCAAATTTAAAAATTGTGGTATTTTAAATAGCATAGCATTATTTCAAAATATGCATGTTTTTGAAGTTTCACTTTTTGTGGACTTAAGTAGTATGGGAGGTGATAAATATGTGCAAGTTGGCTCTATTTGGCAACATTTAATGGGCAAGCTTTTGTGTAAGTCTTCCAAACCAAACAGTCCTTAACAAACGTCAGAAAAGAATTTAATATGGAATTTAAAATTGTTGCTGTTGTTACTAATGTGCTTAGGGGTCTATTCTTTCTTTAGTTGTGTTAATACAGTAAACTTGATTTCCCAGTCTTAATTTCTTTGTTTCTCCTTTCTTAGTTGGCAGTTTTCTTTGGTCGTCTCTTGTCATCACAACTATTGTTATTCATCCTCTTATGATAAATACAAATATATCTTAGGGCAAAAGACAAGAAAATGAAAGAGCCACAGCATGTTGAAACCAAAGTTGCAAACATGGCGCTATAAAATAAAATGATGAATTCTTAGATTTCTTTGATAGATAGCACAGAATACGACTACAAATATATTTGAAGTATGCAGACATATTTTAAGTATGCAAAGATATTGCAAGTGGAGCTAAACTGTAACTCCATGCTCTATCAGCTTTATTGTGTGAAATTAAAATGTCTGAGAAAGGCCAGTATATGGAGAGAGTTATGGGAAAACTCAGTTAGCCAGAGGCACCTTTCTTCCCTGGTAGTGAGTGAGGCCTTTTCAAAATTACACTGAATTCAGGAGATAAGGCTATAAAGTAGAAGCAGGGAGGTCAAGAAGTGTGCAAATATAAACAAGGAAATGGTCAGTATAGAGTAGAAGTTCAGATGCCAAACAATCTAGAAACAGGGACTGTAGGGAAAGCCAAGGTCCAGAGAGGGATACCTGAAAAGCTGCATCTGGGTCAGGAGAATGGAATACAGTGACACATATACTCGGTCTCATCCATTTACTAAAAACTAACAGGACTACCTCCAACAGAAAGTCTTTTGTAATCTTCCCACTGCAGCCACTTGAGACACCTGAAAAGCAGTCCCCAAAAGTAACTGATTCTATTTGTAAACAGCAATATAAATCAGATGCTGACCTTTCTCACATTTATGGCGAATACCATAATGTCTAGTACCATAGTGTATATGTTGCTTTATAACACCTTTCATTAAATTTTAGTGTAAACATTTGGAAGTTTAATATTAAGAAGTAATTTTTAGAAGCTTTTTTTAAAAAGGGAAGGTACACATAGGGGTGAAGGCAAGTAAACAGGCAGGTGAGAAGAAAGAAGCATTTTATTTATTTCATTTAGTTGTTTATCTTAATTATCATTCCCCAGCCCCCACCCCCAGTCACCTAGTCCACCCCTGATTCTTGAACCAGGGACCTAGAGATGTATATGGATTAAGGCTGGTGAGCTAAACAACTAGCCCACCAGGGTGCAACTAAAAAGCAATTATTTTTTAATTCTAAAACATTTAAAAATACATTTTTAGATTAATTGTTTTTATGAATACTTCAGAAAAAAAATGACAGGGGTTTTATTTTTTTTTTTGGTTTTTGTCACTCCTTAGCCCCTCCAAGCCCCTGGGTAACAAACCCAGATCCTTGAGCTTTATATGATCTTCACTTTAGCTGCCTTGCATAACAAGCGTGTACTTGAAATGTGGGGTTTTTTTTTTTAATGTTTTAAATCATCTTTCTTGTGATAACAGGATGATTAAAATACAACTACTTAATATTAAAGTGTACTTTAAAGCTACAGTTATTAAAATACCAAGATACCATTGTAACAAAAAGAAAAATAGGTGAAAGAAAGATACATATATGTGTATGCATTGATATGTGTGAATTAGTGCATGCAGTTAATCAGAAGAGTAACATTTCAAATTTGTTAGAAAATTATGTACTACCGTATAAGTTAAATATTTGGGAAAAATAAGTTCTTCCATCATAAATAAAAATTAATTCTAAGCCAAGTTAAATATACTCATAGCTTCATAAATTGCAAAAGTAGGATACGAGATTCAAATACTGCCAAGACATATTTTCATTTTAACATACATAAGTAGGAGAAAAGAAGTTTAATGATTATTTTAGTCAATATTATGAGAATCTATATACACCACGTATTATCAAGTGAATCCTACATTTGCACTAAGATACATCAGTGGTTGTCTGTGCCAACACTGGCCTTCTTTTACACCAAATCTGTAAACAAAGCAGCCAATTACAGTAAGATTAACTTCATTTCTCTCATTTGTTCTGTTTCAGTTCAGATTCTGATCAAAAGTGCAACTGTTCAAAAGTTCTCAGTGGGAGAATAAATAATGACATGCTAAATTAAATCATTTATTTTACTAAAAATGCATGAAAACATTTCTGTTCTTTAAAATTTTAAATGTCAAAAATTCGGTAATAAGAGAATGGAAGAAATGTAACTGAAGATTTATCTGATCTCTTCCAACCCATAAGACCAAAAAGAAGAATGAAGCATAAAGGAAAAGGATGATAGATGTGACAACATACATTTTTTTCAAAGGAAAGGTGCAACCAAGAATGAAGGCTAACAGGCAGACATGTAGAAACAGAGAGGAGGAAGAAGTACCTTATTTTATTTCCATTTTAGTTATTTACACAGGTCATTTTCCCCCATGGACCTGGGACTCAAACCCAGGGGCATGTGGCCTATGTCCTTTGAAAGCTAATAACCCAACCACAGCTCCACCAGGGAGTGCTGACAACATAAATTTTAAAATTTTAGTACCTCAAAAATAATATAAACAGAATTGAAAGCAAAATAAAATTAGGAAATAGGCTAAATCACATCTGGCTGACAAAGTGGAAAATCCTTAACGTACAGAACTTCTACATATCAATGATTACAAAATTAACAACTGTTAGAAAAAAGAAATTAACAAAAGAATAAAAATTTCTGAACTATAAATATATGAATTATAAAACTAGAACAGTTATAACTTTTTCTATAAAATAGCTAAGATTAAAATTTTAAGATGTCAAGATATTTAGCTTTATTGAGTTTTTGTGAAAAGTCTACTTTATAAACTGCTGATAAAAATACAAGCTAGTGTGACATATATGAAAATTGAGAAATAAATAAAAAAACCTTAATTCTTTAATAATTTTTATAATCATTGAATGACAGTAATTTTACTCCTGGGAATTTATGAAAAGAAAAAATTTTAAATATATAAATAATCAACAGGAAATTGATTATATTATGGTGTATCCACACCACTATTAAAAAGGTGTTCTATCTTGGGACTTAGGACCCCTGGGAATAGGGATCCAGTGGCTAAGACCCTGAAAGAACAACCCATGGAAAGGACTTGCCCCTGATGCTTTGGTGAATACCAGGGACATAAGTACAGACATCAGACTCAAGTTACATAGCCCCATCCAGCCGACTTCTACCAACAAAAAAAGCCTACCTCCTCCCCATCATCAAGCAAAACAACACCCCCATGCCCATGCCCAGCCCCACCCAGCAGCCATCATCACTCCCGGACAGCAAAGCACACTACAGAAGCCTGTAAGGGTCAAAAACATAAAACAAAACAAAAACAGAGTGCCCCCTGGTAGAAATTAAAACAAACAAACTAGCAGATCAACAAGATCCCAAATCAGGGGATAAAAAAAAAAAAAAACACCCTGAAAATTCAGGAAATGGAATCACGACAAAATGACAGCTCATCAGAAATTAACTCTGAAGATACGGAAGAATGGTTCTTTCTAACAAATAAAGAATTCAAGTTTGCAATCAAAGAAATTCAGAGAATTAAAAGAAAATGCAGATAAACAAAACGAAGAGCTTAAACAAATAATTAAGCACCAACAGGCAGAAACTGAAACTCTACAGAAAAAGCTAACAGGATTTAAAGGAGATAATTCATGAAACTAAGAATAATACAGAAAGCTACGGAACCAGAGTAACCCAAATGGAGGAAAGGATTAGTGATATAGAGGATAGTAATACAGAAAGGAGCCAAGAAGAAGAAGAAAGAGAAATTAAATGCAAAAAAAAAGAAAGAAAGAAAGAAGAAACACTCAGTGAACTATCTGATACCATCAGAAAAGGCAACATTAGAATACTGGGTATCCCAGAAGGCGAAGAGAAAAAGAGAGAAACAGAGAATACCTTCAAGGCAGTAATGGCTGAAAACCTCCCAAATCTAGAACAAGCAACAAGCATACAGGTTAATGAAGCAAACAGAACACCCAATTACAAAAATCCTAAAAAAAAAAAAAATACACCAAGACACATAACTGTAAAACTATCAAAAATCCAAGACAAAGAAAGAATTCTAAAGGCAGCCAGGGAAAAAAAGCAAATAACATATAAAGGCACTCCTATCAGACTAACCTCAGACTTCACAGCAGAAACTCTGTAGGTTAGAAGAAAATGGAATGATGCCTTCAAAATACTTCAGGACAAAAAATGCAAGCCAAGAATACTATATCCTGAAAAACTCTCTTTCAAATTTGAGGGAGAAATTAATGTTTTTCCCAACAAAAAAAAGCTAAGAGAGTTTGCAACCACAAGACCTCCTCTGCAAGAAATGTTAAAAGAGGCCCTACTAGCTAAATCAAAGAGGGAAAACTTCACAAAAATATAACAAAGTAACAAGTAGATCAACTAACCAGAAAACAAAAATCAAATGGCAGTAGCAAGTTCTCAAATGTCAATAACTGCTGTAAATGCAAATGGATTGAACTCACCAATCAAAAGGCACAGAGTTGCTAAATGGATTAAGAAACATAACCCAACTCTTTGTTGTCTACCAGAAACTCATCTTAGGTTGAGAGATAAGCAACAGCTTAAAGTGGATGGATAGAAAATGGTACTCCAAGCTAATGCTGAATCCAAAAGAGCAGGAACAGCTATACTTTTATCAGATAAGGTAGTCTTTCAACCAAGAAAATTTTTAAAAGTATTGAGTATTTAACCCAAAAACTATAGACTACACATTGTTCTCAAGTGCTCATGGAATATTCTCAAGAATAGACCATATGGTGGGAAATAAAACAAGTCTCAGTAAATTTTCAAAGACTGAAATCATATCTAGCATCTTTTCACATCACAATAGCATCGAACTAGAGATCAACCAAAAGGAGAAAGTGAGGAGAACCGCAAAAGAGTGGAGAATAAACAACATATTGTTGAGCAACCAATGGGTAAAAGAGGAAATTAATAAAAAAAATCTGGAATCAAATGAAAATGAAAAAACGATGTATCAGAATCTATGGGATGCAGCAAAAACAGTAATAAGAGGGAAATTTATAGCGATACAATCCTACCTCAGAAAACAGGAAGAATCACAAATAAAAAACCTAAGCCATCACCCAAAGGAACTAGAAAAAGCAGAAAAATAGAAGTCTAAATCCAACAGAAGGAAATAAAAATAAAGACTAGGTCAGAAATCAGTGAAATACAAATCAGAAAGACTTCAAAAAACAATGAATCCAAAAGTTGGTTTTTTGAAAGAATAAAAAAAAACAGACAGGTCATTAGCCAGGCTCACAAAAAAGAGGGCAGAGAAAAGGCAAATAAATAGAATCAAAAATGGAAAAAGAATAATCACAACAGATACAACAGAAATACAGAGGGCTATAAGAGAATACTACGTACAACTATATGGCAACAAACAGAATAACCTAGAAGAAATGGACACATTTCTGGAAAGGTATAATATCCCAAAACTTAACAGAGAAGAACTAGAAACCACAAACAGATCAATCACAAGCAAGGAAACTGAAAGAGTGATCAAAAACCTTTCCAAAAACAAAAGCCCTGGACCAGATAGTTTCGCCAGGGAATTCTGCAAGGCATTCAAAGAGGATTTAATTCCAATTCTCCTTAAATGGTTCCAAAAAATAGAAGATGGAAAACTTCCACTTTTTATGATACCAATATTATGCTGATTCCAAAATCAGATAGACTGCACCAAAAAAGAAAACTTTAGACCAATATCCTTAATGAATACTGATGCAAAAATTCTCAACAAAATATTAGCAAATCAAATTCAACAACATATAAAAAAGAATCATATACCATGATCAAGTGGGATTTATTCCAGGGATGCAAGGATGGTTCAACACACACTAATCAATAAAAGAAGGACAAAAAATACACAATCATCTCAATAGATGCAGAAAAAGCATTTGACAAGATTCAAACCCTTTTATGTTAAAAATCTCCAAAAATAGGTGTAAAAGGAACATGCTTCAACATGCTGCATATTAAGGTTATAAACGACAAGCCCACTGCCAACATTGTACTCAACCAACAAAAACTGAAAACTTTTCCCCTAAGATCAGGGACAAGACAAGGATGTCTACTCTCACTATTACTATTCAATATAGTGCTAGAGATCCTGGCCAATGCAATTAAACAAGAAAAAGATACAAAAGATATCCAAATAGGAAAAGAAGAGAAACTATCACTTTTTGTAGATGACATGATAATATGTATGGAGAACCCCAAAGAATCAAGTAAAAAGCTACTAGAAATAATAAACAAATATAGTAAAGCGGTAGGCTACAAAATTAATACTAAAAAATCTGTTGCATTTCTATATGCCAACATGAAAATACAAAAAGAGATCTGAAGAAAATAATACCATTTACAATTGCATTAAAAAAGTGAAATACCTTGGAATAAACCTAACCAAATCAGTGAAGGACTTATATTATGAAAACTATAGGACACTGCTAAAAGAAATACAAGATACATAAAGAAATGGAAAGATATTCCATGCTCATGGATCAGAAGAATCAACATAATCAAAATGGCCATACTGCCCAAGGAAATATATAGAGTCAGTGCTATCCCCATCAAAATTCTAAAGACATTCTTCACATAGAATACAAAATAATGAAATTTATCTGGAACAACAGCCCAGGATAGCAAAAATAATCTTCAAGGAAAAAACCAACAACAGAGGAGTCATGCTCTCTGACTTCAAACTCTACTGCAAAGCAATAATAGCTAACACAGCATGATACTGGTATAAAAACAGAAAGACCAATCAATGGAACAGAATTGAAAGTCAAGAAACAAATTCACGTATATATGGACACATAATTTTTGACAAAGAAGCCAAAAACTTACATGGGGCAAGGACAGCCTCTTTAATAAATGGTGCTGGGAGAATTGGTCAGTCACATGCAAAAGGTTAAAACTAGACCATTACCTAATACCATACACAAAAATTAACTCAAAATGGATTAAATACCTAGACATAAGACCAGACAACATCAAACACAAAACCATTTTAGACACAGACCTGAGAGATAGGTTTGGCAACCCAACTCTCATTGAAAGGCAAATAAAATACAAAATAAACAAGTGGGATTACATAAAACTAAAAAATTTCTACTCAGCAAAAAAAACTCACATAAAAACAAAAAGGCATCTAACTGAATGGGAAAAGATATTTGCCTCTCACACCTCAGATAAAGGGTTAACATCTAAGATATACAAAAAACTAAAAAAATTGGACAACAAAAATACAAGCAATCCACTCAAAAAATGGGCTGATGACCTTAATAGACACCTCTCCAAGGAAGACATACAAATGGCCAACAGGTTTATGAAAATAAGTTCTATGTCTCTTGTCATCAGGGAAATTCAAATCAAAACAATGATGAGATATTTCCTCACGCTGGTAAGAATGACTATTATCTAAAAAAATGGAAATGATAAGTGCTGGAAAGGATGTGGAGCAAAGGGAACTCTAATTCACTGTTGGTGGGAATGTAAAGTGGTGCAGCCATTCTGGAAAGCAGTATGAAGAGTCCTCAAAGAATTGAGAACAGAAATTCCATATAATCCACTTATTCCTCTACTGGGCATTTACCCCAACGACACAAAAACACTTTTCCGAGGAGATATATGCACCCCCATGTTCATTGCAACACAATTCACAACAGCTAAGAGCTGGAAACTACCTAAATGCCCATCAGCAGAGGAGTGGATAAAGAAGATGTGGTACATATATACTATGGAATATCATGCAGCCAACAGAAGGAGAGCTATCCTGCCATTTTCAACAACATGGATGAACCTGGAGAGAATTATGCTTAGCAAGATAAGCCAAAAGGACAGACATCATATGATAGCACTATATGATGGGTAAAGAGAAAACAAATAAATGCCTTAAATTAAACAACACTAAATACAGGGAGGGGGGCGGAGAAAGAGAGATAGATAGAGAGAAAGGGAGAACACTACTCCAAACAACTATGGACTCTTAAGAGATGAGAGACAAGAAGACAAATTGCGGGGTACCAAAGTGATGGAAGAGGGGTGAGGGAAATGGGATGAAGGGAATTAACTGTAAACAAAGAGAGGAAAAAGGAGGGGGGCGATAATATTAGCAAATCTACTATGCTATTTGTAAATGCAAAAATACCACTGTTATACCTCAAAACAAGCCATTGTCTAAATGCAATATCCCTTCAATAATAATAAAAAATAAAATAAAATAAATAGAAAGATGTTCTAGATAATTATTTTACATGTCATTTTATTATGACACAAGAAAATTAATATGAAGAAAAGCAGTTTAAAAGGCAGTACTAATTAGCATTGCTACCTCAGGTGATGAAATTACCATCCAGGACAGCTCTGTAACTTTAAAAGTGCTCTCCAAAGGAAAAAAAAAAACAACACAAAAAACCGAAGTCATTATGCTACTGGATTGCCAGTAAAATAGAAAGGCAAGATATACTAAATGACAGCTGTCAAGATGGAGGAGGAGTATTATAAATATGTAAAAAATTACATAACCTTCTATGCTTTTAGCAGGATAAAGCAACATTCTAAATGGTGCTATAATTTTTAAGACATTATTATCCTGGTTGTAAAATTCTTTACCATAAAAAATTAAGTCTAATTGAATTGTTACACAGAATGCCAAAGGAATTTCATATTTTCAAAAATTGCAGAGAGAACAAAGGACAAAAATTGCCTACATTATACATTTTGGCAATGCTCTGATATGTGAATGGATGGATCTTTCAGCTTTCTCAGAACCTGACCTCTCCACACTTAATTGCTAAACATCATAGTATCTCATGTGACATCATATATACATACATACATATATATATATAATATTGGAAAACATCCTGCTTTTTCCAGAAGGATGAATACTGGAAAAAAGAGCAAAAGTTAATAAAATGTGTAAATATAAAGTATCAACAAAGGTCAGAAAAGTAATAAAATATACAAATCTCTGAAGAAAATAACCAAAGGGAAAAGAGAAAAATTAAATTATTTTATTAATCAGGAATAAAAAGGGAGCAAAACTATAGTTGCCACAGAGATTACAGAGATAAAGATGCTATGAACAATTTAGTACCTATACATTTGAAAACTCAGGTGAACTATATAGATGCATAAACACCAGTTAAGAAAACAAACTTCAAAATAAAAAACAGAACATGTAAAGTTCTTATAAGATTAAAGAAACTGAACTGGTAGTTTAAAATAGTCCCGTTATGGAATATACAGCTGTGAAAATATAAAAGGGCACACCTGAAACGTTAAAAAAAAAAAAATCAAAACAAATGAAGAATATAAGCAAAACAAAAGCAAGTTCTCAGATTATAAGGACAAAAATAGTGGTAGTTACCACAGGGGAAAGGGCTGGGGGAGGCAGTCATAAATGGGTAAAGTAAGTTATTGGTAGAGCATAGAAACTAGAGTTTTGGTGGGTACCATAATGGAGCATATATAGATGGAAAACTATAAATCTGCACTTTAAACCTACATAATATTATAAACCAAGGTTACTTCAATTAAAAACTTAAATAAAACATATACACATATTGGATCCAGATGATTTCTAGAAAATTTGACAAAAAATTCAAGCATTGGGCAATTCTAATCTTATAAAAAGTATTTCACACAATGGAAAAAGATTCACTCATGATATAAATTTGCTTTCAAAACCAGATAAGGATACTAGAAGTAAATAAAAATATAGACCAATATCACTTATGAATATAGATGTAAAAACTCTCAAAATATACATTTTATAAAAGAAATTAGATAATGTTATAAAAAGGAAACAAGTTGGTATTTCCAAGGAATGTTACAATGGTTTATCATGAGAAAATCAATAAAGCAATTCACCACATATTTCACATCTTCAGTAAAGACAAAAAAATGATATTTCTATATCCATTTGTGATTTTTAAAATAACAGCTAAACCTCCTTATCAAAAAGGCAATAAAAGTGAACTTTCTTAGCTCAGTAAAGGTCATTTCAAAGCCCACAGAAACTCATACCTACAATGAAACTTTAAAAGTGCCCTCTCTAAGATCAGCTTCAAGATAACAATGTGTGTTTTCATCAAGCTTGTTCTACATTATTCTGGAGGTCCTTGTACAGTAAAGCAAGAAAAATAAATAAAAGGTAAATGGAAAGAAAAAAACAAAAACCTTCATTATTTGAAGATAGGATTCTACACACAGTAAATCTAAAAGAAAAAGCTTAACACCTAGGGGTTATTTAATAAATGTATTTTTGAAGAAAGTAAGCAATAGAGGGTTAAATAAAATAACTTATATACACTATATGGCACATAGTAATAATTTAGTAAATGCTAATTTCTTTCACATTAAAATTTACTTTTAGGTATATATGTCAGGTGGGGAAAAGAATTTTTAAGATAATAAATAAGGATACTGTCCAAAGAAAATAATTTAACTAAGAATATTTAAAATAAATACACAAAGTAAATTGTATTTCTAGATACACACAATTGACTAAAAATGCAATTAAAATACAACTGAAAATAGCAATAAATATTTTTAAATATCTAGGATAAAATAAAGAATGCATAAGCCAGGCCACATGCCCCTAGGTTTGAATCCTGAGTCCAGGACCAGTGTGAAAAACTAAACAAGAACAAAATAAAATGCTTCTTCCTGCTCTCTCTTCCTACCTGTCTGTCTATACACCTTCATTCCTGACTGCACCTTCCTTTAAAAAAAAATTAGATTAAAGAAAAATAAAGAAATAGGAAGAAGAATAAAGAAATAGGTTAGGAAGGCTAAATATGATAAAGCATATTACAATTCTCTCCAGTTCAATCTATAACTTCAGCGTAATTCCAGTAGAAATTCTATCAGAGTGTACATGTGTAAGTGAAATTCAACAAGCGGATTACAAAATTTACATGAAAGAATAAACAGTCAACAAAAGCCAATAAACTCCTAAAGAAAAACAAGGTGTGGTGAGGGGTTGGAAAATTCTCCTTACCAGACTTACTATAAGCTATGGAAAAAAAGGTAGTATAATGTAAATGCATATATAGACTAACAGACTAAAGAAAGAATAGTCTTGTAACAAACACATGCTTATATGGAATATGGATTTATAACAAAGCAGACATTAAAAGATCATGAGAAAGATTAACTACTCAATAAATGACATAAAGTCAACTTCTTATTCAAATAGAAAAAAAATTGTATCACTATCCTATGCTCGAACATAAAAATGAATTGCAATGAAATATTTGATATAAACACCAAATTATAAAAATTTCCAAAGGCAATATAGAGTATTTTTCTTTATAACCTCATTTCTAAAACAAAATTTAATATCAATAAACTTAATCATTCTAAGACTAAGAATTTAAGTTCACCAATAAAAATTAAAAGCAAACAACAGAGATGAAAAAATATTTGCCATATACCTACATATATATGTTATATATATATGTAAATATATAAATATATGTATATATAAAACCAACAAGGGGGTTGGTATTCAGAAGACATATGTCTAGAAAGAACTCTTACAAATAATTAAGAAAAAGATACACTCAGTAGGAAAAATGGGCAACTGACATGAACAAGTATTTTCAGAGTACAGAAATCACAAATAGCATAAACATAGGAAAAGATGATTGAGCAGGGATTAGTAGGGTTCCCACAGAGTCATGGTTTACTGGCCCCTGTAAATGATCTCCTTTTCTGGCTGGCACACAAATGAGAGTCATGGATCCCATGGCAATGGGGAGAATGGGTGCAGAGGGAGAGCCAAGGTGTGTGCACTGGAAGTACTGGTAATGCTGGCTCAATACATATTCAGTTTAAAGAGGTGAGGAAAACACAGAAGAAGATCAAGATACTGAGATGAATATTAGAAAACTAAGAAATGAATCATCAAGAAATTAGTATCCTTGTGAAAATGATGCCAAAATTCCAGAAATATTCAATTCCCATCTAGAATGCTACAACGGCAGAAAAAAATCATTACTAGACTTTTCAAAGGAGGAACTGCCATACTTCTGATAATAAAAGACTTTGAAATAACACTAAGTAGATTTCCCTACACAGGGAAAAGATTCCCAACATGTCATAATATCACTGACAACTATAAATTTGTTACAGAGAAATGTCACAAAGAGATATCCAGCTAAAGCAAAATACTGTGCTACTGAAGTTGACCTAGTTCTTACTGAAAAAGAGAAGTACCTTTATATAGTAAGTTGTATACAAAGTCACATAATTAGCTTGGTGAACAAGTTTTATCAAAAGCTAAGCTTAATTATGAAATTATTAAAGAATCTGATGCCATGTTCAAGGAAGGATATGAGAATTTACTTGGTAGGCTCCCTCCAACAATACACTATCTCTCTTTTTGCATTGTATAGGTGATAGAAATGAGTTTTCATTAAACTAGCATTATGACCCAGTTCTCAAAGTGGTGTCCAACCTGATGGATTTTGATAAAAATGGGGTTTTCAAGGGACATAAAGACCCTTTAAACAGACATACTTAACAAAAATAGAATATTTTTATCGACTAAAAGACAACAGCAAACATAATTTTGTTGGGGGGCTCCCAAGGAGACTTAATATCAGATGGATCCGCACCCTGGTAGAGTAGCAATTAAGTCTGTCACCTCCAGCCAGCGCAGTCCACATAGATCCCAGGAACCCAGGTTCTCAGCCCAGGGCCAGGGGGACAAAGATGAACAACTAAGTAAATAAATGCCTTTTCCTCCTCTTTCTTTCTGCCTGTTTGCCTTTGTTCACCTTCATTCCTGCCCGCATCTTTCCTTTAAAAAAAAAGAGAAAAGAATGGCAGATAGAGTAGCCAATATTAAACACAGTGATAGAAAAAATGATAAGAGTGAATGGGTTTTTATAAAAGTACATGGTCTCATGATAACATTTTAGTACAATTTAGAACTCATTGTAGAGAGCCAGCACTATCCTACGGAAGATTCTGTTCAAAAGTATTCTTCAAGAACAATTCTCTCCCAAAGGAGAAACTGATACAAGAACTGCTCATCTATTCCACTTGCTGAAATACTGATGTTTACCATGTATTCCAGCTCTTAATTTTTGACTTTATATTAATTCTGTATTTTTAAATATGTTGACTCCATCAACAGGAATCTCCCTTTTTCTCTATCTCTCCTAACATACTCCATGCCATATTTTAAAAATAGGTTTTACAAAACAAAAACGTAAAGCGAAGATTAGAATATAATGTCCTATTTTTCCAAACTTGATTCTGTAATTTAATGTTTATCATGCACTTTTGAGGAGTCTTTTTATAAACAAGAAAGTTTATATAATGTTTTAAAAGAAGCTGCATGAAATGACCAAAGTGTATGACTTTAAGCTTTCTGCTTTTGTAATTTGGGTAAATCATAATAACAGTATCATCATCTCCAAAAGTGGGGAAAGGATGATTGATTGACCTCTTTCATGAACAGGAAAATGCAAATTAAAATGACAAGATACATTTGAACCCAAGAGAATGGCAAATCTACAAAGTTTGACAATATTAAATATTAGCAAGAATGTGGAACAAGAGAAATCAACAAACACTGCTAGAGGGAGTGTGTAACTGGCACACCTTTGGAAAACAGTTTGCAATTAATTATTAAATTTGACATATTCATCAACTATGACCCAACAACTCTATGACTACACATATACAAAAGAAACTCTTAAATAAGTATATCACTTTCCTATTGCTGCTATAACAAATTACCACAAATGGTAGTGGCTTAAGACAACACACGTTCATTCTCTTACAGTGTGGCAGGTCAGAAGTCCTAGAATCAAGGTCAGCAAGACTGTGTTCTTTCTGGAGGCTCTAGGAGAGAATGCATCCTCTTGCCTTTCTAGTTTTCATAGGCCTTCGTTCAAGGCCCAATTCTTCATCTTCAAATGTACTCAAAGCAGTATAGCATCTTCCAATATCTATCTCTAATTTTCAACCTCCTGCCTCCATTTTATAAGGACCTCTATGACTGTATCGGGTCCATCCAGATATTCCAGAATAATCTCTCCAGATCAAGACCCCTAGCTTAATCACATTAAGAAGTCACTGAAATAGTCTAAAGAGCCTTTAGTTTTGTTGGGCCAGAAGAGTAAAAGGTCCAGGACCAGAGGGGACCTTGCCCAGACTGAAACTTTGGAGCCTGGACCTGGATTAGAAGAGACCCCCATGGTTGCTTTAATTCTTTGAAATTGCTGGTTACAAAGTCCCTGTTGTCATATAAAGTAAAACGTTAAGTTCTGTGGCTTATGATGCTGACATCTTTAGCAACACTTTATCTTTATCTTTAACTTATTGCATAAGCCATCTTAAATAATAAAGCAGCATTATAATAGTAAACTGAAAATTAAAAACTAGAAATAACTCAAAAGTCTACCAATGGTAGAATGGATAATTTATAACATATTGAGTCAAAGGACTATTACATAGCAGTGGTATTACTGCTATGAATTTCAGCACGAATTCATCTAAAAACACAATGTTGGGCAGAAAAAGAACCCACATAGAATGACTCTATACAAATTAGAAAGCAGAGAAAATAAATTGCATGTTGTATAGGAAAACAGACATAGGCGGCAATGCCATTAAAACAAAAAGGCAAGAAAATAATTACAGAAGACTCAGGATGGTGATAATAGGGTGGGTTTTGGGAAGGAGAGTAATATAATTGTGAAGGGGAAGCAGGAGACTTCGACAGAGATGGAAATGTTTTATGTTTTACCTTGGTGTAAGTAGAAAGATAACCATTGTGTAATTATTCTTTAATCTATATATACATGTATTTTATTCTTCCCTTTGAATATACAGTACATTTCACAAATTTCTTTAAATGGCAATGAACAACATAATAAAAACCAAAGGGCTGAAGCTCTTGTACAGACACTATGTTCAGCACACATTTTGTTTTTACTTTAATGTTTAGAGTTCTACAGCGTATAATTTAACCATGTATATGAGCTATTAGCAACACAATTCTTATTATAGTAATAGGAACACTGTGGTTAAACCACTGAATTATAATTTTGATCCATAGAGTTATTATTACTAAAACTGAATGTTTACTCAGAGAACCATACACCTCAATTTGTTCACTTGTCTTGTTTTCTTATTGTGTTGACATTACAGTGTATTACAACCTTCTAAATATGTTGCCTGCCTTCTCTACAGTGCTTTCCACATTGCTTTTCCAAGTAACTTTTATGACTTCAATAGTATTCACTAATATGTAAGTCAATAATCTAATCAATACAGAATGTAATAAAAAGCAGTCAGAATAGTTTAAAAATAAATTGTCATTTCTCCAAAGAAATAATGACCACTAACTGAATAAAACCTACAATGACTTATTTTCACACACACACAATTTTTTTTCAAAAATGGCAACACCCAATATTTAAGTCCAAATGCCAGTAGTTCCCCAGCTTTCCAGATTACGGAACACTTATAATACCCTGTGAGGTATTATCTGTCCTTTCACACCTAGTCTGTGTCCTTTACTTTAAGAAAAGAGTATTTCAGTTATCCCTCAAGATGTTATAATAGTTAACACAACAAAATTCACAGGATGCAAGATTGTGGTCACTGAAAGGGAAGCAGAAGGAGTGTGGAGGGAAACAGAGGGCTGTGGTGGGTGTGGTGTGATACCCATAAAGACTGATGGGTGAATTATACTGAAAATCATATGTAATATAAAAATAATAAAAACTTGTTAATGATACTCTACCATGAAGACTCTAAAATGATTAAGTTGCATAGAAGTTAAAAAAAAAAAAATAGGGGAAAGAGGTTTGCAGCCAAGGTATTGCTTGTTGCTACAAAATAGCTATGTTTCAACCTCATACTAAAAATCATTATAGCAGACAACTGGTAGTAAAAATTTCAAACACTTCACCAACATTGAGCTCTATCACTTACTTCCACGCTACCATAATATATTTCTCCCCATTGGCTGACCTTTTGACCCCACTTTTGCATTACTGAGGATGTATCTTGTGGGCATAATTACAACTCAATTTTAACAGCAGGGGCTAAAAAGGATTTAGGCTTCCTCTATTTTGTGGTCCAGGGTTCTAAGGAAATATATCCAAAACTCCAGAGACAGAAGACTAATGCTTACAGAGGCTCTGCTCTTGTCAACTGGGAAGAACATCTTGGGAACTGCATAATAAGTATTTTACATATGCAGAAACTGAGGCAGTAAGCAGTTAAATGTACCTGAGACCACAGGTAATAAGTATTCAGCTTGGCTGGATAATAAGGGATATTAAAAATATAGAAGACAATTTGATTTTCCAAATCTGCAAAACACACTGAATATTCAGATCTGATATGCCGCATGGTCGAGCCTTAATTATAAAAACTGAACTGACTTTCGTGCAGATCCACAGTGACTAGCAAAGATTTACAGGTGGAACAAAAAGTTTCCCTCTTGTTCTTTGTCTTGACCGCCTAAATTTAATCTTGATGGAAGTCTTAATACCTTTAGTAATTCACAAGGATTGACTAATTGTGGGATAGAGTGACATGCAAAAAAGGAGAAATCTGTCTGATCTCCTTTGACCTGCCATCACCAACCATTCACCCAAAGGAGTCCTTAGAATCTGACACCATATTTTCAAGTAGATCTCATGCTTGAAATGGGATTGTGAAAGCTTAAAAACTTCCAAGCCACAATTTCATCTGAGATAGAAGCAAATGAGAAATAATTCAGATAACCATATTTTTGCAAATAACTGCTTAGAGGTGTCCTTGCTGCAGTATTGATCACACAATCTCCTTCAAGCCATCACAAGAAGGAACTACCGCATCTGCAAATTTCTTCCATGAGATGGTCCTGCAAAATCAGTACATCTTGGTCAAGGCTTTATAATACATTTCCAAGGAAACTTAAGTATCTTTGATGGGTCATGCCAGGTAGTCTAAGCTCCATTCCTGACTCCTCCAACTGTCAATTTAGAGCCCCATACACTGGCTCTAGATCAGGTGGGGTACAGAAAAAAATTTGATTAGGTGTAGAGATGGATATCACATGCTGTTCATGAAGTCAAAAGGTGAAAAACCTTAACAAGCAGAGGCAGTATCTGAAAAGAAACCCACTAGAGAAAGCTGAGACCAGCATGTTAAAAGCAATGTACCAAATGGGTAAGCAAGAAAGCAACAATCTTTGCACACTGTTTCAAAGACAAAGAATGAGAAATTGGAAGTGTTTGGAGGGAGGCAGAGAATGGTCAGAGAGAGGCAAGACCTGAAAGAGTTTCCTAAAACAAGGGGTCACTCATCCTCTTGGATGTGACAGGCATCCATTTAGGATGTTAGAAAGATTTAAATTGTGTGTGTGCCTGTGTTGTTGTTGTTTTTTTTCCTTTTAAAGAAAAGGAAGGAAGAGGTGAAAGCAGCATCTCTACCTATTCATCTTGGAAAACACATTTTTCAAGCACTGACCAGTTGTGATGAGAAAATTAAATATTTTCATTTTTAAAAGAACTACCTATGGTTTACATTCACCCCAATCCCTGATTTTGAATCCAGATCTCTGGGCTTCACATGATCCACACGCCAATGTCTCCATCGCCCAAGCCACCAGGGTGTGCCCATGGAGAGGAAGATTTTACACAGATTTTTTCCTTCTATAGTATAAAGATAAATTATAAGCCTTTATACATAGATTCTAATCAAGATTATCATAAAGACAATTTCTGGTGGTTCATGCAATATGACCTTATGCTATGACAAACATACCTGGCTGATATTAGGTACTCAGTGGAAATCGGTAAAAGGAATTTAAGGAATAACATGGCTTTTGATTAAAAAAAAAAAAAAAGACCAATACCAATAATGTTTTTCTCACCGACAGTATCTGTCATGGGCAGATGTTTCACATGAATGCCTTAAAAATTGTGTGACTTTCTCAGAAAGTTTTTTCCGCTGGGTCATCACTTCACACTATATTCAAAATATTAGCCAAATCCTGAAGTGCTAAGTACATATATACTACCCATCTAGAAAAACAGGTCAGGTTTCTTCTGAAACCAAAATTTGCCTTGAACAGAGAGCAGTAAGACAAGCTAGCTTTCAGCAGAAGATAGTGCACAGTTTTGGTGAGAAGCCTAATAAGGTCATACCAACTACTTTAGTGCTACATGTGGTGAGTCAGCCTTTAAAAGAGTACTAAACAAAGTCTGTGGTTAGTCTAAACTAATCAGATGAAAGGAATTGAAATAATAATAAAATTGAGAGATTCCTCAGATAATATAAATGGCTATTATTTATTAGAGCCTAGTGTGCACCAGCTAACAGTGCCAGCACAGTACACACAATAGCCACGCAAAGTAAATATTGTTGGCCCATTGTACACATGTGGAAGCTGAGACTAAAAGTAAGTAACAACTATTATAAGAAATTTGCCTGAGCTGGAATGCTGATTCAAAGATGCTTGAGTGTATAAAGCTTGGGTTCTTTTCACCTTACCATGTTATATTGAAAAGTTTAGCCATTTATGTTCAGGACTACTGCCCACATTGTTGGTAATTATATCTCCAAACTATAAAGAGACCTGTCATAAACAGCAATTTATGTTCAACTTAATGTACTAGAATGTATCAGAAATTAATGTTTGTTATTTTTCTTGTTGGTCAGTTCAACATTGTGGTCATTTTTTATTCAGTATATGATTAAATATATTAGGAAAGTTTGACTTCTGAAGATGAAAAACAGAAGAAATCAAGCATGCCTCCCAAAAACCTGAAGCTCTTTCTTTGTGAAGTGTAGGCACAGCATATTTTTTCCCAGGTGCGGCCTAATTCACAGGAATGATAAAATGACCCAAAAAAGTAAAGCTAGAATTCCAATTTTACTTTACTTTCCAAAGACAGAAAGCTTATCTGCAAGTATAAGGTATAATATATTCCCTTGAGTCAATCTCCCATAATTATGGTCATATAGGAAGTTCTAGGAAAACGTTAAAAAAAAAAATGGAAGTTGATGTCAAATTTCTTAAATTCCTGCCCCAGTTCTGCTATGTTTTAACTCGAAAACTCTACCATTTCATCACCTCTCTAAGTCTTGGTTTCTTCTTCTTCTAAATGGGGATAATGGTTCCTGTCTCTCACAGGAGTGAGATGGAGTAGGATAGCACAGGCTGAAGGAAAGAGCTATAAAAACATACCACCACATTCAGAATATAGAATAGGAACCAGACTAGAAGTATTAGGACCTCTCCACTTCCCAAACCCTGTTCCCAGGTTAAATTTACTTCCTGTTTTGAGTTCTGTGAATTTCCTAGATGTTATTTCTGAGATGTTATCCCTCACCTCACTAAATATTTTTGATTGCTTTAGTGGGTGTCTGTCCCCAGCAATCAAATCAATCCATGGCTATGGTAACAAATGCCCCCAAAGGACTTCCTCTCTAGCCAAATAGCAAACAGCTACTGGACCAATAAATGACTGTTACGGCTATAACTTCCATGCCCTACTTACAGTTCACCTACAGTTTCTAAAAAGTTTCTCAGTGAAGAGAAATGTGCAATTTATTTGAGGATATTTTGCTTGCTAACATCCTCCAGAATTCCAGATGTTTTCTAGAGACAAATGTACATCACTTGCTTTACAATGCATACATGCATTATAAGAGCTGCAGAAAACAACTCTAGGCTGCTTTGAAAGTTATCAGTATCTCTTAAATATTATGGGAAATTTGTTAACAATTTCCTCCAGTTAATTCCTAGTGATATAAACACATTTTCTAAGCAGATTTTAGTACTGACCACTTGTGATGAGAAAATGGAACATTTTCATTTTTAATAGAACTATCCATGGTTTACATTCACAACCCAGCTTCCAGAAATACGAACTTTGTCATTCTTGCCAGAGCTGTTTCCCAACTTTGGTAAAGACATTATGAAAAGATGGCACTCAATAGTTTATTACTTATTCTTGATACCCCACAAGAGAGGCAGCAGGTTGAGGTGCTTAAGAATTCAAATAATAGTTCTGAGCAATCTGGTTCAAACCCTAGCTCTCCAATTTATTAGCTGTATGATTTTGAAGAATTTACTTAACTTCTCGGTGCCTCTGTTGGGCAAAACAACAGAGTAAATATAGGTGAAGTGCTTAACACAATGCCTGGAACACGGTAAGCTCCTTATACATATTAGCTATTACTACTATTATTATTTTGTCTCCTCAAGCATTAGCAGACTATGTGAAGTTTCTCGAGGTATCTCCTACCAAACTCCTCAAACATGATAAAATTGCTGGGATCTCTGCATGTACAAATCAAACTCACCTTCTGTCAATGAATTGCTAACACAGCTTCTGGAAAATATTCCACAGATTTTTGAACTTTCTATTCTGTCAAAGGGCCTCCTTCCACAGAAAAAACAGGATTAATATAACCTTGAATATGTGAGCAGAGAAAGAGTACAATCCTTAGCATTTCCCTAGTTGCAAAAGTATAGATTCTAAACTAAGTCAGACAACCTGGGATTGAATCTGAGATTCTGTCACTTAATAATTGCATACATTTGGGAAAGTTACTAAGTCTTACAAAAGTCCAGTTTCTACATATATAAAATGTGGAAAGTTAGGATATCTATCTCATAGGGCTTTAACTAAATCTTAGCATAGTATCTTGTACATAGCATATAGTCAATAAACGCTAGCCACTATTATTAGTATGTCTTTGGTCTGGTTAGAATTCAGATAGTATGAGCCCCTTGTGTGTTAACTGAGAAACTTATCATATTATAATTGATACTTTAAGGCCTATAAAATATAAGGATGAAGTTTCCATAGTGGAAGTTTTTGCTTGTGCCATTATAATGTAGATGTAGATCACCTGAAGAGGCAGTTTTGGAAGATTCTATTATAAACCGTACAATATGGAACAATCCTGGAGTTGTTGCATATGAAATTTACAGAGTTGTATATGAAATCTATAAAAGTATGTTGAGGACATGGTTGACCTCTGTTAACAGAATCATCAATACTTTCTCCTTTCTATAATTTAAGAATTGGGATCAGAACTTCATAATGATAAGATCACAGAGTTAAGAGTTTAGAGGATATCTGGTTGAGAAAGACAGCTGATTGCTCCATTTAAGTCCAATATATATGACTTAAACATGATTTGCTTTTGGCAAGAATAAGTCATTTCATGTTTGGTCACCTTGTAACTTTCCTTTACTCTTCTCAGTCCGTGAATCTATCCTAGTCCCATTATTGTTCTTACCACGTAGCCAGTTTATTTCTGATAGTGTTACTGCTAATCAGCTTATTCACTGCTAATGGGATCTCAGAGATATTTGCAGATTCTTGCAGTTGAAAAAAACGGAAAAATTGAGAGGAATTAAGCTGTAATAGCAGAATTAAAGATTGTGAAGTTGTTATTTTGGCACAGAGACTATTACCCAAAATCTTCTGCCCACCATTTCTATGTCTAGGGCTTATTTTGTTCTTGTGGACTCATTAATGCTCTTAGAGTAGAATAATTATGCAGAACATTTTTCTTTGATTTTTTTACTTGGAGACAAAAAGACTCAGATCATATGATAGACTCACTATATCCTCTACTGCAGTTGATCAGTCAATGGGAAGATCCAGAAGCAAAACTGAACCCAATAATTTATTTCTTAAAGATATCACCCAATGGTACTATTAAGGAAAGGCTTTTCCCTGGCCTTCCCAAAGACAACATCTTGCTATGTAAATAGAGCTTTACTACCATCATATTCAACTGAGCCCCCATTGTTAACATTCTAGAGCAGCTGCTGATAGCACTATGAGTGGCTTAGACATGAGGCTCCTTCAACACCAAGCATACCTTAATACAAACTACTAAATTTATAAATCATGAGTAGAATTGTTTTGTAAGTTTTCTTCTTTTTGATTCTATAATTTAGATAAAATCTTAGAGCTGGAAGAGTCTTAGAAATCAACCTCCTATCCACCCTATATTACATGGAATATTCTGAGATTCACAAAGAACAGGTTATTGGCCCAAGTTTCCATGGGTGATGAGTACAGATATGTGTCCCTCTCCGACCTGGAGGCCTTCCATGGTTCACTGTCTTCAAAGTGAAGGTGACTTAGGACCACCAGTCCCTTGAATAATTTGGCTCTGCCTCCCTGTCTACAACTGGATTCCTTTTGTTTTATAAATATCCTGTGTGGGAAATGATTAAGAGTAGAGTTAGAGAGACTTATTAGGAGGAAGATTCAATAATGTAGGTGAAATATAATGGTGATCTGGATGGCAGTTGGGAATAGAAATGGAGAAAGATGAGCAGACTTGATATCTGTTTTAAAGAATGAACCAAAAGAATTTTCTGATAGATTTTATATAGTAGGTGAATGAAAGAGGAAGGAATCAAAGATGATACCTAAGTTTCTAACTTGGGCAACTCAGTATAGGAAAGATAAAGCAGGGAAAGGGGAACGGCTGGACTGGGGTCATACAAGAAAGTTTTCTCAACATTTTAGATACACAAGTTTAAGAGATAATACAAATCTAAGTAAGAGTTAGCATGGCATATAAGAGAGGGGGAATGACTCTTCCTCCTCCTTTGAATTCCATGAGGAGAGATTTCCCTAACCTCTCCAGTCTTTGCAACCAACTCTTACTCCCCACCACTCACTTCCGTGGAGGTAGGGGAAGTTATGTAGTCTAGTTCCTTCTTACTCGCCAGGAGTTAGATTTCCCATAGGAAGTAAGTTTTCTGCTGTTCCCCAATGTAATAAGTTACAAAGAGAAAGCCCCTCCTGTGGGGTGAATGGTAGGCAACCAGCATTATCTGTATCTGGAAGGGTAGGTCTATCTAATTCTGGAGATGAGTATTATAAACATGAACCCAAATGTCTATACCTGCTTAATAAGTTATAAACATAATATTGACATGCCAGTTCCTCTTTTGCCCTTCTCATCATACAGTTAGATCAGAGCAGGGAAGAGAGATGTCATTTATTTAGACTTCTCAAAGCCCAAGGGTAGGAGAAACAATGATGGAGGCACACAGGGTCCTAACACTGATGGCCCTGTGGTCTAAGGAAAAGGTGTCTGTGCTGACTTCCTAATCTATGAGCGGGACTGGATTGCCCCCACTCTACCATGCTCACCAGGTTATTATGAAGATAACTTAGATGATTCTGTAAAAGTGCCAAGCTCGAATTAATATTCAAAGATAGGAAACATTACTTTTAGTTCTAAATGCACTGACTTTGGAATTTAAAGATGCATTTCTGCAAAAAGAATACAAAAAGTAGACAAAATAATATTTCTATTGTAATAATTATTATTATCATTATATTACTATATTTTACTATTTTCCCCTTAGGCAAATGGTAATTTATCAAAAGTGACAGTTATAAAAAGTAGTCCAATGCTCATTTTTTCAAGTTTTCCTATTTCAAATGTTAAAAAATTGGCCTATTCTTCATTTTTGTACATTTATAAAGAATTTGAAAATTAGGAATACTTTCATAATGAATGGATTCCTTTTATCAAGAAGAGAAAAAAATTATCTTTCATAATCTGGAATGATAAAAAAATAAATATTCTTCCACACACAGGCACCGGTATTACACACTCTGCCAGAAATAATGAAGAAAGAGGCAGATGTTAAGGTTCAGTGTGGTTTTCAGTCACAAGAAAACATCAGCTCTAAGAAGCACAGCTACAGGGCTTATAAAGTTCGTTGACTTTGCTTTGATGGATTGTCATGGAAGGGCAGCAGCAAGTCTTATGACTGAATTCTACAAATGACTAAGCAAGTTTTAGAGTGTTAATACACTGGAGGAGAAGCAATACAATAACAGGTGATTAAATCTCACATGCTTCCTGGTGAACTCAGGAGGATGAAAAATGCTTCTTTTTTCTGTATAAAAGAAAAAAGAACCCTATAGGAGACATTTTCCAACAGGAACTTCAGATTAATAGAGACAAGACCTCAGTCAGTCAGCCTGAGTATTACTGGTATGGTAACTTCTACCATTGCTAAGAATTCCTGGTGGATAACTAGTTAAGACATATACCAGAAAAATAATAAATCATTGCTCTCATTTTATTAAAAGTATAGATGTTGCATATCAAGTGTTTAAACACCAATTTCTCTTTCACTTATTCTACTTAGAATGGGCTGAAGGGCACAGTCTTTTTTATATTGTAAGGTGTTGACCTACAGGAAATAAATTACAAGTAATAGCCACATGGGGTAACAGTTTGAAATGTAATTAAAATCTGTGTGTTTTAAAAGGGAAACAAATATTTCATATATCTGATTTTTAAGTTCAAAAGAAAGATATAATCACAGGCCACAAGGAGGTGGGAAGAAAAGAACCTCAGTTGTTTATTAAGGAAGGCTTATGAGATTTCGAATTTTGATTTGGAAATTTAAAACTAGGAAAAATACTTACATTTTTGTTATATCAGTTTCATATTAAGATCAGTTTTCTCAGAGAGGGCAAAAAGAAGACAGGGAAAAGAGAAGAGAGACCAAAGGAAAGACACAGGCAAGGTAAAGAAGAGGAGGTGGGAAAGAGAGGAGGAGAGGAGGAGGAAAGTTGTGAGAGACAAGGGGTAGTTACACAAAAGCAATGACAGGTGACAGGTGGGGGATGTCAAAAGAAGGGAAAGGGAAAGCACAAGAAAAAGAAATGAAGAGAGGAGGGGAAATATAGGAAGACAGAGTCAAAGAGGCTGTGGGGCAAGCCTGGTTCAGGGGATTCTGAAGTACTTTAGAAAATGTATTTGTTGACACTATTGTTCCTTTGAACTTTGGAGAATTAACAGTTGTCATCACTATCTTTGAAAATACCATATAACTATCACAACTGGCCACAGAAAGCTTTAAAATAATGACATCTCAGAAAATTAATATTTAGAGACAAATAATCAAAATAAAAATATCTAGAATCCAAAGACAGAATATAAACATCTTGGAGAACGCTTCCTGGAAACAAGCATAGATGAGAGATATATACTTTTGGTTCTCTGGGGGAAAATGGGAGTGGTGGTGATGGCGGTACATTTGCTTTCAGCTTGGTGCTGGGTTCTCTATATAGATTCATTTAGTTTAAATTACTACTCCTAAATCAGAGAGCTCCCAGTATAACCTTCTATATTCTCCCTAACAAACCATTCTGCCTCTCCTAAAATACACTGAACTGTCATATAAGTAAACATGTGAAAAAAATAATGTCTCTTTTGCTCCAGTGTTGCAATAATTAACTACATAATCACAATTTTTTCTGATGTTCCAGTTCTATTTGTCATATTTTATACCTCCCCCCACCCCACTCTTATTTTCATTCCCTTATCCCTGAATTATCTTCTCTGTTGGTAGTAGATGAATTGCTTATTTTCTGCACCTTCCTTGCTTATTCACAGTCTGGGTCACAACAGTCCCACACTTGACCGCCTGAACTGGAAACACGATTCATACCTACATATGAGAAATGAAAGGATCCTTGGCCAACAAGGAGCCAAGCCAGCATTATTAGCTAAACCCCTTGTCTTAACCTGACCTACATTCATTTTCTCACTCATATAACATTTATTGACTAACGTACCATGTGCTAGGCACTGTGCCACACACAGGGAGTTCTACAAAATCAAGAATGTTGATCTCTGCCCTCAACAAGCTCACAGTCAAATGCAGAAACTGTTGCAGTAAAAATCAAAATGAACACAAATGGAGCAAATAGCCAGAGTCTAATGGATAAAGTGCTATGGGAATAAATATAAAAATGATAAACTTCCATCAACAGTTTTCTGTCCTCATTATGTATTCTTAAAGTTATACTATAGGTACCATCCTAGGATGGTTTTGTGGCCATTCTATGTAGTTACACAGGGTTCCAGACTAAAAAAGTTCCTCCAATTGGAATTTAAGTTGCATATGTGTTTTGTATGCAAATTCTGATGGAGCATGCCCCAGAGGCTCACACATGGTCTAAGTTCCAGATGAGTCTTCAACTCCTTGATCCCTTCCCCAGCTCCACGTCCCATGCCTTCTTTTTCTACTCAGTAATGCAACAGGGTCAGTTGATGGAAGAGGAAAATGAAGTATGTCCTGCTTTTTCCCTCTATTTCCAGGGAGGTCAGGAACATGGGTTTAGGGAGTGTGAGGGGTTCTGTAATATCTCAGACAGAGCAAGGCATGGGTCATCCTCACCAGGAGTACTATGCATGTAAACATCATCATCATCATCATCATCATCATCATCAAGATGTAAGCAAGTCTGGGTGGTGGGGGTCTTGCCCATCCCTGATTCAGGTACAGAACACATTCTGGTAAAGTGTTTGCAATCATTTAGGGTTGCCCATCTCTTCTGGGTTGATGTGTCAGGTTGATGTGTCTACACTTGGTGAAGGGATGGATATTAGCCTGGAGGAGGGGGAGGTCAAATTTTCCTACTACCTGCCAACACCCCTAATTTCATTTTCACTGAGTCCCACAAATTATGTAGCCACTTTTGGTCCTATCCCTTGACACTGTAACACTTAGATCTTTGAGTATGGAGACAAAAATCTCCTTAGCAAATTTATTGCCTAGTTTTTAATTCATTCTCAACAATGGAAAATAAAACAAGAATACTGTGATTCCCTTTCCAAAAGACAACTGAGTTTCTTTCTCAAATCATTTTGTGGGCAGTGACTCATGCACATGAGCCCTGACCTACAAAAATTAGGAGGATCTGCTAGAGAAGATGGTTCACCAGTTGAAGGTCCTGGATTTTGAGCTACATACAATAAATGGATGAGACTTGGGGCAAGGATCTTTGGGCTATTACAGGACTGATTACATTTGCCAGTCTTCCTGTAGTCAGGTATACATGGTATGCGCAGCTTCCACACCTGACCCATAAAATCCTCCCATTTCATTTGCCCAGTTCTCTCTCTCACCTACTGATTGTAAGTTGAAACCCTGTGTTGAAGATATGAAGACCCGGGCAGGAAAGAAGCCCTTCTTGGAGGAGAGCTATCCATCAATCATTAAAAATACTTTTATGGAGTTTCAGAAGAGCAAGAAATAAGCTTCTACAGTGTTAATCACTGTGTATCACTGAGCTTAGGAGGTGTATCTGTTAAAGAAACTACAATTGCCTTATTATTCATGCATACATACGGGCAAATTTTTGAAAAATATGTAAAAGAAAACTCACGCTTAAATCCATCACTCTGAGATCACCTCTTTTAATGTTCTGTCATACTATTTTCCAGTCTTTTCCCATGCACTATTCTTACTTTCTACTGAGTTCTCATAATATAGGATACAACCTGCTAAGTACTTTTCATAAAAAATTTTATTTAATCCCAACAACAAACTTTAAGATAGGTATTATCATTATCCCTATTTTAGGATTCCAGAAACTGACAACTGAAGAAGGGAAATGTAATACAACTAAGTGGTAGTTGGTAGAACAGGGACTCATATCTAATCTGTTTGATTCTGAACTCAACCCCTTCCTTCATACTTTTATGGTGGTTGTTAGTTAAGAAAATTGGGATGCTAATATTTCTAAATATGGTTTGTTCACTTAGATTTTGTGAGCAATCTACTTTGATTAAATATTCCATTTTAAGATGTAACATCAATTTATTAACCATGTAGTTGGATGTTTAGGTTGATAATTTCATGATATTATAAATAACACTACAATGAGTATTCATGTTGCTAAATATTTTCATAAGAATGTCCTTAGGATGACATGGAGTTGCTACATAAAATGAATATTTTAATGGTAGTATATAATTATTGCCAAATCATCCTAAATCAATAGTTTCTGAAAATGGGAATGGGATTTTGCCCTCAGATGACATTTGACAATGTCTAGAGACTTATTGTCATGACTGGGCAAGCATCCAGTGGGAAGAAGTTAGGGACCTGTCAACATTCTACAATGCTTAGGTTACCACACCCTCCAACAAAAATTGAATGGGTTCAAAAAGTCAGTAGGACAGTTGTCAAAAAACCCTAACCTACATAAATGGTCCCATCAGTCCATGTCAATCCTGAAACAAAACAAAGGTTATAATAGGGGCTCTTCCATTCATGCAAACATGATTTACCATATTTACCACATATCTGGGTACTGTGGTAGAATCTAAGTTACCATTCAAGGAGGAAGGTTGGATCACTGGCCAAGAGTAAAGAGAGGAGGTGACTTAGAAGTAAATTTGGCTTTACTTATTCTTTAGAGAAAGCACACCTATTTCGTTTTATACTTTATGTCTTTCCACATCATTTTGCATTAAATGATTTCTACTTAACTCTAAATTAAAACCATACAACCCACAAGGTTGTTAGATGATTAAAAATTTTATATTGTCATACACATGAATGCTTAATACTGCTATTTCTAAAGCATAAAATTGGTTGTTTCTTCAACAGAAACTCAAGATCTTGAATATAAAACATCCCTACAATGGCAGTAGCTCCTCTTTCCCCAGCTGACCTCTTTGTTCTTGAATTTAACAAAACAGATTAACTGTTTGTTAGATTCAGAGGTGGAAATAGGATTTTCTGCCCTTTCTATTTTAAATTAGTAGGTACTCTCTGAGTACCAGTTCCTTTCTTTATTCCATGAGACTTTAACAAGCTTAGTAAAAAGAAGAGACCAAAACAGAAGCTGTTCTTCTGATTTCTTTATGAAATGGATGGTGAAGGAGAGAGGGATAAAACGCCTGTCTCCTGTGCTACCAGCCTCCTTTCCAGAAACTCTTTGCTTCTTTCTTTTTGGTCAATATCTGGCAAATTCACTGCCACTAGCCCTCCCTGCATTGTTTCTCTGCATGAAAACCTTTGGACTATTATTTTTAAAAAAAGATGCTCTGACTATCCTGGGCTTGCAAAGTCAGTGCTGAAAGAAGAGGAAGTGAAAGAAGACGCTGACCCAAGTCTCTTATAACTGAAGACAAAAAAAGCAGCCTTGACAGCTACATAAAACATACACCCTCTTACTTCATTGTCCTCTGGGAGCAAAAGGAGGGAAAGTCTAATGTGGAAATATGGGTATTCCATATAGGTGGCCACGAGAGACAGGGGAATAGAGCGTCACTTTTCAGAGGAACTTATGCAGGAAAGAACAAAAAACTAGGCTGGTTTCCTTAGCAACCCTGGGACAATCTGCCTCACAATGGCCCAAGACTACAGTTCTTAATTCCATTATAACTGTTATTAAAACTTAAAAAATGTAATCATGCACATTGAATTGCCGAATACCCATAAAAACTATTAGCTCATTAAACCATGAACAGACATTTAAATGAAAAAGGCGTACCAGCTAATTTCTTTAAATTGAGAAAAGTAAAGGTTAAAAAAATTGATAATCTAATATATAGGCAGTACAAATACAAAAGGGATAATGTACAGTATTAAAATTGACACCATGTTCAAACAGAAAAAATACAAAGTAAAGGTTTTTTTCAGTGAATAGCCAAGACATAAAATTTTTTTACAGATTCCACCTAGCCTAATAAAGTATTAGTTTGATTATAAGCACCAAGATTTAGTGTTAATTTGCCTTTTCATATCAGCTACCAGAATTTATTTAGTTTACAAGTTCTGAATTCAAATACTATCATTTTTTAAAATCTCTAAGATTTCAAGACTAAAATTATAAAAGATCCATCTGCAGATTTCATATGGGAATTTATAGTACAGAAACCCTAGAGATGTCTACCGGATTTCATATTATACTAGAAAAATAGGAATATTGAATACAAAAAATTAACATAATTTAAGCTTGTGAAATGCAGAATATATATTATGGCCAATAAATCCTGTCTAAATTTCAGCTAAAACATTTGATTAATTTATATTTCACTGTAATCATTGCCTATGTATAAGGTTCATTGTGTATATGTGGTACTGTGTAAAATGTACCCAAGATTTATTTTAATCAGGTATGAAAACATACACAGATATGGAAATTATTGTTGTGAAGGAGGAAGGTTATATTCACAATACTCTAGAAACAGGAAGCTATTCCTAGTTGACCTAATCTCTATACACTCACATCCCTGGTGAGTAAACTAATAACCCTGGTGACTGGATAGTCCCTACTTGGCTGTCTAGATACCATCTTTCGCTGCCCTATACGTGCAGAGTCTGACTACTGCAAACCACTGTGTCAGGCTCCCTTTGCCCTTTTGGTCTCCACAAAAGCAGGGTTCAACCCATGAGTGGGATAAGCTGGAAATAGAGGATATGAGGAGGGTAATGTTTCCTTGGCTCCTTCTCAACCAGGTCAGGTTTACCAGTGGTTAAGTTCCTCTCCTCCAAGTTCACAGCTCAGACTAGATGGTGTCTGTCTGTCTGTCTCTCCTCTCTCTCTGTATCTCTCCTCTCTCTCTCTCTCTCTCTCTCTCTCTCTCTCTCTCTCTCTCTCTCTCTCTCTCTCTCTCTCTCTCTCTCTCTTTCTGGTAGATGTAGCTTCTTCTTCATACCTAGGGCAGGTAATATATTTCTACCTGATGAGAGCAGTTATATTGTTCACTCTTGTTATTTTAGTTTCAAACTGTGATGAGAGGGAGGTCGAGCAACCAATCCAATTTATTGGTGATAACTACAGGAACAGGAGGGAAAGAGATGGCCCTCACTTGGACATGCCCTGCGGACAGCAGCTGCATCTTAGAAAGAGTAGGTTCAGCCACACTCCTACCAACAGTGTATAAAACTTTCTTTTTATCCACAACCTCTCTAGCACTTGTTTCGTCTTTTGGATCACAGTAATCCTCACTAGCATGTGGTGATATATCACTGTTGTTTTGATTTGCATTGCCCTAATGACAAGAGAAGTAGAATGTCCTTTTGTGTGCCTGTTGGTCATTTGTATGTCTTCTTTAGAGAAGTGTCTATTAAGATCATCTTCCCATTTTTAATTAATTCTCAGTTTTTATTGTTGAATTTTATGAGTTCTTTATATATTTTGGATATTAACCCAGTCAGATGTATGACGTGCAAATTTCTTCTCCCATAAAGAAGATGTGGCATAAATAAACAATAGAATACTACTCAGCTATCAAGAGATTTGTAGTAACATGGATGAAACTGGAGGGAATTATGCTTAGTGAGATAAGCCAGAAGGAGAAAGACGTTGCATGACATCATTTATATGCAGTGTATAGAGATATAAAGCAAAAAAACAACTAAATTAAACAAATTTAAACTTAAAAAATGAATTAAATCAAACAACAATAGGTTTTAGCTAAAAAGTCACAAATCCGTTACTGCAGGAAGAAGAGTAGAAGGACAAATGGGGTAAAACGAATTAACTGTATAGTGAATGAAAAACTTTAATAGTGGTAAATTTACTATATTATATTCAGATATTGATTTACTATGATGTATACCTTAAACCTATTTCATGTTATAATACAATGTTCCTTCAATTAAATTAGAAGAAAAAAAGAAAGAGTAGCATGTAAATCATTTTAAATCATCTCAAAAGATGGCATTTTTATGAGACCTTTTGAAGGTAAGTGAAACATAAGATATATAATCAATAAACTTGACTATGCAATGTTCCTGAAAAATAAATAGAAATTACAAGGTTAGTCAATATAATCTCCCATATCAGAAAGGATTTTCAAAGAAAACTGTCCTAATGTCTGCAAGGCTGTATGCTAGATGGGATGTTTTATCTTCAAAAAGTTTCAATGTATGACTAGGGTAATTATGAGAAAACTAGAGAATTCAATTAGTCAGAACAGTCATGAACCAATCCATGCTTTTACCTAGAAGAAGCTAATAGTAAGCTGTTATTAGTTGTTCCTATTTAATCAATGGTAGTCTGATTTCTCCATGGTCACAGCATGAATTGAAGTCAAGGAAAAAAGATAAAACAAAACCAAAGACCAAAGTATGGAGGGAATAGACAGGTAGGGATCTAGCAATTAACTTGAAGATCTGTGATTATTGCAGACAAGAGTTCAGAAAATTCACTACTTATCTGGGCTTCAAGTCGTGTGTCTGTGTGTGTGTCTGTGTGTTTTAATCTACAAGATCTGGATGTTCAGGGCTTCCTGGATTAGCTGTCTCCATGAATGGGCTCAATGCTTGGAGGCGGTTGAACTGACCACATAAAAGAGCTATCAATGGTAATTACCCAATTGAATGGAAAATCTTGCATTGAACCCTATAAAATTGCTACGGCAACTGAGAAATGAACAAGTCATGATCTCAATCTTGTGTTCATAGTCAATAGACAGTAACTCAATAGTTATGATACTAATAAAATAGAAAGAAGCAATTAAAACATTATAGAATTTCCAAAACAGAGATGATGTCCAGTTTGGATGGAATAGGGCAGTGGTTAACAAGAATTTCACAAAGATAGGCTTTGAGAGGTGAGAGTGTTTAGAATGGCAGCAAAAGAGAAAGCAAAGGGATAGGCAGATGTGAGTGCACATATAATAGTCAATGGTCAGTAGAGGCCACCCCTGAAGTTTCTGCAGTCTGAAGATCTATTTGAATCCCAGCTCCCTCACTGAAAGGCTGAGTGATTTTGAACTCTTTTAACCCCTCCAAGTCTCAGCTTCCTGTTTTGTAAAATGGAAGTAGGAATAGCTACTTCCCAGGACTGCTGAGAGGTTTAGAGACAATGCTTTCACTAATGAGTTCATGCCTGGCTCAAAGTTAATGCTCCATAAAGAAGTTCTTGTGAATCAAAAGGTAAGTTTCCATTTCCAATTATTATGCTTCACTGTAAAGAGAGCGTTAGGACAGTTTCCTTTAATTCAGTTCTAAAAAGATACCTTGTAAAAATTTGCAATAACCTAAAGTCATATTTTATTATAGAAAAAAGAATTTATCAATAATGTGTGAAACCTCTGTTCAGTCTTAAAACCTACCAATTTATAACAAATTATGGAATTATAGGAAATGCACATATTTATGCCAGGAAACCATCCTATTTTAATCCTAAAAATAAATAAATATATTTACCTGGTGTAGCTGTAAGTGACAGAACCGAATTTTCTCCTCAAATTTTAGAAATACAACCCACAATTTATGAATAAACTGCTTCTTTTATGATTCGATTCTACTTTCCAAAAGGAGGTGGCTGTATTGCAAAACACTGCCCTTAAAATAAGTGACTAAAGTAGCCAACAGTGAAGCTCAAGGATCTTGTTGATTTTTCCTACAAAGCAACTCAATGGCATTTCAGAGGAAAGCTTCATATGACACAACACTATATTAAACATGAAACACTCACTTCTAAATTAAACCGGACTTGTAAAGAAACAGGTGACCCAAGCCAAAATAAATTGGTCAGATTAGTAAACATTTAGCTTATGGGCTGGTAAAGAATTAAGTTAATCTTAAATGACCTCCCCATGATTCTGTAAAAACTGTACTTTTCTGTGATCTCTCCTCATGCACAAAGCAGCAAATGCAATTTGTCATTGTGTTTATCATGATCATGTGTCTGTCAGGAAGAGGGGCTGAAATAGCAAATGTTTCCTGCTTCAAGCACAAAATCAATTCTGGTTCTGGGCTAGTGAATGACTGTGGGCTTGGGGGAATCTTTTAAACACTATGTGCAAAGCTGAAATAAGAGTTCATAAACTCCCTTATAATATTCCTTTAGAGTGGGATCAAGATCTGCCTTTTAAGCAAATCTCGGCAACTCAGTCACAGGACTATAGACCCAGGTCTGTCAGCACTGGTTCATTCGGGAATAAAGTATATTCATAATTGAATCTGCTAGACACATGAAATTAATTCTTTCTAAGGCCATATACTTTTGAATGCAGTTATTTCAATGTAGATTATTCCAAAGTGAAATTAAAGTGAATTATTAAATATTTATACATATATATCAGTATAGTACACTGAGTTCTTAAGTATAACTTTGTGTACATTGTTTTGGTTTTGTTTTCTATCTCCTCTCTTCGAGGATAAACAATCACTTATCCCTTCTTATACCATGAGAACGTAGAACAAGATTTGAATGAGCAAAGACGGAGAAAGAGAAGTCCTGGCAGAAAAATTAAAAATACAGAAATATAAAAGCACTACCCAGGCATTAAAAATGGACTAATTTAATTAGGAGGAAGCTGAAGCCATGCAAAAGGAAGCAACAGACACTAGGCTGGAATAAAACTGAACCTCTCCAATAGACTCAACTTGACTCAGAATCAAAGCCACTATTTGGGAATGTGACCAGTGCAGTTGCATAGGGCCCCTGCCAGAAGTTTAATGCTGTTCTGTGCAGAATTCCTAATAATTTTATCTTTGAATGTGTGCTTTGTAAGTGAAGTCCAGTGGGACAACTGAATGTGAGTCTTGAAGCCTTAGTCCACCCTGCCTCATACTGGCTCACACTCTGCCTCCCCTCCCACTGCAGGCCAAAGACTGGTATTGACCACTCATCCTCACTCCCTGATTTCCACAACCCCGCCAGTCTTCTCATTACTCACCCCTTGCCTCAAGACCAGAAGCTATAACCAGCTCATGTCAGTTGGGGAGAGGCCCACAACCCACATCTGCCATGGTCATATGTTCTTGGTTGGGATCTAAGTGGAAGCCTGAGGAGGGTCAGATACATTACACAGAGGAACATGGCTGTGGTCAATCTCACCTAGAGCTGGCAACATGAGGGTTCATTTGTCAGGCCACTCAGTGGGGGCCTCTCCCCAATCCTCAATCCAGGAACTGAGAATTTCCCAATGTGGAGGTTACAGTTCCTTGGGGATTACATATCTGTTGTGAGTTGGTGCAGCAGTCCTTTGGGAAGGGAAGATTTATTTCTCCACCTCTAGCCAGGCTCCTGTTTTATTATTTTATATTGAGCTCCACAAATTATGTAGCTAGCTCTACTTAGAATCTTTGCTTACCTGGTTTCTCTTCCTGTACCTGGAATATGCCCCCTACCCCACAACCACCTCAACAATGAAATCTAACCCTTTCTCCAGCTTGAATGGCACCTCCTCCATGAAGTCTTCCATAATGCATCGTCTTGTATGATTCTATTTTCCTCTGAGACTAACGACATTTAGTGTCATTTATTAAGTACAGCTTAATATTAGTTGTTTTTATAGTATATCCCCAAGACTGCAAGCACTTATTGGGCAAGAAACATATGATTTCTCACCTTAGCGCATCTACAGGATGCAGACCCAGGCCTCAGGTAGAATGGGCACTCAGTGTATGCTCATTGGAACTAATAAATAAATGAATCTGTTATGTAAACAGATCCAGTTTTCTGAAAGGCTGGCACACCTGTAACCCTTCTGCGTCATCACCTTTCCTCCTCTCAATTAACGCAACAAAACATCCTGGCTCCTTTCACAGCCAAAGCCCATCAAACACCTGTATCATCATTATCAACACTAACAAATATCATCTCACACTTTTTATTAATGTTTAAAGTGCTACATTCTGAATGCTTAGAATAATCTCAAAGAGAACACCTGTCAATTTGAGTGCTCTTATTTTCAACCTCTTGAGGGCAATTTTTTCATTACTATATTAAAGTAGGCTGTTTAATAACTTATAAGTGTAAAGGGAAAAGGTAAGTAACAGTCACTATGATCCATACCAGATAGCTAAAATGAATTTTTTTTCTACTGCTATTTATTTTTCTCCTAATTTCAAGTCTGTTTTTGGCTTGTTTGTTTTGAACTGTCAAGACTGTTTTTTAAGACTAACTGAGAAAAACAATGAAAATAGTGAAATAAACCGAGTAGTATTTTTGCTGTTGAAACTTTTATTCAATGTTAGTATTTACTTAAATAGTCTACTATTGACTCCACAATGTCATGCTTAATATCATAATTTCATAAGTGTCTTTAATGCTCTCACCCATATTCTAAACCTCCAAAGGATCATCAACCTAATTATAAAATGATAAAACTGTGAAGCTTCACATGAAAAAAATTTTATCTCCAGAAGAAAAGATAAGTACACAGTTAAATAGGAACAAGAAGTACCTTAAAGAGATCTGAACAAGTCATTCCCTGGCGGCTCAGGCATTAAGTCTGTGGTTTCAGATGTGTAATCTATGTAAAGCCAAGTACCAGGATTCAAGACCTGGGGCCAGTGGGAACAACCAAGATTACCAACTAACTGAAGAAATACATAAATGCCTCTTCCTCCCTCCCTTCCTGCCTGCCCACCTGATTGCTCACTTTCATTCCTACCTGTACCTTGCCTTCAGAAAAACATATACATATAATATCCGAGAAAGACATACCTTAAAGAATCAGAAGGATGTTTATAATTTTACATAGAAACTTCAAATGTTTATATATATATGTGTGTGTGTGTATATATATATATAATCATAATTGCAACATCATGATAACAGAACATTCACTTGTAAGGTCATCAGTTTTCAGTAAGAAATCTATAAGAGCAGGAAATGAAAAGGATGGAAGGAAACATTAGAACTTGTGAAGTTAGTGATGCAAGATTAATAAGCCATTAAAAGTTTATAGGTATGTCCTAGGTGGTCTAGTGGATAAGTTCACTGCCTCTTGCTGGCATAGCCACATATATCCCAAGGACCCAGATTTGCAACCTGGGGCCGGGGGGAGGAACAACCAAGCTGAAAAACTAAATGAAATAAACGAAACTTTTCTTCCATCTCTCTCTTCCTGCCTGTCTCCAAACCTTAATTCCTGTCTGAACCTTTCCTTAAAAAAAAAAAAAAAAAAAAAAAGGAAAAGTTTGTTTTGAATGAGTTATTAAGAGGAAAAAAGAAGTTTTGGTAAAATAGGGTTTGGTCAAGGGTCATCGCCACATTTAGAGGAATCTTAAGTATAGAATGGAAGAATAGAAATTTCTGTATTTCTTGAATGCAAAGCTCCAGGGAAGATTATAATGGAAAAATGTGTTGAGTTCATATCTCAGTCGCAGATAAGGATAAAACAATTGAAAAAAGATAAAGAAAAATAATACCAGCAAACTAGCATCATCATCATCAATTATTAGCATTTCCTGAGTAACTGCAATGTGCCAGGTACTGCTTGAAGAATTTTAATAAAATATCTCATTATATTTTCAAAGCAATAATCTTTGCAAAATAGGTGCTATTATTCCCATTTTGCAGATGAGAAAGTTGAGATTCAGAGATTAAGAATTTCTCCCAAGGTTCATATTAATGATGACTGTAGTGTGCCATTAGAGAAAAAATGTAATTTTATAGCAGAAGAGTAGCATACAAAAAATAACAAAAAACAAATGAAGCTGAAAATAACAGAAATATAGTGTAGAAACTAATGATAAAAGAAAAAGAAACTTTCTAATGAGATGGAAACACAGACAAGGAGTGAACTGAGATCTTAAACTATATCTGCCTTTTGTGAGTACTCCCAACAACCCCAAGTGAAAGAAAAGAAAAACTCCTTTTCCCAGTATCGTCTTCTAAATATTAAAAGGCAACATTGCTTTACACATAGTCTTTAGAGTAAAAGTAGACTCAGAAGAAACATCAGCTTCTGAAAACCTGATTTTTCGATTCTTGTCATAATATCTACAGTCACAGTTCTAGGCAGTAGAAAGACAAGTTAACAGCTGAGGAAGCCAGGAATTATGCTCTTGAAGAAAAGACAGTATCTGAACAGTACTAAAAAAAAAACATTAGAAGCTGAAAAAGAGTAAGAAATAAAAGCTACAAAAATGGGAGAAAATCAACTAGGGAAGAATGAGAAAATTAAAGACAATAAAGAGAAAAAACAAATTCCAGTCTATGGTATCATCCAATTGGTAAGGGATTTTTTATTTATTTATTTATTTTCAGCCCAGGGACACAATAAAGGTGTGAAAATAACAGGAAAGAAGAATGTGATTGTTCAACTTTTTACAGAATCTTCAACATATCAATTATTAAATGATTTTATTTCCCCCCCATGGCTCTCTGGGACTGTAGAGAAATAGGTAACTTCTTAAAGATCATTCATTGGTTGCTTGACTTACACCTACCAAAGACTTGAAGAATGAAAATTACACTGAGTCAGTTATAAAAGGTTAATGAAAATGGTATTTTATAGGCATATCAAAATGTTCTATTGGCAGACAGCTCATAAAACATGAGATGTGGTGTCAGTACAAACTGCTCAATTAGGGAAACAGAAAAAATGTTGTGTCCTTCATACCACTTTTGCTATTCTGATCAACAAACTCTGAAGAACCTGTAGGTCTATGAGAAAATTGGAAGAAGTAGTAATTCAATGACTACAAAACTTTCATAACCAAGGATAAGATTTCTATGAACTCTGAAGAAGTCTCAGAGAGACTTCCGAGTCTTATCCAGTCTCCTCATGCTCAGTGACTAGGTACTAAAGCAATCAACTGACTGGCTTTCAGATCCGGCATCCAATATCAAGTTCAAACCACCGGGAAAATAAATGAAAGATCCGGAAATGCCAGACACATCATGTTGAGTTTCCTCTTCCACTTGAAACTAACATGTTTTTTCCCTGTTTGATTGCCTTTGCGAGGCTAGAAAATTTTCTTTTATTTAATCAAAACCTACTTGCTCAGTCCTATCAAAAGCTGATAGTAGATAATGCTGTGTGCTAGTCTAAAGATAAGGAACTCCTCTATTTGTTCATAGCACATCAAAACTAAACAGAAGAGACCATGAAAATAGATCTTAAAAAACACAAAAGGGTAAGAGACCCATTCTTCCCTTGAAGAATTTCCTCTCTTCTTCTTCCCTACTTGGAAATTCATGCAACTGTAAGTTAGAGAAGGCAACAGGGAAGTCATTAGGCACTTTCTTCCCTTCAGACCTTGACTGAAAATGAAATGCATTATGGTCCCCAAAAGACATGAGAGATACCAACATGCTCATTTTCTTCAGACTAACAATGAATTTCTGGAGTACACATTTTCTAGCACCTCACAGTGCATTATAAAACCATACACTAGTATTCCTAAAGACAAACTATCTTAATAGAGAAATGTATGGCATTATTGAGTGCAAAATGTTACCCTTGTGATACATGAATTTTACACAAATCATTGTTAGGAAAAGGCCATCACAACAAGGATGATATAGCAACAGTCTAACTTGCCTAAGCTCAGAAGGAGTTTAGATAGCAAGATCCATATTGTAGAGTCCTAATTAATGTGCTCCTGGATCCCAAAGTGTAACTGACTAAAGGCTTGGGTCCCAGGTCAATGGGGCTCTGGAAAGTGGACAATTCAAAGTCCTACCTGATAAGCATCAGGAATGTTGACTGTTTCTCCATGCTCCCCGACATAACCAATGATGCCTTTGCCCCAGGGGACCTGCACCTCATTGGAGTTCTCTGTGCTGCTGCAGGGTAGCAGTGGCGTTCCTGCGTGCACATCAAAGAATTTGGAGACCAAGCTCTTCTTGCCAGCTGCTGCCCCTTCCACCAGAAAGAGAGAGCAGCGGTCAGCATCTACCATAAGACAGACAAAGATGAGAATCTTGTAGCTCAGACTGGTAAGGTCAAGGTCATTGGAGATATCCTTGACCAGTTCCAGGAAGAACTGACGCTCATTGTGCTTTTTGAGGTGGCACTTGTAGTCCATGGCCGTAGGGGGATACTGAGGCAGATTGACCCTTGATTCCAGCAGGGCACTGAGAATGTGGGCTGTGGTGGGGGGCAAAGAGCTGGCCTTCCGAAGAAGTGCCCTCCGACGCACACTGCTTAGGGGCTCCTGGGCCCTGGAGGTCACCTGCTCGTCGTAGGTCCTGTTCACATGGATGGCCTTGGAGCGAGCAAAACTCTTCCTTAGCTCTTTCTGAGAAGCTCTCCGCTGCAGGTTCCCATTTCCCTGGCTGACACTGGCCCAGCTGGGACTCGGAGGAACCACACCACAGTCCCCGCCACAAGGCACAGACTGGCTGTTGGCAGAGACATGTGGTCCAGTGCTGCCAACAGTGGTTCTGCCACCTCTGCCACCACCATCAGTCAAGTTGCCGGTGCCAGTCAGTGTAGGCCCCTGACTCTGACAGTGCCTCTGTAGCCACTTCTCCACCATCTCCTTCTTCCCCTTTCGCATCAAGTAATCCTCAAACAACTCTGGGTGCCTGTCCAGGAAAGTTTCCACCACTCCAAAGTCCAGGCGAGAGGCTGCCATGGTCCCAGAAAGAGCTTTCATTGCCTTGCTCCACTTGGACCAAATGTTTGCTGCCCCAGCCCTCTAGCTGCTCCTGCACGTGTCTCCCAGGGCAGTGCTCCCGCTCCGCGCCGATTCCTTGGAGCAGCGGAATCCCAGCAGGGAAGCGCTCCTTCCCGCGGGCTCAGGGAGTGGCCGGCTCGAGCCCCACCCCCTCGTGCCGTTACTCCAGCTGTGCACAGGTGCCCCCCTGAGCTGCCGCCGCGGCCACCACCACGCCAGCTCCCAGCTAGCGCCGCTCCTGCTGTAGCCGCCGCCGCCGCCGCCGCCGCCGCTTCTGTAACAGCTGAGAGGACCACTGTGGAAAGGAGGTAGGGCAGGACACGCCTCCGAGTAAGGCTCCGAGCCCGCCCGGAGGGAGGGGAGACGGAGGGAGGAGGGAGACCGGGCTCGGGACCAGGCAAAGTCCAAGGCCCAGGAAGCCAGGCAGTTCCGGGAAGTCTCTGGAGTCGGCTGGGAACACAGCTCACTCTTAGTTGGAGTAGGATCAGAGGGGAGTAGCACCTTGTTCCTTCCTCCTCCCTCCTTCCTCCCTTCCTTCCTTCCTTCCTTCCTCCCCAACCAACCCTATTCCCCGCCCCTTAGTCCCCACCACCACCCCCGGCATTCTGGGAAGCCCTCTGGGCGCCCAGTGGGAGCCCTAGTCTGAAGTACCGCGGATTTCCAGGGATCAGACCCAGAAACGGGCTCCAAAGGGGAAGGGGGGCAGAGCGGGAGGGAGGCTGCTCAGAGAAAGTCGGGGCTGTATTTTATATTTCTGGCATGTGACTATGGGTTATTGGTTTCTAGGATTCCTGGGACTGCCAGCGAACACTGCCCAACTCCTTGTGGGCACTCGGTAAATACTAGTGAACTGGATTTACCTGAAATTAGCAAATGAAGTTCCCCACCCTGAGCACTTCACCGCTAACTACATTCATGGACCTGGGGTTGAGGAAGAGGGTGGTGCAGGAGAGTATAAAACAGTTCTTGGATTCTGGAACCTGCCAGGCAGGGGCATAGGGCAAAGTGGACTTGAGGGCCCCAAAAGGATTCCTTCCAAGCCAGGCCTGCATACTGGGTGACTTCTCTTCTTTTCATGAACAACTTGCCATAGTCTCTTCCTTTCTCCACTCAATCTGGCAAAGCCGCCAATGCTTTCTTTACTTTAGCTAGGGCTAGCAAGTAAGGTATCTTCTCTGAAGGAGGCTTTTCTTTCTTGCGCTCTAGGGATGCTCCAGGTCTGGTTAGTCTCAGCTAGTTAGTCTGAGAACAACAACAGGTTTCCCTGGAGCTTTTTCCAAACCTAGTGGGGAGGCTCAAGTGATTTGCCAGGAAAAAGGAACAGGCTGATAATTTTCTTCAAGTCCTGGGGCCTCCTCTTTTGTGAGAAGCATAAGCAGATGGAGAACTCTCCAGTTCCCCGGCATAGGACAATCTAGGCAGGTCCTTACAGAAGGCCAGTAATGACAATAACAGAAAAGAACTGCAGGAGAAGCAGGCAGTGAGTGACTCTCGCTGGATTCCACGTGGCAGGCACACAGAAGTTATTTCTACAGTAAGCAAAGCTTACTCCTGGGAGATGTCGGAGCTCAGCGGACAAGGTGTATTGCGCACTCGTTATGTGTTGATCACTTTAAATCAACATATTAATTTAATCCTCACAGAATTATTTTACTCCATTTTAAAGATGGGGAAACTGAGTTGACTAACTTACCCAAAGTAAAGACAGTCTGTGTGAGAGTTAACATGGATCCGTTTTATTTGACTTCAGGGAGAGGAACATCCTTAGCCACATCACTGAATTGTCTCCCACTGTGTCAGCTGGGTCCTATCTGTGCCAGGATTAGGGTCAGTAGCTGAGATTCAAAGACTGGGGGAAGGGCTCTCTGAACACTCCGATGACTTCACCAAGAGGAGCAGAGATGGAGAAAAGAGGCACTTGCTCGAAAATTCCAAACTTTCCAGCTCAGTCAGCATGATTAAGAGCATGGTGTTGGCACTGGGAATGCAACATGATACCAACAAAATTAAGACTGCCTTCATGGAGCTTACCTGATGCTAAAGAGATAACTAATAAACAACAACAACAAAAAATAAAGACAGAGAATAAGAGAATGTCAGTGACTAGTAATACAAAGAAAAAATCTGGCAAAGGATTAAATAGAGGATGAGGGGCTGGAAAAGCCTTTCAGAGGCAGGGACACCTGAGCAGAGAACTAGTGGAAATGAGAGATTGAGTTGTTTTAATAACTAGGGAGAAGTAAGTGTTAAAGTCATGAAATGTAATATGTTTGCAGTATTTAAGAAAGAACAGAAAGAGACCAGTTAAGGGTAGTGAACTGCTAAGAAGGTGAGTGGTGATCAAGAATTAAAAAAAGAAAAAAAAAATGTTTATCACAATGCCTGATACATAAAAAGTGCTCAATAAAAATTAACTTTTGTATTGCTTATATTATTATCATCATCACTATTATTTTCCTAAAGTAACAGTGTGTGGAAACCTCACTGAAGCGGCCACATCTCTGGTAACTTAAGTAATCCATCAGTAAGGATGGTCAAAGTGATATGCTAGAACTGGCTTGTGGAGCCTCACAGGAACTTATTTTAGCATCATTTTCCAATTCCATGTTCACTGACATCATATAGTTTGTAATCAGCCAGGATAGAAAAATTTATACCATGAAAACCAGAAAATGCCATGAATCTGGATTTTTTTCAGATGTCTAGTTATTAAATATTTACCAAAATTCAGTGAAAACAATCCAATTGTCCATCAACTTATAGACAAATAAAATGTTATATATCCATACAATGGAATATTATTTTGCCCTAATTAAAAGGATAGATACTTGTACATTAGTACATGCTACAATCTGAATGAAGCTTGAAAACATGCAAAGCAAAATAAATTACTCACAAAGCACCACATAGTGTATAATTTCATTCATATAAAATGTTCAGAATAGACAAATCCAGAGACAGAAAGTAGATTCATAGTTGCCAAGAGATGTGTGGAGGGGAAGAAAGGGGAAAGAGGGTCATCACTGATAATGAGTATGGAGTTTCTTTGGGGATAATAAAAATGTTCTAAAATAGTGATGATTACACGAGTCTGTGAATATACCATTAATGTATATATTAATCAATAATCCACTGAATTACATACTTTAAATGAGTGAAATGTATGATATATGAATTATATTTAGATTGACCATATGTACCATTCTAAAAAGGACAGTACAATTTTTTTCATATTTCCAAATCATCCCATTGTTGTAATGTAAATGTCAATGTTGTCCTGTATTTAATAAACCAGGGCCACCTTTAAAGTGGGGCAAAAGGAGCAGTTGAATTGCCCCAGGCCCAGTCTGTCAAGGGGGCCCAAAGCAGCTGCCTTTTTTATTTGCCTCTTGTTAAAGATGACACTTGGTGGCACTGCCTGTGGCGGGGTCATCTTGCTACTGCTGTTCATGGCCCCTGTGAGGACACAGGAGCTGAGAGACGAGGATTCCCTGCCCCCATTCACACCCATGTGCTCCTGTTTCTTCAAAGGGAGCTGACCACTGCAACATTTCTGAGGAACAGGTAAGTACTATGGGGCTTCTATATAACAGGTAAGTACTATGTGGGCATTATTCTGGCACCAGGATGGTTAAAGCAGCACATGTTTTAGGCAGAACATTAAGAGCAGGGTGCACAGGGGCACCAAAATTTGGGTTTTGCCTAAGGTGCCAAAATTCCTTGCACCAGTCCTGGCCATGTGTATAAAGTCCCAAGAACCACACATCATGTGATAGGTGGTCGGCATTGCATAGTACTTACTTGTTGCTAGCCTGGCTGCTCTGTTCCTGCTCTGATTGCTCTACTTCCTTCCCTCCCCTTCAGTGCCAGTACATAACTCTGTCCTGTTTTTAGTTTTGGTTTTTTTACAGGCAGGAATGAAGGCAAGCAGGCAGGAGAGCAGCAAGAGAGAGGAAGAAGCATGTATTATTTTATTTCAGTTGTTTATCTTGTTCTTCCCAGTCCCAGGTCTTGAACTGGGGACGCTGGGATGTATGTGGACTGTCCCAAACCTTTATTCCACCAGGTCTTGCCAACCCCATCCTGTTTTTGCCATCCCAATGTCCTGTTTTATCACAAGGAAATATGGTCAGCCTAATTATATCTCAATAAAGCTGCTTTAAAACATCACCACCAACAAAAAATTCACCTGCACAACACTGTCAAAAAGCAGCAGCAGTACTATATATGTAGTTAATAAAAGAGAAATAGATCAAGAAAGAGAAGCACATCACCCCTGGGCTGCAAAGAAACAGAGGGTTTAATAAACAGACAATTCCTTAATTCCATCTTCCATGTATTCATCATGCAAGCAGTTGTTTAGCTTTTTGTGTGTGTCCCAGGTTTAGGGGACAGAAGAAGACCAAAGACAAAACCTCTGCCTTTGACTGAGGATCTCACAGTCTACAGCACCAAGAAGAAGTGGGAGTAGAGGCCTGAGAGTAGAGAATTGAGCATTTCTGACTTGGTTTTGAATTGGCTGTAGCCTCTGCTTGGCTCACTAGGTCACTGCAGAAGTCAACTGTTGGGTAGAGAGTGAGAGGTGACAGAGCACACATAAGATTGTCCAGATGGCTGTGATGGAGGGCAACCTAATAATGACCCCAAACGCCTTCTTCATTGTCAGTTGTAGAATGCTTATTAGTCGTGGTCATGGTCTCAACAGAGAAGAGAGCACACTCAGTCATTCCAAGAGGATCAACTTACAAAAGAATTACAAGGTTGGAGTAGTATTAAACCACTAGGATAATGAAGGAACTTGGGCTCTTGGCAACAGAGAAGTTACCACCCCTAGACCCTATGAGGGAGGGGAAAGGTTTACATACTGTTTGGAGAGTTGACAGCATGTCAGAGGACATCAACAGCTCAGCTTGACCTCAAAGCAATGATACCATGAATAGTTTAAATTCATTATCCTCCCGACTTCATATTGTGACCAGATCTAAGTAGAAGATAGAGGAATACTGGAGCTTATTTTTGAAATCCATTTAGGTCATCACCCCCTGGCAGAGTAAACTGGGAGGACAAAGGAAGAGCAATATAAGATCTGAAGGGACAAGTGGAAAATACCTGGTCCAATATGAACACATGAAGAGGTACCATTAGAAAATAATGGGTACTATAGCTCCGAAGTTTTTTCTGTATAATTCTGCCCTCTTCTACTCACCAGATAATTCTGTGAAAAACTAGAATATACTCTACAACATTTGTAGTCATAAGAGCCCTCAAGGGCACTAACCCTGAAAAGGTATCATATTGTAAAAATAAATCTGTCAGCTCAAGGAAGGAACTCTGAAGAACCCTCTCCACGAGTCCCACCCCTTACCACCAAGCTGTAAATATTGACCAAGCAAAGGGGCCTTCCTATTGGTAGTTTTCAAAAACAAAAGGCTTCCTTTTTTATTCAGGTATTCAGTACTTTATCACTATCATTGTCAAATAGCATATACTGAGCACTCTGAATGTACTAAGCACTGATTTACATGTAACTCATTATTCCAAAAAGGGGGGGTCTATTAAATTATAGTACTAGATAGAACATTATATCACCTAATATTATACTTTCATTTGCACACGTGAAAACTGCGATGTAGGGCAGACATATAACTCCTCTAAAGTCACCTGCCAAGTACAATCCCTGATCTGATCCTGGTTCCATTTCATACTTAACCAATATCCCACAACCTGATACCAACCTCTCTACCTTGTGGCCCACTCAAGTTAGCACATAAAATTAACCAACACAGGTGCCTCATTTTGTTTAAATTGTGTAAGCACCTTTTCCCCCATTCTAACTTGTGTAAAGTCTCAACATGTACCTTTATTTAAGTGGTCATTTCCTGTCCTAGTAATGATTTCACCTTAATCCAATGAAATTTTGTCACCAGAAACAACTCAGAAGAGAACAATAAATGTATAAAGTAAATTTATGGCTTAACATATGCCAGGTAGAATACATTAGATTAGCACTGTCCAGCTGGGCATTTGGGAATGAAGTTTGTTCCTTTTACCACAGAAGAAAATGTACATGTAAGTTCTGAAACATGTATTTACACTCTACCATAACAAACATAGCTGTCTTTAAAAGCATAATTGGCTTAATTCCTAGTATCATTAGTCAGCAGTTACTCTCAATAGCTCTTATATTCTTGGCAATAATTATTGCACAGTAAGTTGTAATGGGACAATTATTATTACAAATATTTTAAATTTAAATTTTCTTATTTATTACATTTTATTTGTCTTTTTTTTCCCTCCCCTCACTATTAATATTTTTTAGCTATTTCCCTCTACTTATATTTGAACATAACCTTCAAGAACCTTAATTTTCTTCAATTTTGTACTTCCAGTTTTGTACCGTCTGATATGGTGTCCACCAGCCACATATGATGAATTAAATTCAAAGTGAAATAAAATTATAAATTCAGTTCTTTGGGAAAACTAGTCACATTACAAGTGTTCAACAACCATGTGTATCTAGTGGCTACTGTATTGGACTTCATAGATGTAGAACATTTCAATCACTTTAGAAGATTCTGTTTGAGAGTGCTGATCTAAGAATGGTTTGCAGCCCTCAGATTCTGTATTTATTCACTGATATCATCAATGGCCTTCCAAAGTGCTATATCTAATGGCCCATTTTTATTCTTATACTTATTGTATGATAGTCCTCTGTTCTTGAAACTTTTTCAACAGTATCATTTCCTGGTTCTTTATTATTTGAAGGGATTTTAATTACATTCTCTCAAAACAGCAGTAACCATTGTTTCTCAGTTTATCTCATTTATTTTTCCACTTCTGATGGCCTTCTTTAATTGCTGCAATTACTCATTTAAGGTCCATTGCCATGACTTCAATTACCATATCCTATTTTTATACTCTGCAATCCATATATTATGTTTCAAAGTAATTTCATATTCTATCAATGGATACTGTCTATTAGTTAGATGAGCTGCCATAACAAGTACTAGAGATTAAGTATCTTAGAAAACAGAAATTTATTTTCTCATAGTTCTAGAGGATGGAAGTTTGAAGTCAAGATGTTAATATGATTAGATTCTGATGAAAGCTCTTTTCTTGGCTTACAGATGGCCACCTTCTCTGTGTGTCCTCGTAAGGCAGAGAGGAAGCTCTTGTGTATCTTTATTAAGGCACTAATCTCATCAGACTATGGCCGAGCCTTCATACATTCATCTAATCCTACTTATTTCTCAAAGGCTGTCTCCAAATCCATCTCACTGGAGTGAAGAATTCAACATCTAAATTTTCAGGGACACAAATATTCTAGTCCATAACAGATGATAAAAATCACCTCGAAACTTAGTTGTTTAAAAAAAAGATTTTTATTTTTATTTTTTTTTTTACTTAACATGATTCTGTAGGTGGACTAGTTTTTCTTCTGTTCCATTTGACATTAGCAGGAATCACTCATGTAGGAAGGACAGCTGGGCTTCCCTGTATTGTCCAAGTAGGCCTCTGGCATACATGCAGGATCTCAATGCTGGGGCTACTCAATTCTCCAGAAGACCTCCTCCACATAGCATCTCAGCTTTCACATCTTTTTCAGATGGCTTCTCTCTCCAGTCGGACAGCCTGTCCTTCCTTACAATGTGACAGGTGGGTTCCAAGAGCAAGAATTTTAAGAGGATAAACCCAGTGTTCATGAGCTTATCAAGAGTGCTTCATATTTGTAATTGTCAAGTTGGACAAAGTCAATCCCATAGTCAAGCAAAAAATGCAGGTGGAAGAGAGACAAGGATGCTGCAAATACTCATAAATTTGGTTCACTGGGAGCCACCTATGTAACAGTTGCCCTTACAAGATTTCTCCTGAATCCCTGACCCATACTTCCAATTACTAAAAAATATTTGCTCCTAAATATCTCACAGACACCTCAAGTTTATCATTTTCAAGACTACTTTATCTTCACCCCATCTTATATCAATCAGTCCTATATATTTTACCTCATAGATTTGTGTTTGAATCCAGTTTCTAGTCCTCAAACCTACTTGCCTTAATTCAAGCCTTCATTTCCTGTCCATTTTCTACTAAATAGTATTGGCTGCCACATAACAAATGTAATAATAGCACAACCTTGTTTATAAACATTTCTTTATTAAATTGAGTCCTTGTCAAAGACATACCATGGGCTGAATGACAGACTTCCAAAAGATATGTCCTCCCAGAATCTGTGATTGTGACCTTATTTCGAAAGAGGGTTTTTGCAGATAAAATTTAAGGAGCTCAAGATCACCCTGAACTTAGGGTGTACTCTAAATGACACTTTTCCTTGCAAGGAAGAAGAAAAGACAGAGACACATGAAGAACAAGATGATGTGAGCACAGAAGTAGAGATGACAGTGATGCATCTGTAAGTCAGAGAACATCAACGATTGCTTGCAGCCACTGCAAGCATGCAGAAAGTTATGAGCAGATTCTCCCTCAGAATCTCCAGAAAAAATTCAGCTTTCCCAACACTTTGATGTTGGAATTCTGGCTTCCAGAACTGTCATAAAATGTATTTCTGTTGGTTCTAAGTCACCAGGTTTGAGATAATTTGTTAACAGTCCGGGGAAAGGAATATAGAACCCTTCATTGCTGCACCTCTGTTTTCTGTCTCTATTGTCATCTTCTGCTGCTATATAGTCTCCAAGCTTGCACATCCCTCCTTACTTATGGGCTTCCTCCTTAATGCCCTTCTCTCCTTTCCTGCTCCCAAACTTGTCTTTTTCTGTAAAGACCTATTTGAAATGTCCTATCCTCTATGACATCTTATGGATTCCACAGCAATAAGCTATGTTCTGTCTTCTGTGTGGTCTTGCTTCCACATATTTTTGCCAGCTGTCTGCTATAAATCATTTAATACTTAGTATTTATCAACCCAGCATAATCCATTTCATTCTCCCTTAATTTTTTTTTACATAAAAGCACACTTTATTATTCCCTTATTTCTCTGTCCATTGTTCAAATTTAAACACCCTCATAACTAAACCCACATGCATTCATAATTTTATTCAATAATAAGTACCTAGAAGGTACATTTTTTTATTTCAAAATCTCTAGATAAATAATAATGACCCACAAAGATATAGGAAAATAAACTTCAACATCATGCCTTAAAATATTTCAGATATTCTGATTTTTTTCTTAAAAATCAAGATCATTTCATCTCAAAAGAAAAATAATCAATCAAAAGTATTTTGTTAAAGAATGATTTGTTGATAAAATAAACTTATTAACTTTTAACTGATTCAAAACCTTTTCTCTACATTTGGACACAAACAGTAGAATATGGACAAATTCAATACCTAAAAAATTCCTTAAATCTTTATAAAGGTAGCTTGGCTAAAAAAGGAATCTTTAAAAAATCAACTACTGAGTTACACAATGAAGACCTAAAATAATGTGAGGACCATCTCTTTCCTCAAAGAACAGTTATAGTCTAGCTAGGAAGTAGCATTAACATTAAAGTACCATTCACAATATAATATAACATTAATGGAATGTAACAGTCAAGGAAATATATAAAAGAACACAAAAGTATTCTTAAAGACTGCATGATATTGTTTCTATTCAATAATCATAACTAGTATTAATAGTGTAAGTCTATGCCTATTAAAAACAGAACAAAAGGAGGAAAAATGGAGAGAAATTCAACAATAGATAATTAAGCTTTCATTTAGGGAATTAATATCTAAGAATAGTGGAAATAAATATTAAACACATGACTTCTTAATTACTATGCCTTCATTCATTAAATCAGGAGAAATTAATCATTTCAGGCACTGATTTACATGTTATTTAGGGAAAATATCATTAAGGAATTGAATAAAAATGCCTTATCATTTAAAAGACAGTCTCCATTTGTTTTCTATGGTCTGATTCAAATATGAAATATTACTCCCAAGAGAAACTTTTACGGAAAACTAATATAAGAAAACAAACATATCAACTCTCAATTATTTATTTTATTTTTGATAGATTATGATAAATGAAAGCCTAGTACCAAGCAGCTAGTAGTTTCAAATAAGCATTTTTAAACATACTATGTTATTGATAAAACATTTACAATGTTTTAATATCAGAATTTACCTTTCCAAAATAAATACACCAAATTAAAGACAATTTGAAGTTTGAGAAACCATGAATCTCTTGTCAAATTAATCACACTAATATGGGAAATAATGTGAAATAGTAGTTAACATAGTTATTCTGGAAATTCTGATTACATCACTGGTATGTGTTATAAAAACAGAAATCAATGTAGCTCTATGTATTATGTAACCAATCAATCCAAGATAAGAATCTGATGCTGGATAATTCTCCTGAAGTTTGATGTCAGAAGATTTTCTCATTTTTTTTCACCATAAAACCTGCTTCTTAATAAGATCATTGTACATATAGGAAATTTCTTTACCAGTTATTTTACCACCAAGACAGATTTATTTAAATGTCTTATCAGTTATCAACATTATAAACATAATAAAAGAAACCCCCCCCCAACTGGCCAAATTTTTTAATTCATGCTATAACATATTAGCAAAACAAAGAATGTGATTCATATCAGTTCCTCACTTAACTATTCTTTTAAGCACAGGAAAATGTATTATTTGATTATATTGATAATGGCCAAAATAGGCATCTTTCTCAGCTGGGTTGTCTTTCTTACAGTCTTTCCCCCACCTCTTCAAAATGGGCTTCACTAAATTTTTCCTTATTAAATGAGCTTCACCCTCCAAGGATATTCTGATACTGACCTTGGAGGGCATTTTAAATATTGTTTGTAGTTGTGACTTCAATGTATTATTTCTAGATCAGGTCTTTTCTTTCCTATTGCAAACTCACATTTAAATATGTTAAGAGACTCTAATACTTTGTAGGTTGGCACTTTTTATTTAGTAGATTCCCTGGAGAAGTGGGAGTGTGCTCTCCGTCATCATGGTCTCAGTGAACGCTAGCGTGGGGGGCCTTTGGCACATGGTTTCCTCTCTGGTGCCCTTAATGATTTCAGATTAATCTGAATTCCCCCATTTTACATGTCTTCATTAATGCTGGGCCAATTACTTCTCTAATGCCTCAGTTCCTACATCTGCAAAATGTGAATCATTTCCCTGACAAGAGTTCCTGAAAAGGAGATGAGTTCATGTATGTACAACACTTAGGACAGCATCTGACACACGGTAAGTTCCCAGTAAGTGAGTCATATTATACTTATGTCGTTATTTCAACCACCAATCCATTTTCCTTAAAGAAATATAATTTTAAATACTTATACATTTTTAAGGAAAGTAAGTGCTGACATTAATCATTTTAAAAACGCTAATTTCTACAAGTTAGGAGGATGGGGTAATTGAAAATTCATATAGAGAAAGAATTTAACTCAACTAATTATGTGAAGGAACACAATTATGGCAGGAAATTGAACCAATCTGAGAAGTCAAAAAACAAAAACAACAAACAAAAAGCACTCATTAGAAAGATGACACAATTGCTTCACAAAAGAACTGACTGCTGTTTTCTATATACCGGCCAAGAAAGCATGTATTCAGGAATCTTACCAATCAACACACCCAGTCCTCTGAGGCAGTGTCAGCATTACTTCTCCCAGTAGGCATCAGGCCTTTTTATAGGCTATACAACTAATAATACCATATTCCCAAAGTAAATACAAAATAAGGTTTCCAATAACTCCCTACTCATGAAGGTATTCTTCTCTCTAGACTTTCATAAAATAATGAGATTTACCAAAAAAAGTTTCATAGATTTGTTCCTGCATCCCTAACAAATTTTTTCTTGATTTTTAAGATATCCTTTTGCTTGCTTTTTAATTAGGATAATACATACTTATAAAAACTTAAATATAATAAGATTATATAAATTTGAAGGTCTTTTATCTCCTTTCCTAGAAATACAAACCTATCAGTATGGTATCCATCAATAGACAAATAGCTATATAGATAACTTCATACATACATACATATATTTGTACTTGCATAGAAAAAACTATATATAAAACTGAACCGTTATATAGCATTGATCAGAAATTTTCTCTCTCTTCAATGTACAGTAGTCCCCTTTATCCACAGGGACTACATTACTGGTGATGCCCAAAACTGTGGATAGTACTGAACCCTATATTTACCATGCTTTTTCCTAAACATATATAATGCCAAAAATAAATTTATGCTACCTCCTTTTAACAAAACGTTTATCATACACTCTGGCCATAATTTTTGCTGTTTGAGGTGTGACAGCAAAACTGGCATGACTTTCTTTTTCTTTCTTCACAATTCCATGGATGGATGATTTGTTCTCACCTTAGAATTTAGCAACCTCAGCATAGGATTGTTTCCTTTCCCTATTAAGTGAAGAAGTTTCACCTTTTCACCTAGAGGAAACACTTAACAGCTTTCTTCAGCATATCCAAATTGTCTGCCTCACCACTCATGCACTTTGGGGTCATCATTAAGTAGAATAAGGTTACTTGAACATAAGCGCTGTGATTCCTCAACAGTTGATCTGAAACCCATAAGGGCTGCTAAGTGATCAACACTGAGTAATGCATACAGTGAGGATCAGCTGGATAAAGAGATGGCCAGCACTGATCAGGACTGTGTGAGATTTCATCATAATACTCAGAAAAATGCAGCAATTTAAAGTTCATGAACTGCCTGTTTCTGGAATTTTTCATTATTTTCAGAGAGCATTCAGGCTCAGGTTTCTGAAACTACAGAAAGCGAAACCACAGATGGGAGAAGCGGGTAGCCTACTGTATCATAGACATCCCTCCACACATTAGAACTCGCAAAACATTTCAAAAGTATAAAAATTCAAAAGAGATTTTTATCTTAAATACTCCAAGAAGACCGTGTTTATTCTGTACAGAATTAGAAGAGAAATAACCTTCTCTCATATATCAGAATTTTAACCTCTAATGATAAATTATCTTGAATAGTTCACTGAAGTTATTAGATACAATAGTGGAATTGAATTTTCTAGTCCTCATGAACAAAGAATCTTAACTGATTGTTCATACCTCAAGCAAAATTACACAATTTGATAGCTAGCTTATAGTTAATCTAAATTTGGATTTTCAAAGGTTTTATTCTTTTCTCATAAATCAAATATGAAGAAATAGTAAAAGAACAAGGAGAGTTAGTGCAAAGCTGATGGTGTCACCAGCCACAATGCAGTTATGAGCAAGTCTGAAATGGGAGGAAGCAGGCTGCAAGCAAGAACAGAAATCAGACATTAGAACAGAGCACGGTACACCCTGGTGGAGGAGTGGTTTGTTCAGCTGCCTTTGGGAAGCGCAGTCCACATACATCCCAAGGACCCGGATTTGGGTCGCAGGACCAGGGGAGCAACCAAGATGAATAACTAAGTAAATAAAGTGCTACTTCCTCTCTCTTTCTGCCTGCTTGACTCTGCTCACCTTCATTCCTGTCTGCACCTTTCCTCTAAAAAATTTTTTAAAAACCAGAGCAAAGTTAATATTTATATGTAGACTGATTGATAGAGTAACAGGTAAGTCAAAGAGCAAAGAGACAGAATCCAACCAAGTGACTATGAAGTGAAAATATAAGCAAAGGAAATTCATATCTATGTTCAGGTAGATGGTATTTTTCTCACCATTACTGCCCTCTTCCTTTTAAAGGGAGGGCATACTACTGTTTTGTGACTTGTCATTCTTTCTGCAAGGGAAGTATACCTCCTCACCTCATTAGCACTGGGCTTGGCTGCTTAACTTGCTTTGGTCACTGGAATATAAGCTCACAAAGCATATGCTTCATCTGAGCAGAAACATTATGAAGCATCAGGTATTATTTCAGAACTGTTGATCACTGCCACAAGAATGGGAATGTCCCATAAAGTACTCCTTTTTTAACCTGGGTCCCAAAAAGAGAAGACACACAGAAGCCAGTGACAGGTGACCAGCAGCTACCTGCCATATGAATGAGAAATAAATGGTTTGTTGTTCAGTATGGAGAGTCCTCAAAAAGTTGAATATGGAAATTCCATCTGATTCTACCATTCCACTTCTGGGTGTCTACCCAAAAAATTCAAAAACAATAATTTGCGGAGATTTTAAGCATCCCCATATTGATTGCAGCCCTATTCACAACAGCTAAGAACTGAAAGCTACCTAAGTGCCCAATATCAGATGAATGGATAAAGATATGGTACATATATACAATGGAATACTACACCACCCTTAGAAGAGATGAAATCCTGTCATTTGAATCAACATGGATGGAATTAGAGGGGATTATGCTAAATGAAATAAACCAAAAGAAAGATACATACCAGATGATCTTACTCATAGGTGGAATTAATATAAAAAAACCAAAGGAATAGATGAAACAAAACCAATCCTTGGAAACATGCAATAGAACTGAGGTTACTGATAGGGTTTGGGTGGTAGAGTTCAGGAAGAGGATAAGTGGTGGCAGAGCCCGCTGGACAATGGTGAAGAACACTTGGTGATTTGGTGGAGGGGTAGGGTGTGTTGACACATATCTTAGGAATAGGGAAGACTATGCATAAGGGGAACCTACACATATGAGTTTATTTTGAGTGTAAAATCAAAATTAGTGCAACAAAAAAAAGTTTTTTAATGGTTTGTTGTTGCAAGCTCCAAATATTTTGTAACTATAGCAAAGTTGATTCATAAAGAAATTGGTATCCAGAAATGTGAGTGCTGCTATGTGGCCTTATTTTCTAGCACCAGAGAATAGTTGGCATGGATATTATTATTTGACATTAGAAAAATAGTGACCCATGTTATGTAGGGATCAAATATTTGATAAAATGGTCACTTGCTATAAAGTTAAAAAAACAGGTAATAAATGCAAGAAATTACAACTTTGAGTTAAGAGAATGCAAAACAAAACATTTCTAGTTTATCTTGGTCATTACTAGCTGTATAACAAGATTCTACTAAAAGAGATAAGTTGAGGAAAAGAACTGACCTCTCTACATAAAGAAGGCAAGGGAAAATTAAAATTCCAGAAATTCTAAGAGTTGCCAACTTGAAAGTTACAGCTGTATTTCATCTCAACTGCAGGTGAAATTGTAAGTCACGTTGTGAAAAAAAAAGGTCAAATAAGACTCAATCTTGGGGGAAAGAAATGGGTCAGAAAAAAAAAGAATGTGAGTCTACAAAAGCCTGACAAGTATCAAGTACCACTGACAGAAAGAACAAACATCCAAGAGATTTGTGGAGACAACTGTGTGTCAAACAAACCAGCACCCTAGGTTTAAAAAGAAAAAAGAATATGACTGTTAAACATATGAAAACAATCTTTGGGCTGTCTAATCCAGGGGCTTGAATGGACTAGAGGGCTTATTCTGGCTCCTTGCCAGAGATAACTGGAAATCAGGGCTCCATGGAATTCTGCACTCACTAGAACCCTGGAACAGATAAATCAATTGATCTCTTTCTTTCCTTCTGCCAAATGAATCAACTAATCAATATCTCTTTTTTGCCTCTCCCTCCACTACCATCTTTTTCTCTAAGTCTCAACCTCTCAGTCTTCACACGATTTCTCCACATTGCCTCACCAGCAGGACTCGCAAACTTCTTACATGTGGCTTAAGTCTTCCAAAAATATAAAAGTGGAAGCTGCCAGGCCTTTTTAAGGCTAGGATCGGAATAGGTATATCTTCACCTCAATCACATTCTATTGTTTAAAGTGACACATTCTATTGATTAATGTGAATCAAGGTCGGCCCAGATTCTGTGTGGGAGGGGACTACACAAAGACATAAATACCTAGAGGGTTGATTTATTGAGGACCATCTTTGAGGTTAGCTACTGCAAAGCACAATGAGCATTTATTAAATAAGTAATTAATTACTTTCCATGATAACAGACACATTATTAATGTATCAATGATAGATACAAATGGTTTACTATTACCATCTTTTTTTTCATTATTATAGTATTCATGTAGTCATGATTTTAGCATGCTATTTCAGTTACTATACCAAAAAAATAAAATCAACCAAAAGTAAACTTCTTGATAAGATTAATACAGAAATATTTTATTTAAACTATGTTGATTCCATTTGATAGTTGCAGGTTTTACAAAGGAAAATTAAATGTGAGGAAGCAGGCAGGTCAACTACCGTAATTAAAAGTGTATGAATCTGTCCAGGTTTCCATACCCTGTGGCTCAGGCGGCTGAGACAATAACATGAGGACCATATAAAGCCCAAAGGCTGGGATGAAAAACCACAACAAATAAATAAATATTCTTCATTTTCTCCCTTTTTTCCTTTATTTTTTTCCCTCTTCTCTCTTCCTAACTTCCTCTTTTTAAAAAATGAGGAAAATCAAATATTTGGAAATTGGGACCCATGTTCCAGTCTCCGTACTGTGGATGAACACTTAACTAGAGTATGTGACTTTAAAAAGTCTCTGGACTTCAGTTTTTTCAACTGTAAAAGGACTTTATGGAAACCATCAATTTAAAACATTTTCTAGCCTCTGTATCCTTTATTCAAAAGTAGTTTTATTCATAAGAGGTATGAAGAAAGAATGTGGGGAAGTAGGTGTCCTACCTTGTGGTTCTATTTCATTTAAACAAATCACTCTGAAAATAAAATATATTTGGAAATGATAGGGCCCAACTGCACACATTTTATAGATAGAGGAAATATTACCCCTTTCTGCACCGTTCCCTTTGGGTTCAGTGCCCGTCATCAGCTTTTGTGCTCTCAGGTAACAGCTTACCCTGCAATGATGATACTTTCCCCTGCTCTATGACTATAGTGCTCTGTGCTCAAATAAGGCCCATCTTGTGGGCACCAAGAAATCAAAGCTGAAGAACTGGATGAAATTGGAATTTTTAACTCCACAAAGTTGATGACAGTAATCAGTGAATGGAAAATACAGAGAAGAAAATTTTTTTTGAAATTCCTACCCATGTTAATATTTTACAAGAATGTGATAAAAGAGAATAAGCAAATAAAGTACTCTGACAATTATGCTGTATTATACACAACATCTTGTAGCACACAAAGTTTCAATTAAAAATTGCTCTTCTTGAAAGACAAATGATATGTTTCTTGTTTCTCACAAGGATCACTAACTAGAGGTTTACATCTGAGAAGTACTTCATTTGCTAGTATAAAAAATTTAAGAATATGGAAACTGACAATGTTTCACTGCTTTCTAAAAACTCTCTGTTCCTTCAGAAACACACAAATAATTGCCAAGTTAACTGATCTCAAATTTTCACTTTAATTAAATGAGACAACACTTCACTCTTCCAGATCCTTATCAAGACATATATTAAATGTGTCTATGCTAGAAGTGAAAAATGTATATCTTATATAATCATCCAACTGTCTGCAATACTTTTCAAGTATCTTTTTGCTGATGTGAAATCTGCATAACATTTCCTGATGACTGAAGTTTCTTGGTTCCTGTTACTGGTGCTATAAACAAGGATACTTACATTTTCTTTTGTATTTCATAATCATATAAATCTGTTCTCTGATTAACATGAATTTTTGCTCTGAATCTTCAATTCAAGTGTAGGAGACACTGGCAGACTTTAACAAGCTGGCAGCTTTAGGACTCTACCCAAGTTGGTAGACTAGCAAGATCTTGAGCTCACCTCCTCCCCACAGACACAACAAAACCATATCTAGATACAAACTAAGACCTTCAAAAAGGAACTGAAGATTGGATTTGGCATCTCCATAAGGAAAAGTGATAGAAAATATCAAAAAGGGTAAGAAACTCTGACACAGTCTCTCCCAGAATGTTCCCTGGGCACTGCTACACAAGGTCAGGAGGACACCAGTGATATGGAGCCTCTTCCCAGGGACTAAAGGGCTAACTCCCATGTCAGGTGCCTGAGAGCCTGGCAACTACACTGAGAGGTGAGCTCATAAACTGTAGGGTGAAAAAGAGAAGGACTGTTATCTGAGAACAATAGGATTCTGGGGAGCAGAGAACACAGGACAGAAAAAAGGTAAGCCAAGAAATTAAATGTATACAGACCTGATTGATGAGTTCTCATTGGTTAAACCAAAGACTTCAGTGGTGGGAATAAGAAACAGGGATAGCCTTCCAGGAAACAGAGACGCTTCTAGGTGTCCGCCCAGCCTCTCTTTTATCTATGTGGCCCTAGCACTGGCAGAGGTGATATTAGAGTAAGGGTCAGCACTGGTGAATGCCACATTGGAATAAGTTCAGAGAGTGAAATCCCTTGCCCCTCCACCATCAGAGTTGTTGTGACCATCCAACAGTTCACTCTTGTGGTTATGATTCTCATGGATATTAAGTCAGCATTCAGGGTAGTGGCAGGGAGCCAGATCCTGTAACTCCAGCAAAGTTATTTAAGTACTTTCATGCAAAGCTTGATTTGTGGAGTTTCTAAGAGTAAAACACCATGGCAGTTCTCATGGAGGATCTCTAGAGAGGTTCTAGTAGTTCTCTCAGATGCACCCGGGCCACTGCTGAACTTACTTGCCTGTTTGTAGCTAAAGCCCCAGACCTTGGAAGTTACATTTCCTGCATCCAGGCCTACATTCTGCAACCTGAAATCCTAAGACAAGGTCATTACATCAAGACAGGGAAGTCATTTAACCTAATTCATAGGAATAAACACAGATTACCAAACAAAATGCAGAGAAATTTATCCCAAATAATGGATCAAAACAAAACCCCAGGGAAAAATATAAATGTAACAGAATTAAGTAAGCTACCTGAAGAAGAGTTCAAAGCAACAGTCTTAATGAAGGTCACTTAAATTAGGAAAACAACAGATTAATTAAGATATATAATAAAGAGAAAAATAAGAAAAAATTCTATACAGACCTCATAGAGCTGAAGAACACAATAGCTGAACCATAAAACAGTATAGAGGAGCTCAACAGTTGGCCAGAGGAAGCATCTGATTCAGTGAGCTACATGATAGGGCAGTGGAAAAAACACAAGCAGACCAACAAGAGGAAAAAGAATAAGAGGAAATAGCGCAGAGATGTATGGGATAATATAAAAAAGAACGATATTCTCATTTCAGAAGGAGAAGAGATAGTGAAAGGGATAGAAAACTTATTTGAAAAAATAATAGCTGAAACTTCTCTAACCTGGAGAAGGAAACTGACATCCAGATCCAGGACGCTCAAAGAGTTCTGAGCAAAATAAACCCAAGATATACAGCAAGACACATTGTCATTAAAAATTTAAAAATTAAAGAGAGAATCTTAAAAGCAAGCAGAAAAAAATGAATCACATACAAGTGAAATCCAGTAAGACTGTCAACAGATCTCTCAGCAGAAACTTTACCGGTCAGAAGGGAATGTCATGATATAATCAAAGTGCTGAAAGAAAAAGACTTCCTACCAAGAAAGCTCTACCCTGCTAGTTTTTCATGTAGAATTGAAGGAATAATAAAGAACTTTACAAAAAAAAAACAAAAGTTAAAGGAAATCATTGCCACTAAACTAATCATGTAAGAGGTAATAAAAAGATTTTTTATAAAATGAAAAGAAACCCCACTTAGAAGCAAAGATACCAAAACTATAAAATGTGGGAGGAAGAAGAATAAATACGTGTATAGTTAGAATGAGTTCCAGATTAACTGGCTTTCAATTTAAAATAAATTGAAAGCAAGACAAAACAAGGTATCTCACCTGTGAGAATGACTATTAACCAAAAGACTGAAAACATGTGTTGGCAAGGATGTGGCGAAAAGGGAACTCATAAGTTCTGTTGATAGGAATGTAAACTGATACAACCATTATGGAAAGCAGTATGGAAATTTCTCAGAAAATTGCAATAAGGAATTCCATAGGATTCCATTATCCCACCTCTGGATATTCACTCAAAACTCACAAAAATACTAATGTGAAGATTATATGTACCCCATGTTTACTGAAACATTATCTACAAGAGCCAAGAATGGGAAGCAAACTAAGTGCCCACTGACAGTTAGGCAGATAAAGATGAGTGGATAAAAAAGATGTGATACACAAGCACATGTGCGTGCACACACACGTGCAGAATACTAATCATCTATTAAAAAAAAATCCTGCCATTTGCAACAACATGAATGGACCTAGAGGGAATTATGCTTATTGAAATAAGTCAGAAAAGAGAAAGGCAAATATCATGATTTCACTCATATGTTATACAAAGAAACCAAACAAACAAATGAAACAAATAAAACAAAAAATAAAAATTTTTTAGAATCAAATGAGTAGTTATCAGAAGGAAAAGTAAAAGGGGACAATTATATGATGAAGAACTGTTGGTGGTGAATTCAGTGTATTATATAAAGATGTTGATTTATGATAATGTACATCTTACACCTATGTTAGTATTATAATGCAATGTTCCTTCAATAAAACTGAAAAAAAAATTGACAGCTTCAGGTCATAATAAAATTAATTATCCTTTCCTTTGCTTTGTTAAGTTACACCAAAGTTAGGTTGAAGAGCACTCAGAGCAATCTCCTTCAAGGTTCCTGTTATTCACAAGGAAGTGTAATACACAGATATGGTGCTCAATCAGTTAGAGTTCCATCAGGGAAGCAGGACCAATATGATTGATGTGAATAACGGATTCATTATAGGCAGTAGACCTTACACAATTTGGGAAGAAGCTGAGGAAATAAAGGTCCAAATGGAAACAATTAAAGGTTCTGAGCAAAATTTCCTAAATCACACAGGAGAGTTGGTGAAGACAATGAAAAGTTGTTAGCTTAAAATTGCTATAAGTCAACAGGGAAGGTAATCAGGAAGAAGAGCCAGGAGCTAAGAAAGGAGAGCAAGGCAAATCTAGAAGGACAAACTAATACCCATGTTGTCTGTCTCACACCATGGCAAGCATTAATGGTACAGATGACCTGAAAAGGCTAGGCCCTTCTCCTTCAAAACTGCACATACTCCTGGCCAGGACTCAAAGAGATAGAAAGAAATCTGTAGGAGTTACAAGAGCTGAGTATCTGTCTGTTGCCCTACTACAGATCAAGGCTGCATCAATAACTAACCAGTGTAAGCTGTACCTAGCACCCTGCACTGACCTCAATAATAGTAAAGGTTTCTGCCTTTCAAATCACAGGAAGATTTCTCATGAATCCGTCCTAACCAGACACCAAACAGAGAAGACAACCACAGTCCCAGCCTAGTTAAATTGGCACAGTATAAAAACTACCACATTGCCTCAAAACCCCTTCATATAAATTGATCCTAAGATTTAAACCTCTCAGAGACAAGATACAGTCATTCCATGGAACCTATCATAATATAGAATTTTTATTTCTGAATTTATTTGCAAATTTTACTCCCATTTTTTCTAATACCAGAAATATTATTACCATCAGAGATACTTATTTTGCTCTTACAACAGCTTATCACTAACTGAACAATTTTTTAATGGAGAAATCTACTTAATATGTTTCCAATTCCACCAAATGCCTTTGATTATTTCAGCTCTCTACACTACCTTCTTTCTACTTCCACTAAGGTCAAAAGTATTTAAGTTCCAAACATGAGACTCTCTTTTCTCCTTTCTGCAATGTATTTTTTGTCAATGCCAACAAATCTGTCAGGGTTGAATGAACTGAGTTGTAATTATGAATATTCACTGAGTTCAACTTCTTTCTCTGAGAGCTGTCTTCATGCAATTAGGATTATGAGGTATGTCACCCAACTCTACAGCCTGTAAAGCCAACTCAATTCTTAGACTGACAACACCCCTAATACATTCTTGGAGTCCCTGCAGATGTCTCTGCCCTCATCAGAGAAACCCTCCACAGAGAGAATAACAAGCTTATCTTTGCCCAAAGTTCTCTTCTGGCCCCCAGGGACACACTCTCCTATATAATATTGGCACAGGGCTCCATTCTCTCCAACTAAGCAGAAGTTTTAAGAGTAAGCCCAGGCACTCAGTTGTTTAATAGAAGTTTCACAACTTTTTCAATCATGTTTCCCTCACCTGGGAAACTCTGTATCATGCTATCTCCTCAGTAGTGGCATGTGCTAAAAAGTCAATTTGCTAACATGTTATTCCTATGATATGAAAAGCCACCAGGAATCTGACTCGAAGATCAAATTTTGGTTTTGGACCAGATCTAAGTTTTAATGTAGAACATAAAATCCACCTTTCAGGTATGTTATAAGTATAAAAGAGATCACAGATATCCTATCCACACCCATAGTGACCCCTAACTACCCAACTCTTTGGTAAGGAAGTATCTTCTTGCACTGGGCTATGTAATTTGGGTGACAGAATACTTGTAAGACTGCACAGCCACTTCAGGAGCTACCTCAAACCACAGAGACACTATCCCTTTTCACACAGGCCCTATTGTGGACCTGTCCAACTATGCTTCAATCCCACTTACATTGAGCTAAGAAGTTGTCCAAAAAACACACTGAAAAAAATTTTTTTTTCTTCCTCTCTCTCAGGATCACTGCTGTCCCTCCATGAAGTTCAGACTTACCTTTCAGGATTAGAAGAGTATCATAAAAAGATTAATGTAAAAGTTATATATGTGATATGTTTATTAACACGAAACATGCTTTCTTCCTTTCTAGATTTTACTTTACATCACCCAAGGTCAATAATTTGCTCTTTTTGTTTTTCCAATTATATTCCTAAGATAAGATCAAATGTTTAACTTCATGTTCCATCCTTTTTTTCTTAAAGTTACTTTAAATTGTTGCTTATAAAAAAAGGCAAACACATAACCAAGCACAGCTTAGTGAAAATTAAAGTTAATGTCTGCTATATTTACATTTAAATCATAGAGAGACAAGTATGTGGAAGCTACTTGCATCATTCAGAGTAATTCTAGGCTTATAAAATATTTTGCGCATATAGAGACTACTGTAGCATAATGGATTTAGTTTTCTTTTCTCTCCTCCTTCATCCTGACCTTGTCCTTAGAGAGCAGACAAAAGCAAGCGCAGACTATGAAGGGCATATGGTCAGTAGATTATACACAATCAAGAATATCTACTTTTATTTTAAAATGTTAAGTTTACTACATATTGATCAAGAAAATCAAATATGACTTCTTTAAACATAATATTTCAAATTGGGAAATTTTGGCTTTTAACTGTTATTTTTAAAGTTGCAAGAGCATTTCATGAAATGATACCTGTTTCAAATACTGAGTAAGATCTTCCCTCTCACTCTTGTATTTAAGACCAGCAAAACCATTTTAGTTCCAGGGATATATTTCTTTGGATTCTCCAGTATTCCATCAGTCTCCTCTCTCCAGATAATGACTATGAAAGTGAAAATAAATTTTAAGTTTGTGAAGCTACATTTGTAAAGCTTACTTTCTAATGTTATGTACATATGTGAACTAAAGCTTACTCTTGAACTACGTAGAAAGGCTATTATAACAAGGCATATTTATAGTTTCTAATGTACAAGAAAGCTCCAAAATTCGTTTTTGGTGTTTGACCTCCCTGCAGAAATCCACTACTCACATGCTGCTTAGGATTATCCAAGGACAGCAGTGAACAACCAACCCAGACATGCAACACCTACGCAGTATCTCCATTCTCCTAAAATCAAAGAGAGCTCCTTCTACAGATCGTAGAGATCACTTAATCCAACCCCACATTTCTCAAATGAGTAAAAGACACCAAGAGGAGAATGAATGCTCTAAGATGGCAGGGTTACCAAGTGTCACAAATCTGTGATTACTAATCTGTATTTTCATATTTTCTGACAAATATACCAAGCTGCCTCTGTTCAGATTTCTATCAAGACCTATGATTTCAAAAATCCAGTTTCAAGATGAGAAAGGGTGCTTTTACCTTTTTTAAAAGCAATCAAAGATAAAATGAAAAAAATGTGAATTCCATTTTTGACATAATTTTTGAGAAAGCATCAATAACCCCAAACTTGACATAATTAGAAGACTACCAAGAACATAAAACCTGGAGTGAGAGAACACCTGTCATTATGATCTTGAAAGACGGAAATTCTCCAGAGTAGGTGATAAATCCTGAGGAGTTAAGTCATAACCTTCTGTTTGGCTCAAAAAGGGTAGAGTCCATATCAACTGACTCTGGAAATATTCCTAAATTCAATTTGATACCATAGTAGGTCAGGGAAGTAATAGAGATGCCATATTTTAAAAGGGGATTTTAGCATATTACAGGAAATAAAAGAAATTAAACATGTTTGATAACCCAAGTACTGCCAGTCTTTTCCATCTGAGATTAGAAGTCAAATAGCTCTCAGCCAAAACATATACACATACTCAGACACATACATCTATAACACAAAACTGTGATTAAGGAGGAATTTATAACTAACCAGAACACTCAGATACTCTTTCTGTGCTGCAAATAATCAGTTGAAAAACAACTTTCTTCATACAAAATTAATTAATCAAAAAAAGAATCAGCATAAGAGTACTGAAAACATGTGCACATATACAACAGACACATACATAGCAGAAGTAATTATTTTAAAAATTAAATGATAAATGTATATCAAAAACTATATACATATATAACATGCATATAAAGCAGTTAAAATCATGACCACATTCCCATGAGTTCAAATGGATCTTTATGAATCAATGACTCAAATCACTACCTATATTTTCTTCCATGTATTTTATGATTTCCAGTCTTATGTCCAAGTCTCTAATCTATTTTTACTTAATTTTTGTGAATGATGTTAGAGAGTGATCCAATATACTCTTATATCTTTCATGATAAATTAACTGGTCATATATATGTGAGTTTAATTCTAGCAACTCAATTCTATTTCACTGATCTATGTGTCTATTTTTATTCCAATACCATATTATTTTGATTACTATGACTTTGTAGCATAGTTTGAAATCTGGGTGTGTGATACCTCCACTTTCATTCCTTTTTCTCATGATTGCTTTGGCTATTTGGGATCTTTTGTGATTGTATACAATGCAAAGAAATTTTGTTCTATTTGCTTGAAAAATGCCAATGGAATTTTTATGAGGATAGTAGTAAATCTGTATATTGCTTAAGATGGCCATTTTAACAATATTAATTCTTCCCAACTATGTTTCCATTTCTTTATACCTTCTTCTATTTCTTTTAACAATATTGTGGCTTTTATTGTACAGGTCTTTCACCTCCTTTATTTCAACATATTTAATACTTTTCATCTCTATTGTAAATGGGATTGTTTTCTTACTTTTTCTTCTCATTGTGTATATATAAAACTGCAATAGGTAATTCTGTACCCTCTACTGTACTGTACCTATTTATTAATTTTGGTGTAGTCTTTAGGATTTTCTACATATATTATTGTATCATTTATAAACAGTGACAGTTTTAAGTTCTTTTCCAGTTTGGATTTATTTTACTTCTTGCCTAATTGCTCTGGTTAGGACTTTCAATACTATATTAAATAGAAGTAGTGAAAGTGGATACCTCTGTCTCATTCCTGATCTTAGAAGAAACACCTTCAGTTTTTCACCACTGAATATGATGCTAGCTGTAGGTTTATCATGCATGGCCTTTATTACATCGATGTATGTTCCTTCTCTCTTTTATTGAGTTTTTATAATAAATTGGTGATGAATCTTGTCAAATGCTCTCTGGATCTAGTGATCACATTTTTTTCCCTTCCTTTTGTTGATATGCTGTATTACATTAATAGATTTTGTATACTGAATAATCCTTGTGTCCACATTTGGTTATGATGAATGATCCTTTTGATGTATTGTTGAATTCAGCTTGCTAATATTTTGTTGAGAATTATTTGAAAATATTCATCAAAGATATGGTCTGTAGTTTTGTTTTTTTTGTGTGATGTCCTTGTCTTTGACATGAGGCTAATGTTAACTTCATAGAAAGCTTTTGGAAGAATCCCCTATTCTTTTTTTTTTTTTTTTTTTTTGGAACAGCTTGAGAACAATAGGTATTAATTATTCTCTGAAGGTTTAGTAAAACTCACTCGTAAAGCAAGTCTGGGCTTTTATTTTGGGGAAAGATTTTTATTACTTCTTCAATTTCCTTGCTTATGATAGGTCTGTTCTGTCTTTCAATTTCTTCTTGATTCAGTCATGGTAGGCTACATGTTTCTGAAAATCTGTCCATGTCTCCAGGTTGTCCAATTCATTGTCATATAGGGTTCATAGTAGTTTCTTATGATACCCTGTATTTCTGAGGTATCCATTGTAATTTCTCCCATTTAATTTCCAGTTCTAGCCATTAGTTTTCTCTCGTTTTTTAGTGAGCCTATTCAAAGATTCGTCAACTTTATTTTTTCAAAGAACCAATTTTTAGTTTCATTGATCTTCCGAATTTTCTTTTTCATTTCTACTTTATGCTCAAATTTTTATTATTTCCTTCTATCTTCTGAATTTTGGTTTCATTTGTTCCTTTTTGAATGCTTTGGTTACTGGTTAGCTTATACGAGATTTTCCTTGTTTCTTGAGGTAGGCATGCATTGCTATACATTTGCCTCAGTACTGCTCTTATGCATTTCATAATCTTTATAGCTCATGTCTTCATTCTCATTTGTTTCCAAGTATTTTGGGGTTTTTTGAAATTTCTCTTTTGATTTCCTATTTTACCCAATAGTCATTCAGAGGCATGACTGTTAACCTCCACATATTTGGGGGTTTTCTCAGTTTCTTTTTGTGGTTGATTTCTATGATTTATCTTTAAGAATGTTCCATGAACACTCAATATGAATGTGAATTCTGCAGTTTATTGGGTGGAGTGTTTGAAAGTGTCTAGAGTTTTTACTGGGGTTTCATTACATAGGCATGGTTGATTTAATCATTAATCATGTGACCTAACTAAAACTCTAACCCCTCTCTCCTACCTGGATGGCAAACAGATATAACATAGCCCAAAGCTCCAGTTCTCTAACCACATATTGTTTTTTCTAGCTTAGCCAGTCTCTATCCTGAAACTACTCAAGTACTTACCATAATTAATCTCATTGACATAAACTAAGGCTCTTTATATAATAAAGATTATTCTATTCATTACCAAGGTTTTAGAGTTTCCTTTTGAGAAACTTGGGACAAAGACAAGTCAAGACAAATTCTCTATAAGAGAGCACCTATTAATCAGTATTTTAAGAAACACCAAATATAATGACATTGTGTTAATAACTATGTTGATGTTTTTAAAGACACTAAAGCACACTGACATGTTATTCTATTTTTTTAATATAAATAATTTATCAAATATATATATATAAAACACTCTTATAATGGGTGTCCCCTAAATAGAGATATTTTGAGGTTCTAACCATGCTATCTCAGAATGTGATTTTGTTTGGAACCAGGTGATTATTTAAGTTGAAATGAGATCATATTGGAATAGGATGGGTCCCTAATGACTGGTATTTGATAAGATGGCAATGTAAAACAGAGACACTATAATGAAGGCTGAGATTAGAGTTATGCTGCTATAGACCAAAAATATGATTACTTGTCAGCCACCAGAATCTAGAAAGAAGAAAGATTCCTCTATAGGTTTCAGAGGAACATGGTCCTACTAATACCTTGATTGAACTTCCAGCATCCAGAAATTTGAGAGCATAAATTTCTACTATCCAATTTAAGGAACTTTGTTACAATACTCCTAGGAAACTAATACAATCTATAAAGGCTCAGATCCTAGAAGTGCTCTAAAGTATCAGACTTTTCACTTCCCCACTCCATTTCACCCTCGTTGGCTTAGAAACACAAGTTTAGGGACCAATAATGGCTTTGTCAGCTCTCTATCCTATTAAACTGTTTTGCTTTCTAGACATCAGAAAACTTAAAAGTATCTTATTTTCACTAAAAAGCTGGCAACAACTTCATATAATAATTTTGTTTTAATCAAGTCACTCGATTATTCATAACATCCTTTTCCCAAAAATTCCATAATAAATATCACTATCATACCTATCCATAATGTAAGCCCCTGACAATTAGTTTTTTTAATTGCCTGACATTAAGATTTTGATTGCTGAGACATCCTCTTTAAAGAACTCCATCTCAAATAAGTACATTATCAGTTTCATGACTAGATAGAAAAGCTGGCCACACTACAATTAGTTCTCTTTCTCTCTCTCTCTCTCTTCCTCTCTCTCTCTCTCTCTCTCTCTCTCTCTCTCTCTCTCTCTCTCTCTCTCTCTCATTTTTTGCAAAAGCACTGATAAACCAAGATAACTTTTTGATCACTTGCTTTTCCCTCCCCACACTTTAATTCCCATTCACATGATTAAAATTCACCAATAAAATGTGAACACATGAATCCCTAGGCACCACTCCTCAAGCCAAATAAAAGCAGAATCCTACTTTCTCTCTCTCTCCACCTAAAACCTTGTTGTGTACTCCCCAGAATGTGTGTGTAATACATTGTTTTTGAAAGTTCCCTCATAATTGTTGCTGAGATGCATCTTGTAATCATAATAAGAAACACCCATGCCATAACATATGGCTACAGTAGGAGACGATCTATTGGGGCTCACCACAAACAGTATGGGTCAAGGTAAGTGCCCCCAGGAATCTCTAGTTCACAGCATCACTATTATAAGCTGAGACTAACAACAAACACTTTCTTGCTGGAAACATTATCATAGGCTAAAGTAAGTAGATTCTCTATTTTGACAAAGTATGAGATATTATATGTGCACAAGATGCCAACTCAGTTCATTAAAGCCCTTCTGCAAAATGGTCTGCAAAAATCAAAACAACAAGGTACATCATAGTCTATATAAGCACTCTAATATTCGTAAAGAATTTTTTAATATTAAATCCAAATAATTTATGAAAATGTATAAAGCTTCTCCAAACACCAAAGCCAAAAAACCACAAGAAAATTATAAACCAGTATTTCTTATATTATAGACACAAAAAATTCTTAACAAAATAACGTGCTAAATCCAACAAAGAATTACATACCATGATCAAGTGGGATTTATCTCAAAATGCAAAGATATTTCAATATTAAGAAACTTAATGTAATACACTAAATAAAGCTAAAGAAAAAAACATGATAATCTCAATAAATGTAAAAACATTTCATAAAATTTAACATTCTTTCATGATAAAAAAAAAAAATGCAGCAAATTAGGAATAGTGGAAAGGAAGATACTTAACACAGAAAGGGGCATTTATCGAATAGTTAATATAATTAATAATATATTCAAGGTGAAAAACTGAAAGTTCCCACACCTAAAATCAGGAACAACACAAAGAAGCTAATTTTCACCAATGCTATTCACTATTCTATTGAAATTCCTAGCTAGTGGAATTAAGGAATAAAATAATAAAATAAAAGCCACTGGAATTGGAAAGGAAAAAGTCAAACTATATCTATTCACAGATGACATGATTCTATGTACAGAAAATGCAAAAAAATCCACAATATATCTATAGAGCTAATAAATGAATTCAACAAAGTTGTAGGGTACAAGATCAATACATAAAGATCAGCTGTGTTTCTATATAAACACACAATGAACAATTCAAAAAGGAAATCAAGAAGACAGTTCTACTTACAGTAGTATCTAAAAGAATAAAATACTTAGTAATAAATTTACACTGATAATTACAAAACATTGCTGAAAGAAAATAAATGAGAAGTAAATAAATGGGGAAATATCCTATGTTTATAGTTTGGCATGTTAATCTTGTTTAGATGGCAATTCTTCTCCAAAACAATCTATAGATATAATGCAGTATCAAAACTCTGAAAATTTTGCATAAATGGAAAAAAATGGGTTTTATTCATAGAACTACAAGGGCCCCAAACAATACTGAAAAAGAAAACCAAATTTGGAGGCTCACAATTTCCTGCTTCAAAACTTACTAATCAAAACAGTACTGATATAAGGACTGGCATGCATACCAATGCAATAGAATAAAAAATCCAGAACTAAACACTAACACACATGGCAACTGATTTTCAACAAGAGTGTAAATACTATTTAACATGGAAATAATGGTCTCTTCCACAAATGGTGCTAGGATAACTGGATAACCACAATGAGAAAGAATGAAGTTGGACTTCTACTTCACTCATTGTAAAAACAAAATTAATGCTAAACAGGTCAATGACCTAAATTAAGAGTTAAAACTAATAATCCCCCGGTAGAACACTGGGTAGGTCAGTCTCCTCAGAAGGAACAAGGCACATACCCAGGCTCAAGTCCCAGGCAGAGGGGAAACAACCAGTGTGAACTAAAGAAAGAATAAAACAAAGATGCTTCTTCCTCCTGTCTCCTACTGCCTGCCTGCTCATCTCCATTCCTGTCTGTGCCTTTCCTTTAAAAAAAAAAAAAAGCTAAATTATAAAACTATTATTTAAAAACACAGATGTCTTTTTTTTAAACTTATCTTTTCCTGAAATGTTGCAGATCATTTACAGCAAAGAGAACAGCAACCATCAAGGGAACTTGTCACTCTGGGCTCCTTTTTGACCACAGCAGCTATATGGAAGCAGGTACAGCTTTGATACAAGTCACAGAATTAAGTCTTTATGACCTTAGATTTGGTGATTGGTTCTTAGATACCAAAAGCTTAAGTAACTGCAACAGCAACAAAATATATATGGATTTAATACACATTAAAAACTTCTGGGGTGCGCCTTGGTGGAGTGGGGGTTGGGCACAGTCCATATACATCCCAAGATTTCAGGTTCGCATCCGAGTGCCGGTGGGAACAACCGAATGAACAACTAGTAAATAAAATGCTTCCTCCTCTCTTTGAAAAAGCAAAACACTTATGGCCATCCAAGGACACTATCAAGTGTCACTATCAAATGATGATAGTCTAAAGAATCAAACAGAACATTTATTTAAGAGTTATTAAGAGTTAAAACTGGTGCTCCCCCGGTAGAACACTGGGTAGGTCAGTCTCCTCAGAAGGAACAAGGCACATACACAGGCTCAAGTCCCAGGCTGAGGGGAAACAATCAGAACTCATTTATTTGATGTGTTTAGTGTCCAGAATACATACATAACTCATACAATCAACAACAACCCAAATAAAAAATGGGCAAAGGATATGAGAAGATATTTTTCCAAAGAAATCATACTAAGGATAAAACTACAGCACATGAAAAGATAATGTGTCATTAATAAATGAAATGAAAAATCGTAAGATACCACTTGATAGCAACTAGAATAGAAATTTTAAAAAAGAAAAGAACAAATGTTGGTGTGTACACTGAAACTAGAAATTCTCTTACATTAATGATAGGAAAATGTAAAATGATACAGGTAATATCAAACAGTTTGTTACTTTTCTGTGAAAAATTAAATGTAGATTTAAGAAATGACAGAGCAATTCTACTCAAAGGTACATATTAGTAAGAACTGAAAACAGGGACTCAAACAAATACTTATTCACAAATGTCCACAGCATCACTATTTAAAATAGCCAAAATTTCCACAATCCAAAAGTCCATCAATTGATGAATAGAGAACAATGTCATATATGCATATAATGGAATTTTATTCAGTTACTAAAAAGAACAAAGAACTGATAACAAGTATAATAATGAACCTTGAAAATATTATGCTAAGTGAAATAAAGCAAAATATGACAAAAGATCATATATATAATCCCTTTTATAGAAAATATCTAGCACAGATAAGTCCATAGCAACATAATCTAGTAGTAGTTGCCAGAGGTTGGGGATAGGAGAAAATGGGGAGTTACTATGCAATGAGTATAGGGATTCTTCTGGAGTAATGAAGTCTTGAAACTAAACAGCAGTAAGGATTACACAACACTGTGAATGCCCTAAATGCTGCTGAATACTTTAAATGACTAACTGTATGCTGCATGAATTTTATCTCAATAAAAATAAAAGACTTTAAAAATAAATGTATTTCCAAATAGTATAAAAGTGATCTAAAATTGGGGTTAAAAAATAGTAGGCCCTTAAGTAAATCACAGTTCACAATAGTAGTACCCTATTTTTGAAGTGAATGCTAATTGTATAAATGCATACATAGATATGTTACATACGATGCACAACATGTATATATATTATATATGTACATATGCATATCTATATCCAGGGATAATGAATTGCAATGCAAAGATATTAGTCTCTTCTGCCATTTAAAAATGATTCCCTAAAATGCTTTCCCACTTTAACTGTCTATTTTATAACAATAAAAAATAATTGAATATACTTTGTTCAAACTATGTAACATTCCCCACCCCTCACCCTGCTAGGAATCACTCCTACTAATAGAGTCATTATGTCATTAAAACATGATTTGTTTTAATGATTTTTAATTTAGCTCATGCTTCTTCAAGATGAATGTATTGTATAAAAGGGAAAACTTTGTATAGGGAAAGCTGCTAATGTCTCTGACCAAAAATGACTAGCTAAAGACAGGCCTTATGATATGTCAATATTTCAGGAGCATAAACATTAAAATTTCACTTTAATGATGCAAATTAGGAAATTATGATTGATCCAAATCATCTGCTTTCTTCATTGCTACAAAGTTGCTGGTTCTCTCTCAAAACTGCCTATTTACTACCTTTGTTTTCATTTGCATACAAATAAGAAAATCCTGGTGCTTGTCCAAGCTTTTTGCCAAAAGCCCTAGAGATGTGAACCAGTCCTGTGTTTTCCACTTTTTTCCACTGTGTGGCAGTGAGCACATTTTTGAATAAAGATCTTTTTGCCTGCTTTAGCATCTCCCATTTTGTACTATAATGAAATATTAAGCCACAGAACAAAAGAAAATATTAGATTTGCAAAGCTGTGGGGGGGGGGGAAATTTCATCATTTTGACTGAAGTGAATACTAATGATAACAAACAAAAACATAATTTAAAGCATGAATGCTTTAAAGTCTGAGTGTTCAAAAACAAATATATCATAGCACTCAATTTTATAAAGACTTCATCATCTCAGTTAGTGGGTTTATTTTAAATTGCTAACTATAGCTACTTCAGAAACTGTCATTGCTGTATGCCTGGTTTTACGTCAGCCTTCAAACAATTAGGGTAATTTATCTAGTTTAATCATATTCCATTTTTTCTTTTTATTTCCAAAAAGTACGTGTACCAAAAATTACGTGAAAACATAGGTAATTTGTTATCCTGTTACTTAAAAATAAGAATAGAACAAGTTGGAAAAGTATTAAAAATAATATTATGAGAACTTATATACCAGCAATAATAGAACTGCAAAATTAAAAATCATACAGAATGCCACAGCAAGCTACATGTAACAAATAATTTCTCATTTACCTTATATGTATCTGTAAACAATCTACCAGACTAGACTAAGTATTATATGAAAGTAATCAGAAATAACATTGAGCTCAGTCAACATCTGTAAATACTAATGTGGTAGAAATTATAGTTCTAAGTAAAGAAGATCTTACATATTGTGATAGATATACAATAAAATTTGTACATCGATATTTGGTCAAGATGTCAGAAATACTATGTAACTAAATAAATGCCTCCTCCATCTAAAATGATGTAAAAGTAAAAATAATTTCAATTTATCAAACGAAATTACTATGGAGTGCTAAGAAATGAAATACCTGATTTTGCTTTCTTATTCTTTAGTTCTTTGAAGGATGAGTGCTGGAAGCTGTGTGTGGTGGGCGGGGGTTGGGAGATGGATTTAAACATAAATTTTATCATCATAGAAATTATGAAAGTAAGTTTTTGATAGCACAGTTCTAAAATTTTTATCTTCATAAATATACTGAGAAGCAGAAAATGTTTGTGTTATTCTGACAATATGGAAAATGCAGTTTTGTTTAACGAAACTTGTATTATTCAGAGAAGCTAGTAACTTCATATACAGTAACCTGCAAAATGACTTATCTTCCAAATTTCTTTAAATCTATGTGGAAATCTAAAACAGTGTCAATAATCCACCTAAAGATAAGAGAGTAATTTTCTCTGGAAAGTATCCAAAACCACTAAACTTATTCAGTGTTTTTCAGGTATGATTAAAAAGCAGAGTCAGGAAACTCACTGTATTCAAGAGAAACATACTTTAAAATTCCAAACTTCATTCAAAACATTACATCAACTTCTACATAGGATCTATCAAATCTATGAATAGGTACAGAATTCAGTGACCATAAGAATGGGAGCCATAGAGGGGAAAATTGTAGTCATAAAAATAAACTGATAACCTTTTAGCAAAATACATTCACTATACCCATAAAGTTTGTAGCATATAAGAACAAAATATCCTCTCAATACTAACAAAAGAATCCTTACTTTCAATTTTTAGATAAAGCAGAAAGATCAGGTTAATTTTTATATCAATTTAATGATAAACAATATTTTTTTTTAAAGGACAGGTACAGGTAGGAATGAAGGTAAATAGGCAAACAGGAAGAAAGGAAGAGAGAGGAGGAAGAGCTTTATTTATATATTCTTTTCATTTAGTTGTTCACATTCATTGTTCACCCTGGCCCAGGGTCTTGAACCCTGGACCTTGGGATGTATGTGGAACTGCTCCGAGGTATACTAGACTGCTAGGCCACCAGGGCGCACCAATAAACAATATTTTTAAAGGAAAAAGAAAACTTGCTTTACTTAGAAGATTTCACATGCAAGTAACTTTTTTAAGAAATTCCATAATCACTGTTCAAACTACCAGTTTTTATCACAATTAGTACATACATTGCTGCCATCTTTAATCACTACTTTGGAAATAACCTATGACCCTTTTCCCAGTACGATGACATCAAGGAAGGGGGCAGGAAGAGTAAGGAAGATATCAAGGTCTCACGTGTCACTACACCAATTGAGAAACTCCCTGAAGACGCTCAGTGGGTTTTAATGGGATACGTGGGAAGGAAAAAGACGTTTTTCACCCATCCACAACCCTTTTCAGGAGTTTATATGGAATTATGTACATGTACATTCTACTAAGGTTAAACATAAAGATGGACATTTAAATTTATTGATAAGGAGAAGTACTGAAATTACAATCTAAAGAAATGAAATATTTACCATTGAAATGGTATCAATATATACCTAAAATTATTTAGTACATAAAAATTGTTTATATTAGGCTATTAAGTAATAAAGATCTATAATATTAATTCTGGCATAATTTTAGTTAAAATATGTTTAAGTAATGGAATAATAAATCTTTTTTTTTTTTGTAAATATGAGTGTCTCTTTTTGAAGGATATATTTAGGTAAAGAGGTCTATGAACTAGCCCCTTCAGAACTGACATCCTCCATTACTACTATTAAGAAACACATGTGAATGGCCTCGGTTTTATTGTTATATCTTACTGAACTAAGGAAGGTTTTGCATTGACTGACACCCGAGATACTCTAGTAAATTATACTTTTTTGCGAGTAGGACTGAAACATGCATTTTTCCTCTCCTCCTGTAAACTGTTTATAGGCATTCTTATTTTTCATGGCAAAATGTTTCTTTGCATAACTACAATAAAGAGTTTTTTCTCTTATAACAGAGCACTATTGGAGACATGGATGTCTGCCAAAGCTTTGACTGGAATGTCACATTTGAGGAATAATGGATGACTTTTAGAGACTAAATTGATCTTATGGAGCAAACGGGAAATCAGCACAAGACTTCATATGGTTTAACAGGTGGTAAGGAAAGCCACCCCTTGGCTTGGCAAGACAATAACCCAAAAATATATTGGGAACCTCAAGGAAGGAGGAGCTACTCAGACTAGTAAGTGCTGCAATGGGGTCTGAGGACCTTGGTATGGCTCCTGAGCTCTGAAGGGCCATCAAGTCTCAACCTGATGTTCTTCTGCAAAACTCCAGCAAAGCAAACTATAAAGGTCTATATAATTATTCTTACTGTGCTTATGCAAATAACAGGCCAAAGTTACAACTGCAAACATTGGTGAAACTGGGATAAAGGAGAGATAATAAATGCTTCAGTAACACACCTTATTGGGAATATCAAATTTTAACCCAATATTTATGTCACATCCACTAACTTCTGAAAGTATTGACTTCATTTATGATTAATCAGTATATTTCTAGTCTTTCACTGTAAGTGTTCATCCTTGTCATATTGGCCCAGAAGAGGTTGAAATGTCTTACATCTCCAAATGGTGGTGCCTTGCCAGTGCAAAAAGCAACTTCTCATCAAGGACCTCTGGACCTCCCCTCCCTGTGCTCAGACAGATAGCAAGGAGGAGGTACCTTGACCCAACTACACAATCTGTTCAGCAGGAAGTGACCAGTGGTTAAAAAAAAAAAAAAGGGCATCCCTCCTCCCTAGATGATTCTCAGTACCAACTTCTTAAGCAGGGAATGCTAGGTGGTAAGTCAGCTGGAAGCAGGGGGGAAGAGAACAGAGGCAATCCTCCAATCAAAAAGGCAAACGACCATGAGTGGTGTCAATCAAATGTCCTCCAATAAAGGGTGTCCTGTAGGATGTTTCTGGACAGGGATAAGGGATACTAGATTCATTAAAAACCTGAGCAGAAAGTTCCTTGTGACCTGTTTTCCTCTTGGAATATTGCCCCCCTTATCCTATCTTTTAAAGGGTGTACTATCTTTAATAAATTCCATTTGCCTTTCTTTTCATAAAAAAAAGGATATCAAGAGGATTAATTTTACCCTATAATCATTTGGCACTCTGCTAGTGTTTAGTAATTAAGAAGAAAAATCTCCATGAAGCAGAAAAAAATGAGACATCTGGTGTGAGAATGATCACTCATCCAAGAATGAAGTGATTCCAATGCTAAATAGATGATAAGAGTAGTGGACACTTATAATACTGTGTCAGGCCTAGTCTAAGCTCTTTATATATTAATGAATTCAATCCTCAAACCAGCCCTGTTAAAATACCATTAATCCCTATTTTTAACAAAGGAAAAAATGTATCACACAGATCGTAAGTAAGCTTGTTTAAAGTCACAAGCTGGTCAGAAGTGTATAGAGACTGAAAGGTTAGAGGAAGAGAAATATTGAATATATAATCCTAGAAATTGAAACAATTACCTTTAAGTGTAATCTAGACAATCCTGAGTTTAACACAATGTCTAACACAGTAGATGTTAGACTGAGAGTGCTTATAGAGGAGTAAGTGGTATTTTTTTTTAACAGTGGAATATATCACTGCCATTTTTAACTTGCCAGTAAAAAAGAATGTGTTAAGAATAATCGAGGCATCAATAAAGCTTTCAAAATTTACAGCACTCACATAACTAAAGTGATGAAAGATGAAAGGGAAGCTCACTAGAATATTTTAAGAATTAATACTACACAAAGACAAAAAGATTACGTGGGACTCTGCATGCTGTCGTGCAAAGAGTACTGAAGTGTCATGAGGTGACTCCAGGTAAAGCATTTCATGTCTCCGAACACCCCTCAACTTCCCACTCAGGAGGCGTCTGTGGCCTTTTCCCCTTAAATAAGCAGAGAGAACTTCAGAGCTGCAACAATCCAGCTTTCTAAACTCTCAACACGGGTTCCTCCAGGACACCACCTCCTTTTCGAGACTGACTTCTGCCAGCACTAGGCTCTGCTCAGAATCAGTCCCATCCAGAAATTAGACAGCTAGGGAGAAACCCCCAGCTAGAAAGTCTGCCACCACGCTGTGGCTAGAGCGAGCCTCTCACGAACTGAACTGTTGTATATTCCTTTCCGGGCGAACCCAGGCCTAAATTGCATGGGCTCATAACCAGCCTATAGAGTTCATGGCTGCCTGGCCCACTCCCTCCCAGCCACTGCCACACCTACCACAGCGCCAGCAGCTCTGCACCGTCTGCCTTCCAGGAAAACCCTGGAGTCACCCGGAGAGCTCAAGAGACTGTGCTCTTGAGTCGCTGCTAAATAGGCCGCAGCAGCGCCGGGAACAGCGTGTTGCGGGCCAAGCCAGGCACGTGCTTTTCAGGGCCATCAACCAATGGCAGGATGGTCTCCATCCACGTTGCTGATTGGCCTCGAGATCCCGCGAGATCAGAACTCTCGTAAAGGCTTAAAGCTTTGAGCCTTCTTGCGTTCACTAACTGAGGCTGTGTTTGACAATGCACATTTATCCAGTTTGACAGACCCACCCTCAGCTTTTTGTATTAACTTTTACTTTACCAAAGATATAATATGCACCAGTGTTTGCTCAAGTAGGAACTCAGTGTTTTAAAATCAAATCACATCAACCACAACAAAAAACAAAACTAATGTTCGTTATGAATAAGGCACTGTGCCAAGAAACATATAAACGCCTACCGCAGCTCCAATTTCCTCAGTTACAACCCGATATGGGCAACATTAAAATACATTAAAAGTTAACTCTTTGGAGCTACATAAAAATCCAATATTACAAGAACTGACAACAAGGTTGCAAGCTGCTTGCTAATGGCCAAAAGAGCAGAATAGAGTATGAGTATAAATAGAAAAAATAAATCCAGAAGGAACAAGAGAAGAGATTAGAGAGAAGGACTGAGAAAACTAGAAGAGAAGGGTATGGAAGACAAGTGAGGAAGTAAAAGTTTTGTTTAGGTAAACATGGAAAGGAAAAGTACCTTACCTGTGGTTACACAGTTACTTCGGAGAAAAATGGGAGATGCTGAATTACATTACTAACCAGTTAGTAACTGATCACTAATAAATGTAAATGGTAAACTCCACAAAAAATGTAAATAAGACAAAATACTTTTACTTAAGCATAATGTATGAGGACAAATATTGATAACAAGTTTCATTGTATTATATCATAGTTTGAGAAATTTTGGAAAACAATGACAAGAATTTACTGTTTTCTCCTTACATTTCAGAAATAAATAACTGGAAGGAGGGACAAGGAAGGGCTAAAGAGCACTGGAACTCTAGTGGTGGGTGTGTTGTGAACTGCACACAGACTGAGATGTGAATTCATTATCATAAAATGCAAATAGCGATGTAAATAAAAGAAATAATAAAGCAAAAATATCGCAAAATCGTCTAATTTTTTAAGATGACTGCATATTTCAAAAATAGTGAATTTTTTTTAAAGGAAAGCTGCAGGCAGGAATCAAGGTGAGTAGGCAGGCAGGAAGTAAGACAGAGGAAGAAACATTTTATTTATTTTATTTAATCGTTCATCTGGGCATTGGGAGGTAAACCCGGGTTCTTGGAATGTAGTGATTCATGCCAGTCTGAGGCATCTGACTTATCTGCTAGACCATCAGGATGTACCTCATCTCTTTTTTTTAAAAGAAATTCATAAGAATTGGGGGGGGAAATTTTCAAGGAAATTGGAATTAAGCATGCGTTTTTCATTTAATAGCTGACTGGTAGCCATGAAAAATTTTATTTGTATATACCCAGAACAACTTTTCTTTATTACACGACCAATTAATAATCATTGCTTCAAACCTCAGAATTTTCAGTTATTTTAATTACATGGATTCATGTTCACATGTGATTTTATATTATTTGAAACATTACAAATCTCATTGAGTGATGAAAATATACAACTGATTGTGTCATGGCTGCAAAACTCTGAACATAATAAAAATATTTAAGGCATTTCATTTACTTAATTAAATAGATGAATTGTAGGAAAGTGAATGATAGCTCAGTAAATCCATTAAAAATAAATATATAAGTCATAGGAATAATATATTTACTTTGATTTCTTATTTATAAGTAAATCTCTTCTTTTCCTTAAACATGATTAATAGTAAAGACATTTTTCTTTTCTAGCCTTTCCCAATATTTATATTACTAAACTTATTTTATACAGTCTTTCATAACTTCTTTAAGAAATAAATTAACTGCTCTGAATATCAGCTTAAAATATTCAGGAAACCAGTCAGCAATCTTTTATAGAAATATCAATGCACTTTTAGAAAATTGTACATTTTCCACTAGATGGCACTAGTGTGCAAACAGTATTGCTACCATCTGCACTTCCTTGCATCAGTAAAATTAGTGCATTACCACATTGTTTGCAGTTACCTCGATGGGTCTGGATAAGTTAAAAAGAAGTGGAAAGTTAACACAAGATACTTCCTTGACTTTCTAAATCCCAGCGTAAATAGTTCTCATTTTACAGATTGGGATGTAATGCAAGGAGAAATTGTCAGAGTCTTGTGCAGGATGAGAACCCAGAATCCCTGACATTTGCCATCACATAGCTATATAATATCATGAGTGAAGGAGTGAACACCACAGTGGAAAGAAATATAATCTCTATTGTGTTGTTTTATACATATTATCTCATTTGAGCCTCATTCTATTAGTTGCATATATATGTATATAATCTCATATAACTACACAAGGCCAAAACTATTTCATGAAGGAAGGAGACTGTATCACCTATCACATAGTAGTAAAAAACATGTTATTTAAATGGATAAAATTATTAAGCTTGAAAACTACCCAATAGTAGGTAATATTCTTTCCCCTTTACAACTGAGAAAGCCAAATTTGAAAACATGAAATAATTTGTCCAAGTTCACACAATTCATTGGTAAAACTGGTAACACAATCTGATATTACCTTGTGCTATATATTTGTAAGATTTCCAAGATAGGAAGAAAAAAAAAAAAAGCTCTCGGAGGCAGGTATCAGGTCCTTTCTGCTCCCCATTGCATGTCTAGCTCCTGGCAGAGAGCCTGGTACATAGTTGACACACAGTAAATAATATTTTATCTGTTTGAGTTCATAGCAACCCAGGTGTTAGCAACCTAGACGAGTATTCAAGGGCTCCTCCTAGACCATTGCCTAGTTTATTCCTTTCACTTCTTTCCAATGCCACTTTTAAATGTATGCCTTTTACTAAATTTCTGCAGACCTAGCCTCTAAGTTTCATTAACAAGACTCTCAGTAGTCAGTACAAATGTCCCACTTTGCACCATACCATTTCCCCTTATTCCATAGCTGAGCAGTCCACAAGCTCCCGGGCTGCTTGAAAGAATTGAGTAGGTCGGCAGATGGGGTTGGTTCTGTCTTTAGCTCTGTCACTTGTATGTCTATTCCCTTTAGCTAATTCATAGGCTTCAATTTCCTAGTCTTTAACAAATGAGGCTCTAATCGAATGATCAGTTTCCCTTCAGGTCTAAGATTCATGGTTTTAAACTCCACCCTACAGTGATCTTCCCTTGACCTTATTATCAAGATAGCAAGTTTGGGGGGAAAGAATTCTTAGTCTCTGGGAATGGGGTAAAGCCAGCATTTGAAAGCCAGTGCACTAGGCCAAGCAATTCCGACCCAGGAACCGGTCGCATTCCTGATGCCCGGAGATGCACTTGCTCAGGCTCCCCTACCCCGAGCCGCCAAGCGGCGCTACAGCCGGCTGCCCCTCGCCGCTTCCTGAGCGGCCAGACTGCGCAGGTGCCAGGCTCTTCCGTCTTCCGGAACTGAGCGGCGGACTCGCAACCGCTTGGCGTGCGACAGCGGAGGTGGCAGGCAGGGCGGAAGCGAGCAGGCCTGAAGGGGCGTAGGGCCTGGCTTTCACTCGGGGTGGAACACTATGGACGAGGCCGGCAGCTGTGCGAGCGGCGGAGGCTTCCGTCCGGGCGTGGACAGCCTGGATGAGCCGCCCAACAGTCGCATCTTCTTGGTGATCAGCAAGTACACTCCCGAGTCGGTGCTGAGGGAGCGCTTCTCGCCCTTCGGCGAGATCCAGGACATCTGGGTGGTGCGGGACAAGCACACCAAGGAGTCCAAGGGCATCGCCTTCGTCAAGTTTGCTCGCAGCTCCCAGGCCTGCAGGGCCATGGAAGAAATGCACGGCCAGTGCCTCGGCCCCAACGACACCAAACCCATCAAGGTGCGAGTGCCGGAGTCGGGGTGCCGGCGAAAACAGTGTTGGGAGGGGTCTCGTTAGGTGGGCGTCTCTCGGGCCTTCTTCCGAAAATGTGTCAGGGTCGGGTAGATGCAGTACTTTTGCAGCGGGAACACACCAGGCAGCACCTGGCGTCCGGGGGTGCCGAAGAAGGGGCGGGCGGTGTTGGGGAGAGGATTTCTCAGCGCCGGTTACAAGGCTGCGTTTGGGAGGTGCCGAGTAAACGGGCCCGCCTCGGCCAGTCCTCAGGCAGCAGAGTTGCAGCGGCAGGGCCTCCCGGCACTTCTGCTGTCACTAATCCGGAACTCTGCGTTCTGCGGCCCAACTCTGGCGGTGGCCTGCTTTGAGGATTTCACTGCCTCTTCTCTCTGTGTTTACGGTGAAAGAAACCTAACTCTCCTTTTCCTCGGGTAGGTGTGGGGCTTTCCCTGCTAAGGTGGCCCTCTGGTCCTTTTCACAGAACCGGACAAAAGTATGCATATGGTATATTATATTGATATAATAAGTGCCGGTGATTGAAACTGTTACTGTTACATACTCATCACACTTTGGTGATTTTTAAAAATCATATAAAATAAACCCAATTTGTCAAGGTATTGATAGCATAGGTTTTGTTACAGTCACTTTTCTTAGAAAGCAGACCCAAGGAAACTCCCTGAAAAAACCAAATCATTGTGGTGGCTGGTGTAGCTCCTTATAGCAGATGCTTGCTTCTCTACTCTTAGTTTATCTGGCGGTGTTTATACTAAGCGTCCACATTTACTTGTCAGTAAAATTAAGATCACCCACCCATGGCAGCAAGTGATTTTGAGGCTTATTTGACTTAACATGTGCTCCTAGCACAGTGCCTGACACAAGGTAAACTCAGTATATTCTTTTTTGTTTGGTTAGTGTTTTTTGTTTGTTTAAGGAAAGGTGCAAGCAGGAATGAAGAGCTGAGGCAGGCAGGCAGGAGAGAGAGGAGGCAGCAGCACTTTTATTTTATTTTGTTATTCATCTTGGTTATTCCCCGCCAGTCCCAGGACACAAACCCTGGTCCTTGGGATGTATGTGGACTGAACTTAGACCAGAGGCAGTTGACCAGACCCACCAGGCTGACCACGACTCCACCAGGCATGCCTCAATATGTTCTTATGTCAGGAATAACTCACATGTTATTCCTTCCTTACTACCAACTCAGTTAGGGACATAATCCTGAAAGTCTGACGGTTGCTTAATCTCTACCTTTCACCTGTCTAAAGAAATGGTTAATATAGCTGAAATTCTGCTGGAGCTTTCCACAAAATTCTCTTTACCCTCAACTTTAAAAACTATTAAAATTTACTACAGAAGATCCAAAGTAGTTATTAATATGGACTTATATCAATGAAAGACTCAGGTATTTCCATCTCTGAGGTGTTGCCTTTGTACCTTCATCCACAAGAGAAGGAGCCGGGGACTATACCAACAGCATAGTAAACGTAGTAGACATTCTCTCTCCTTCCACCTCGGGAGCTGTAATGGAGGACAGATAAACACAGTTGGAAGACCCCCAACTTATAGTCCATCAGGCATTGGCAAACTTTCTGCAAAAGCCCAGATATAAATACCCGAGGCTTTCTGGGACATACATAGATAGTCTCCATCACATTTTCTTTATTTTAAGTAGCACTTTAATAATATAAGAACAATTCTTAGATCATGGGTTATAGAAAAATAAGATGCTGTAGTTAACTGCCTCCTGCACGAGATTGATAATTTTCATTGCTTTCTAATTATGATTTTAGTGGGGGGAGGGCTTTTTTATACTTTGAGTGTAACATAAACAGCGATCTTGTAGGCATCCTCAAAAAATGCCCCAAACTGAAAATCTTTAAACTCCCCTTCCTTGATAAAATTTCTGCAAGAGAAGTAAAAGTCCCAACACTGACATGTAACCTCTTTTAGCCACAGATTAATTGAATTATCCCAAATATAATTAAGATTTAAAATTTCTGTTTTTCACATTTTTCTCCACTACTTCAGCCAGAGGGTTAGTTCACTACAAGAGTCTAACTAGACATTCATCAGCAACTACAGCTTGAGTTGCAGCCCACTGGCATGTAGTTTTGTTTTTCTTTTGCTGTATTTCCAATTGAATTAATTCAGTTATCATTTTTCCCATGTATTTTGCTTATTCAGAGTTCCAAAAGATCTATAAGACAAATTTTAAAAATTACAGCACAAGGTCTACAGCCAGAAAAGATTATGCAGTACAGGTAATACTGTAACCAACTACATTATCTGGAGGACACCTGGAAAACAAAAAACTTGGCTTTAAGCTGTGCCAGAATGCCTCTTATTTAGCACCCACAGTCTGTGAATTTAAAATCTTGAGAAATCATCCACTAAGTGGGAAATTATAATTGTGTTCTACTTAGATACTCTGTCCTTTATCAAAACATTGAAACACTCTAGTCTTCTAAAATTCAGATCTTTGTAAAATGATAGCACCTCTAATCTCAAATCTTGAGACCTCTCTCCTCCCCTAATATCTTCCTATATAATTAAAACTTCCCTATTTATATTTACATATTGACCATTCACTGCTGATAAGTCCAATAGGTAACTATCTAATGGCCCACTCTGCATTGCCCAGTACTCTGTTACTAGGACTTCATACAGTGCTTGACATAATGTGGGCATATAGTATAGATTATGGAAATTGGAAATAAATGCCATATATAGATATAGCTTCAGCTTTTTTTTGTAACGAAGGCCCTATACCTCTATGATAGCTGTTTTCCAAGCATCTTACTTAACTTATTTCTCAATATTTCAAAAGTCCCATGGCTTATAAGTCTGGGTCCTTTTAATTGTTTCCTCCCACTTTATAATTCTATAGGTGTCTGCAAACAAATCCACCATCCTAGTTAGAGGTTTTAACATTCCTTTGAAATAATATAAAATGAAAACAATTTTATAAATTAAGTAACAGCAATACTGTAAAGCAAATTAAATTCCAAGTAATAATCTAATGTCACATATAATGTTTCAGTAGAATTAAATTTTAACTACTAGAAAAATAGAGCCTCAAGTGAGCCTATGAATTTTCTTGCTCACATAAATCATTTAGATGATCACTGAGATGATCAGGATATGGTTGTATTTTTTTTTTTAAGATTAATATTAAAAAACAATTAAAAATATGACATCTAGATTTCAGATCAGCTGTACCGATAATTACATTAAGCAGAAATAGATTGAACAGTCCAATTAAAAGGCAAAGATTGGACACGCTGTTATGGCTCAGGCAGCTGAGATTCTGGCTTGTAGACCTTGCAAAGCCTAGGGACCCTACTTCAAGACCTGGAACTGGGGTGAAAAGCCAAAATAAATACAGCTGCTTTAAAAGAAAAAAAGGGACACTCAGATTTTTTTTTCTTAAAAAGCAGACTAAACTAAATGCTGTTTACAAGACAGACACTTTAAATATACAAAATGTTTGAAAGTAAAATGATTGAAAAAGTGTGGTATCAGACAGCAGAGAAGCTAATCTTCAACATATGAAGTATTAACAGATAAGGCAATTTGATAAAAGTAGAAATATTTGTCAAAAGTATATAACAGTGTGCCCTGGTGGGGCAGCGGTTAGGTCAATTGCCTCTGAAGGATGCAGGTCACATACCCCTGGGTTGAGTCCCATTATGCACATTATGCACTTTTCCTTTAAAAAAAAAAAAAAAGAAAAAAAAAAGCCAGCTATTTAGGCAGTCAACAATAGAGCTCAGAATGTGTAAAACTTCTTCTTTTTTTTTTTTTTTTTTTTTTTTTAAGGAAAGGTACAGGCAGAAATGAAGATGATAGGCCGACAGGCAGGAAGAGAAAGAAGGAAGAAGCATTTTTATTTTATTTCCAGTTTCCATTTCAGTTGTTTACACTGGTTGTTCCCCTCCCCCACCTTACCCATAACTGCAGAGTATGCATTATTTTTCAGTGTACAGGCTGTTGTTCTTGCTAAACCAAAAATACGAAGTAAAAATGCCATTGGAAAAACAGAGGTTGGTGTTACCTCATATTAAAACTATCATTGCAATAGATTAGATTGCCTTAAAGAATTTTTCGAAGATTCTGTTATGTTGCATTTACCCTAATGAAGCTCGTACCAATGATGAGTAAGTACACATAAGGACTAGGGAAACTGATTCTTGACGTTATCTTTGGGGTTTGTTTGTTTCTTAGGTTTTCATTGCTCAGTCCAGATCATCTGGAAGTCACCGAGATGTTGAGGATGAAGAACTTACAAGAATCTTTGTTATGATACCAAAGTCCTACACAGAAGAAGATCTACGGGAGAAATTTAAGGTAGTTGATGTTTTTTAGTTACTAGCAATTGCATAAATCCTAATCCTAAATCGGTTATACAGTTACTAAATTCAGACTGTTGTTTGAGTTAGGTCATTAGATTAGTAGCGGAGAATTAAACAACTATTTTTAAGTCATCAATTTCCATCTGGCTTTCAAATATTAAACCTGTAATTAACTTTTTAAGTTAAAGAATAAATAAGAGCTGGAAAACACTGACGATGTTTTTCTCGCCTTCCAGAATACAGATTCAGAAAGTGAAGTATAGAGCTCAGAGTTTTAAGCGAGGTCACGCACGTGGTCATATGTGAATGTGCCGAGATTTAAATCCAGGCTGTCTGAATCCAGCCTGTTTTGGGTTTTTAAAATTTCAAAGCACCCGCTTACAGTTCCTTTCAAAAGCACTAATAGCCGTACCTAAAAAAAGTTAAGGGAACAGTCATAGAGAAGATAAATAACTAAAGTGCCCATTTAAGTGGCTGAACCGAAATTGAATCTAGAAAGTTTGATTCCAGAGCTTCTGCTCTTAATTACTACGAAACAAGGGCTATCCAGACCTTGCACACATTCTTATTCTCCCTGCAGAGCTTATTCACACTGCCTAATAACTCTCTAAGACCAGTCTCCTTGACTATGAAATAAGCAGTATAGTATATCCTTAAGGATTGTTGTGATAGTAAGAAGATATATGTAAGGTAAATGCTCAATAGATGAAAATTATTTTGATTGTGTTGCTATTTGATAATATTTTGATTATTTTTCTTCTCCATTCATTATTTTAAGTGACTATAAATTCTTACGTTTTTGCAAGCAAAAGGCACAAAAAATTAATTCTAAAATAATCCGTTCAGTTAGTAATTTTGACTCAAATCATTCTTTTTAATTCTCATAGGTGTATGGAGATATCGAATATTGCAGCATTATTAAGAATAAAGTCACTGGAGAAAGTAAAGGTTTGGGCTATGTTCGATACTTAAAACCATCACAAGCTGCCCAAGCAATAGAAAACTGTGATCGAAGTAAGGATGTGTTTGTTTAACATTGTTAAAGACTTTTTTAAAAATTGTAATTATTCTAATTTACTAAATCTAACACTGATTTTGCTAATAACTATACCTGCTAATATAATATCAGCAATGGGCGTTTAAAAGCATGAAAATTATTTGGGGGGCTATAATTCAACTTTCATTGAGGCACTATATTTTTAAAAAAATTTAAGCAACTGGATTACCGTAATAAATGAAAATGCTTTTGCTGTACTTTGATGATCATTTACATACTTTTTTAGTTGTTTGGTTTGTTTTTTTAAGGGAAAAGGATGGGCAGGAATGAAGGTGAGTGGGCGGGCAGGCAGGAAGAGAAAGAAAGAAGCAGCGTTTTATCTTATTTTTTATTTTAGTTGTTAAACTAGTTGTAAACACACACATACACATACACTCAAACCCATGGGTATGTAACCTATACTCCTTCAGAGGTGGGTGATTAACCACTACTGTACCAGGGTACACTTTTTGTGTTTTCAAAGTATTTTTAGAGTTTCAAGTATTAGAAAAGGGTGTTTTCATTTTTTTGTTTATTGTTTATATTTTAAAAATGCATTAAAATTTGCCAAATGAGGAAAATGTTCACATATATCTATTAGCATGTGTTGTCTATCAGTGGTGAAAAACGTGCACTGAATAAGCATGGGAGCACATTGGAGATGGGATTTCCATCTGGTATAGAGTAAACAGGACAGAAGATGAGAGCAATATTGGCAGAGGCACAGAGCTAGGAATAATATGTCTCTGTTAATACTTGGCGGGTAACAGTAAAGCATGATATTCCTGTTGAGACAAAGTTAACGAGGTACATTGGAACCATAGATGATCCTTTTTATATGAGTTCAAGTCTAGTTCATGTTACGATTTCTTTGCAGATTGTTTTAAAAGGAGAAAAGTAATTAACACAGTTTTAGGACAGTTCATCTAACTGCAGTGTCAAGATTGCATTTCGGAGATAGAATTCACACCAGCTGGTTTTATCCTGTTTGGAGCCACTGAATAATATGATGAAAGGTTTGAACCTTCTCCCTTGAAATATGCCCATGTGCACATGTGCATAAGTATATTGTTTAAAGTTTCAGAGAGTTCATAGAACCCTTCGTACCTTTAACCTTTTGATCACTATTTAAACTCTTGACCTAGAGGCAAGGAGATCAGTTAAAGAGTTGTTGGAATTAATTGAAGAGAACCTAAATTAAAAACAGAGCCAGAGAAGTTAGAGTAAAAATAACATATTCTAAATGTATTTCAGAGGAAGAATCTTTTTCCTTTTCCTTTTTTTTTAAAGGAAAGGTACAGGCAGGCAGGAAGAGAGATAAGGAAGAAGCACTTTATTTTAATTGTTCATCTTGGTTGTTTCCCTGGCCCCAGGTCTTGAACCTGAGACCTTGGGATGTATGTGGACTGTGCCGCAGCAGACCTATTCATAGGCCACCAGGGTGCCCCTCAAAAGAAGAATCTTGATGGCATATTGAGTGTGAAGAGGCCCTATAGGATTTTGATGTTGAGAAGTCTGGGAGAATGAGTGATGATGTCATCTGTAGCAAGGGGAAATTGGAAGAGCATATAATTGCTGACCTCTGATGTCCACATTGACCCATGATTGGGAATCTTGTTATTTTTCATCTCCCTAGACCTGCTTCTTTGCCATCTTCCAAAAAAGCAAAGTAGGTCTAGTAGAGATGACCATTATATAGATTCTGTTTTATACAATTATATTTATAAAGTGAGTTTAGCACTGGTGATCAAGTATGTTAAATTTGCTATGAAACTTGAAATTCGTTGATTCTTTTTTTCAGGTTTCAGGGCAATCTTGGCTGAACCCAAAAATAAAGCATCTGATTCCGCAGAACAGGATTATTATAGTAATATGAGGCAGGAATCTATGGGACATGAACCTAGAGTGAATATGTTTCCATTTGGTAAGTGGGCTACCTTTATTTTAATAGTATGAGGTATGAGTAGTACATGCCATCTGAAATTTTTTAAATACTCTTTATAAGTAGTCCGAAAATCTCACTTAGTGAGTAAGTCTTAATGTAGCAGGTTTTGCTTTTTGGTGTTTTTTTTAAGTTCTTGGCTCCATGTCATTAATATTTAACACTTATTTTGTTTAACTTATTTCTCATTATAGTTTTCTATAAATAGTTATGCATTATCTAACTATTAAACTATGTCACTGCCACATTTGGGGATGAACTTCTGTCTCTATACAACTGATCAAAATATAGGAAAAGACATACATAGACATCCCCCTAATGTAAGCCCTAAAATTTAAATTAGGGCTAAAAAAAAAGAGAAATGACCAAGAGTATACCACAGAATACAGTGCTTTTCTTCAATGCAATGGACTTAATGACATTCGTTTTATTTTCTGGTACCTAAAACACTAAATGAATTCTCTTGAATGTATAGAAATTCAAATTTTTGCTTTTTTTTTATGTCGTTGAAGAACAATCAGGTGAATTTTCAAGTTTTGATAAAAATGACAACAGAGGCCAGGAGGCTATTTCCAAACGCCTATCTGTGGTATCAAGAGTTCCTTTCACCGAAGAGCAGCTTTTCAGCATTTTTGATATAGTACCAGGATTGGAATATTGTGAAGTTCAACGGGATCCTTATTCAAATTATGGTAAAATAATGTCTGTGTTATTTTTAAATATGCTGAAGTTTGTTAAATGACTTTTCTTCATTGGCACTTTTTATGTGATACTATTCGTGTGAGAGTTTTATGTTTCCTTTTCCTCCACTTTAGGCTTTCAAATTAAGTGATAGCTTAATTAAAAAAAAAACCCTGGAGTATATCTCCTTTATACACAGTCATTTGTTTTTTAAATATATTTTAACTGCCACTAAATAGATCATTCTCTATTTCTAGTTGTCCAATAAAAATAGGATAGAGTTTGTCTCTGTACTCTTGATGAATGAATGGCAAAGTTATAAAAAAACTTCACGTTTCCTCCTTACCTCTAAGGCTCTTTTGCTTAAACTTAATACCTTTAAATGAAACTCCTTCCCTCCATTTCAAGCATCTAATTGCTCTACTTCTCTATCTACTTCATCTCAAACTTAGTAGAAACAGGGCTCTAATATCAGCCATTTGAATGTGTTAACTAATTATTTAAACCTGCTGTCTAGTGTTAATTCATCTTTCCATTTTTTTATGCATTTTTTTTAAAAAAGCTTTTTTAAAATAGAGGCATTGTGGCATAATGGAAAATGTGGAAATTCCATTTTGCATCAGACTCAGGTTCAAATGCTAGCAGTGGCGCATAGCTCTGAGACCTCAGCAAGTTGCTTATCCTCTCTGATTCTCTCTTTTCTCACTGTAAAATGGGATTATTAATACTTTCAATAGCAGGATTAGATAAGAATTAGAAATAATATATGTAAAATGCCTAATACAAATCCTGGCACATAATAGGTACTCAGTAAATAGAAGGGCTGTGTTGGTTTGTTTTAAACAATTAGAGGTGGAAGTTGGTATAGAGGGCCCATATAAGAATCAGTATAAAATTGCACACCTGCCATCATAACATTACTCTCTGAATTGAAATCCTCTTTGAAAGTTCTCCAAAGGAATGTTAAATATGTAGCTACTGTTCTGTAACCCTCTGTTCCTCCCTTATGTTTTACACACATAACATTTTTTCCTTTACTACCACTGCAGTTAGCCAAGATTACTATATATTCTTTCCACATAGAACTTCTCCATATTTCCTACTCAGTATGGTAGGGTACATTTTAGAATTTCAAAGATTAAAATTTAAGAAAAACTGGTAAATATTTAGATATATCTTTGTCATATAAGAAAATTAAATTCATTTTTGGACAGAATATATGCTAATGATTCCATTTCCCTTAAAATATGTTGATACTTTTATGGTTAATACCTTGTTTTCTTGAAATATACCTCTTGCACACACTGTAAGAGACCTTTATTTTCTGATACGTTTGATTCTGTGTTTGCTAGTTGTGTGATATTTGGCTCTTTGTCTCATTTCATTTTTGTGTCAATCTGTGCTTTACCTACTCAATGTGCTTTCTTTTTAATCCCTGTATATTCTCTACTTGTTTTAGGTCACGGAGTGGTTCAGTATTTTAATGTAGCATCAGCTATTTATGCAAAATATAAGTTACATGGATTTCAGTACCCTCCTGGGAATCGAATAGGTGTTTCCTTCATTGATGATGGGAATAATGCCACAGAGTAAGTACCTTTCCTGGTGATTTAAAGCCAAGATTTGGGTATACATGATTATGACTTAAAAGATAAAATATTTTTTTAAAGTTGACTTCTAAAATGAAGAAGCCACAGAAAACAAGTTGCTGGTAAGAGAATGAATATTTTAGTTTTCTAAATTGTCAGTTATTATCTCCAGTCTCCTTAGAAAAATGGCCACGCAGATGGTAGCTGCACAACTTGCTTCAATGGTGTGGAATAACCCAAGCCAGCAGCAATTTCTGGTAAGTAGGTAGGAATTTAACCTTCACAGCAGTTCAAGAGGGTAGAAAATAAATGTCATCTTTGTTTATAACCTATAAAGAAAGTTTTCAGAGATACAGTAAAAGCCCACATTGATGCCATGATACACATTTGTCTTTAGTTCTTAACTTAAAATTCTAAAATTGCAGTTCTCACTTTCTGCCTAACTCTTCAACAGCAATTTGGAGGAAGTTCTGGATCACAGTTGCCTCAAATCCAGACAGATGTTGTACTGCCGTCATGTAAGAAAAAGGCCCCTCCTGAAACTCCTGTCAAGGAAAGACTTTTTATCGTGTTTAATCCTCATCCTTTACCTTTAGATGTGTTAGAGGAGATATTCTGGTAAGATTTCAAGTCTATAAAGTTGTATTTCCTAATATAATTTATTTAAACCAGTCATTTAAACAGTCTCAACCTTGAAACTTTCTATATACCTGTATCAGTCAGACATATTTGTTCAATCGTTTAAAAAATTTATTATATCACCTGTTAATACATAATTATTTCCTTCTCTTCTTTATCATTCCCATGTCCTGGTCCTCCACACAGAATTTCGTGTTATTTTGCTTAGAAGAAAAACATGTATTCTTTTGAGACATTATATACATAGAATAGATAAATTATTTGTTTCTTTATAGAAGATGAAGCTGCATAAAACTGTACTCTGGAATTCTTTTCTTATCTTTTCCTTAATAGCTATAATTCAACTAAGCAATATTTACTTGAAGATGTTCTATTTTGTGAGCACTCTGTTGGATCCTTGAATCATGTATAATGAGTGTAAAGAAAGGGAATGCCCTTGTTTATTTTTGTTTTAATATAATTCCTTGTTTTATGGTCTTTTTCTCATTTGCCTTACAACAATAGTGGTGAATTTGAAAGATAAATGAGAACCTTGCTAAAGAGCTGCACAGAATATCAGGGATGTGGTTAAAGTATTTTGATATTTATTTAACTGATTCATTTAATTTATTTCTTGAAACTTTCCTCATGCCAGGCAGTCAATGTACTAGAGACACTATGCAAATAACAGAGTATATTATATTATGTAAACAAGACATAATAGTCTTTGTTTCTTAAAGCTGATCTCATGTAGGAGGCAGACAAATAGGAAATTACAACCTAGTAAGATTGTTGCTGTGAAAAAAGAATGTACAGGCAATGAAATACATAGGAAGAGCACCAACCTGAGAATAAGAAGACATTTTGGAAGAATCCAGGTATAGTGGAGACCTGAATAATAAAAATAATTTAGCTAGCGAATAAAGCTGGAATGTGAGTCATTATTCCTGCCAGAGAAAATGTGAATGGAGATACTTAGAATATGGAATTTGAGATTATGAGGGAGGATGAAACTGTTGAGAAGAAGGATCCTGTAAAAAAATGCCCCACATGGTATGTTAGAGAATTTGAGGCAATGAGGAGCTGTTGAAAAAAATTTTAAAGAGGGAATTACCATATTTCTGCTTTAGAAAGATTACTCAGAAGACAGTAAGGAGTGATTTGGAGAGGGACAAGAAGTCAGGGAAATAAGTGAACAAGGTATTCGTGTCATGTAAGGAAAAGATAATGATGGTGTTTTGCATAACTTAAAACCTGAGTGAGAATGAAGAGAAACTCACTGATAGAGATGTTTACAAAGTAAGATTGATGTCAATTGGAGATTGGATATGGGACGAGAAATTAAAAAGGAGTCCAGAATGGACCTCATCTTTCAGACCTGAGCAACTGTTCTTATCAATTTCAGTTGGTTTTTTACTTTGTTTCAGTCGTTTTGGTAACCTGATCGAAGTTTACCTTGTGTCAGGAAAAAATGTTGGTTATGCCAAGTATGCAGATAGAATAAGCGCTAATGATGCCATTACTACTTTACATGGAAAGATCCTGAATGGAGTAAGACTTAAAGTAATGCTGGCAGATTCTCCAAGAGAAGAATCTAACAAACGACAAAGAACTTACTGATTCTTGCGGTAAGTCCTTTTTGATCTGAATTTTAAAACATACTGGCTAAATAGTATATTGAAAGAAGAATATGTGTAAGTATTTTGTGGAGTTTTTAGGAATTTAGAAGTTACTGATTAATAAAAGCACTGTAACTTAAACTTCACTGATAATGCCACAGCTCGGGTTAATTTTGCATATATTTTTTACACTTGAACTTTTTAGATTTAACTAAATGTTTTTGGCATTTGCAAAAAGAATGTTTTTTGCCTTTTATAAAATAAAATCAGCTTTCAGTTTGAAAACTTTTTTTTGCATATCTTAGATATTAGGAATTGGACTTTTACTATATGCTAACATAAACTTTGAAGTTGAAATACTCCTACTAAAGATTTTTAACTTGAAGAATTTGTCAAGTTATTAATTGAGATCATTTATAACTATTTATAATTTTTACTTCTCACTAATAAAATGCCTAAAAAGCATTCTTAAATAATACATGATTTTGGACCTTTGAACCTAAATGTTGGTGTTTTCTGAACTTTATATTTGTGAGTTTGTGCATTAAAACTACACATTCAGAAAATATTGTGTGTGTATATATATTGTATATATTAAAAAGTAACCCTGGCAATTCACATAAAAAACTCTTATTATAAATATTGACACATATAGCCATGTGAATTCCTTTTTCTTTAATTAGTTTTCAGAAATCAAGCTTAAATTTCTTTTTCTAAACAGTCAGTTCATGTCTTCATGGTTTGTGGGAACATTCTTTAAAGTTAGAAATGTTCAGCTTTTTCACTTTTGTATTCTGTAAATGAATTCTAAGTTTTAGGGGAAGCTGAGATTTTATTTATTCCCAAACACACTAAGGTCCCAAGTCCAATGCTGACCTAACAGTAGCAGGTAACAAGCACTTTAGATTCAGTGCAAAGTTACTGATTTTAAAAGTCTTTTAAAGTTTTCTTTCTAATTATGAGAATTAGCAAGTATCAGAATAAATTGTCTCAAGTCTTAACTGGTGATAACGCTTCCTCTAATAGATCTTGCCAAGTGGTTGGTTCCTCCTTCCTGAAGGCAGCTGGCAATGGGAAGTGCCCATTGGGCCCTTTATGATTAAAAATTTAGAAATGTGTTCCAATGTTTATTTTTAAAAATAATTCCCTTTACTCCCTACAAGTAAAAATATTAAACTGCCAGTGAAAAAAGAATTATGAAGTCTTAAAGCAGTTTTTATGTTTACAAATAAAATGTTATGAAATGAATTCTGTTTAGACAAACTGTCTTCCAAAAGTATTTATGTCAGGGTAAATTTCAATTTGTAGATAGCAATTATTTTATTCAAAGAATTTTTGTCTTTAAAAAATAATATTAAATTTTAATATAAAAATACATAAATTACTCTTATGGTTGAGCCTATTCTAGATTTATTTTAATAGTATAGAAAATATTAGACTTAAAATCAGAAGATCTGGACTGGAATTCCAGCGCTCACACTTAACTATCACTGGGCAGTTCTCTTCACCTTTTTTACAGAGGGCCACTAAAAGAAAATGAATCAGAAAAATTCCTTATAATTATTTTAAATTATTTTCGAGTTAAAACTCTTCCTTTCATGACTTAAATGAAACCTTTGAGATACCTCAGCAACTGAAAGTTTTGTAATACATAACTGCTTCATGTGAGAATAAAACCTTGTAATACCACATTTCCCTGTGCATCCATCTAATTGTTTACATTTCAGTGCATATTTCAGCATGTCTAGTCATAAATATGAAGTAGCCATTTTCCTTATGTTGAACTATTATTTAATTTAGGGGAAAGATAAAGAAGCATTAGATTAGCTGAAAATGGTAGCACATAATTAGGTAAACAGTAATCCCTCACCTGTTGCAGGAGTTATGTTCCAGAGACCCCCCATGATAGGTGAAAATCCACGAAGTAGCGGCATTATAATTTATTTTATTATTTATATATATTTTAAGGCTTTATAAGCCCTTCTCACACTCTTATTAACCTTTCCCACACTTACACTTTCTATACTCTTAAACCTACCTAATTTTAACAACATATAAAGTTCTCTGTGGGTCCTCACTAGTAAAGAATACCAATACCGCAAAATCCCACGATACAGAATTAGATATATGTATTTTAAAGCCCACGATACAGTGAAGCTGCAATAAGTGAACCGCAATATAGATAGCCAGGGACAACTATGGATTTTAAATGTCTACTGGTTATAGCACAGCTTTTTCATTTATTTTTACTGTAGCTCTTCTATTTACTGTAGACTCCATGATAAGATGTTCTCTTGTTGGTGCATTAAATAAATATATTAAATATATTCTTATTCTAAGGTTCCACAAAATAGTATGAAAAACTTACCCAAATTTTATACAATTGTAGTAATTAAACTTTGGGGGCAGGTAGGCAATTTTTATTTGTTTTTAAGAGGACATAGACTCCATTGAAGAAGACCAGTTCATTTTGTCTCTGAGGAATAAGTCAAGGATTAAGTGAGCCACACCTAGGAAATAGAAGAAAAATGGTCTAAAAATATAACTGAAAGGTGCGAGTCCTATTTTGAGATGGGTCTCATGTGCAAAATTTGTTTCTATTTGAGGAAAATTAAAATTTTGATATTTTAGAGTATTCTGATTTTATACTAATTCACAGAATTTTCCCTTCAGAAATTCAATACCTGCTTGCATCATCCTTCTGAGTAAGTTTGGTTTTGCTTATTTGGGGGCATCTATGATTAAGCAGATGACATTGATTATATTGAAATAGAGGAACAATTCCTAACATTTTAGGAATACTATATACAACAGCTCTTTCCTTTCAGGTGATGATTTTCATACTTGTGTTGTGTTCTTTCTACAGAACAAAGACTAAATAATGACATAATCTTCATCTGACTGACTGAAAATGTGACTGGACGCACTCCCTGTGGACAGTTGACAGCTTTTTTTTTCATAAAATTTATAGTGTGTGTACAACATTGTTTTGTCTGGGAGCAGGGATTGTTGACATGTATTTTTCAATCCACACATTAATGCTAAAACTGATATAGTAGTTGTTTTCTAGAGCAATATGTTGTTATGTGTAGCAGAAATAAAGTTTTCTTTGCTTAACTAAATGATGCCTTATTTATGTTCAAGATAAGAATAAAAAATTAATGGATAGTATTTACAATTTGGCTAAATGACATATTTCATTGATTTTGAGATGCATATTTTTCACATTTTTATGCTTCTGAAATTGAAAACATCTTGATATCAATTGTGTGCCATCATGTAATTGACAACCTTTTTTCTTTTTAGTGGAACATAAAATAAAGATGCTGCTTGCAATCAGTTGCATCTTAGATTCAATAAAATATGGTAATTGCTACTCAGTCTACACAAACAGATTGACTACTTGCTTTTACTCTCAAGCAAAGGCCAGAAGACACCTCATTAGAAATATTTTTATTCTGTATTATGTTTATACTAAAATTTGCTGGTAACTTTTGTAAAGATCTTTTAAGATTATAGAGCAAAGTTGATAAAAAATATTTTAGGTTATTGATATTAAATTTAATTAAATGTCAGTGGCATTGGTGGGGGAAGGGTGAACATTTCCCCTTTATAAATACAGAAATATAATGAACTCTCCAAAATTATGACTGGTAAGCAATTTTCAGAACATACTATAATAGAACAGTCATTTCAAAAAAGATTAAAAATTAAGGGCCTACTCGTCTCATGTTTTGAAAATTCAGGAAAATATTTAATGAACTCTTAAGATGAATGATACATATCCAAAAGGAATATCTAAGTCAAGAACTTGGCATCTTAAAAAAAAAAAAAAAAAGACATTTTGAATGTTCGCAGTTGTGAAAACATCATTTAATTGCCTCTTCATTAGGTCTCTCACATCCTGAGTTAAACTGAGAGTATGAGAGGTTAAATTCACTGAGCATAGTAGAGTATTTCATGCTTGGATATTTCTCCATTAAAAATTGAAATCCTTTTCCTTCAAATCAGTAATTTTAGTAAATTTAGATAAGGAAATTTCCAGTTTTCTGAGGCTTGACTTACTGAATGAGAATTAGACACTACCTTTTTGTGAGCCAAAAGCAAATTTATAAAAGAAAGCGGATGCTCTGTTTAGGAATGAAAAGCTTACGTGAGGAAAGTCAAGGGTTAATTACCACCAGATAGATTTATTCATCCCAAACTCGTTTACTACACATATAGTTCCATTTTCACAGACTAATCTGTGTCCTGTCACAGACTAAGTTGTGTCCTGCAGGTTATCTGGTCCTACCACTCAATGTTTGGATTCCCCACCCCCCACCCCCCAATCCTAATCTGTAAAAATTCGAGAGTAAAAGGAACTCCCTACTTCCTACCTGAGTTTTTGGTTAATCCTTATAACTGACAAAATCTGATTCCCTATCTTGTATTTTTTCATTTTTCTTAAGTGTTTCACTGGGCCACATAGAAGAAATTGAATCTTTTTCATATGGTAGTTATCACATACCTTTCCGCCCTCCAGAATTCCTACTCAGCTTAGATAATCCCAATATTTCCATTCTGCATTTAAAGTGAGTTATCCAAGTCAGAAAAAGAGTAGTGGTGTTGGTAAGGTGTTTCATCTACATGTATTTTATTTGAGTTCTTCATGTAAGTTCTACAGACTTGTTTAATAGCTTCCTGCCTACAAAATACGTATTTGTGTTTAAAGTACAGTCTTTTGTTGTGTTTTCTTTCCTAGTTGCATGTCTCAATGAGCATTAGTTATTTTGGCTTCTCTGTGTATGTGTATATATTTAGATATATATATATACTTTTTTTTTTTTTAAACAATACAGACAGAAATGAAGGGAGTAGGCAAGCAGACAGGGAGAGAGAGAAGGTAGCATTTTTTTTTTTAATTGTTCATCTTGGTGGTTCTCCCTGCCCACCACCTCCAATACGAACCAGAGTCCTTGGGATGTGTGTGTACCTCGCTTGACTGGAGGCAGTGAACCTAACCACTACTCTACCAGGGCACATTTTATCTTAATCCTGTCAGCCATTAAGCTTTTCTCCAGTATGCCTGTCTCTTACAGTTGAACTTTATTTTCAAAAGTCAGAAGGCCACAGGTGCTCTCTGGTGGAATAGTAATTTGGTCAGCTGCCTTTGACTGTCATAGTCCACATACATCCCGAGGGCTCAGTTCACAACCTGGGACTAGGGTGGACAACCAAGATGAACAACTAGATGAAATAAATTACATGCCTCTTCCTCCTTTCTCCTCCTGCCTGCCTCTGCTCGCCTTCATTCCTGCCTGCACTTTCCTTTAAAAAAAAAAGAAGTCAGAAAATCACATTTTTCTTAAAATTAGGAAATTCTGGAACCTAAGATGTAACATTTAATATTCTAGTGCCTGTGTCTTCACCTAAATGTTACTTCTCAACTACCGCAGTTTGGGTTCAAGAGTATAGTATTTAGATGTTCTGCATGTCTCAGTTACTAAAATTGCCAACATAGTGGGATTGTTATTAGATCTTTATTTATTTAAATGCTATTAAATGCACGTCAATAAATTCTCTTTCAGAAAAAGGTTCATATAATAAATAGCATTTAGAATAATGCCTGATCAAAACTTCTTGTAAATTCGTTGTCAGGTTCTTTATGACATACTACAGATGCTATCAAATTTGCTGCTTCCAGAGCAACGTGTCCCAAGCTATGAGCCTTGAAAGATTATCTTGAGAGAAGTCAATAAAGGTTCTTTAGGAAAGAAATTTTCTTGGTCAAATATTTTTAGAAAATGTCCAGTTTTTACTAATTCAACAGGTTTTTGATGATGAAACTTCTCAGAGCCTTTATTAAAATTTGTCAAAGCAAATGAAGACTATCCCAGTCTACAAAAAAAGACTATAGTTTGAACTGTGAATTGTGTTTTTAGAGACCTACTACTAACAGGGCACTGATATTCCAAGAGTATATTTTTGGAAAGATTCTTCTAGAAATATACCATTCTAAATTCATTTAGTATGGTTTGTAGTCTTATTTACAAGTTTTTTTTTTGGGGGGGGGGCTGGGGGCTGTTTTTTTTTTTTTTTACTTTTTTAGCCTAACCTAGATAAAAGGTTAATGCAAACGGGACATGCCCTGTGGCTCAGGTGACTGAGACATGGGTGTGTGAGCCATATACAGCTCAAGAACTGGGGTTGGGGTGAAAAATTAAAAATGACCAATTAAATAACTAAAGATGTTTCTTCCTCTTCTTTCTTCTTCCCTTAAATGCTTCCTCTTCTCCCTTCCTTCCTTTAAAAAAGAAACAAAATACTAAGAAAATTATTACAATTAAAATTATTGTAACTTTCCTTGAATTTTGTTCTCAATTGGGATCCTGCTCAGTTCTAATGAACCAACAAAAAATAGAGTTTACCACTAGGTGGTGACAAACATTAATTTAGCACTGTCACACCAAAACAGTGATGAGCAGCATGCCAGTGTCACTTAAAGCACTGAACCTGACTTGGTAAGATTTCTATGGTCTCAACAGTGGTTCTTAAACTTTGGTGTCCACCAAGAATTACATGAAGTGTTTTTTAATAATAAATACTGATCCTTCAAGTTTGGAACAGGGTTTTCTAACATTCCCTAAGTGATTCTGCTAAGGTAGTCTGTGGTATTGACTTTGCAGTATACTTTCTAAGGAGACTCCATATGTTAGACCCTAGATAAAAGTAAAACACTGAAAAGTCTTAAGGTCTTCTTACCTTGGACATTTTTCAGAAATTGGTGTCAGTTACTATGAATTGGAAATAGAAACTGAAAAATACAAGCAGTCGCAGATGGCAATGTGATACCCTGGATTTTTACATTGGCAAATATTTGTTGATGTTTTTAAAGGGTGGTAATTATTTATATTATGCCATTCAAAGTTAACCTAATTTTATTTTTAGCGCCTTTTTTTATAGTGTCCTTCATTTATTTTAGAATACTTGTGTACAAGCAGAGTGATTAACATTTGCTTTGAAGTGGATTGTGTTAAGAAATTATCTCTGACAATTTTTTGACTCTAAAGAAATACATAAGATTTATCATTCACTTTAAATGACAAAGAGGCATAAAGGATATGTAATTACCATCAGTGTCTTAAAAAACTGAAATCAAAAGTGTACAGAAATAAGTGTAACATATGTATATATAAGTATTCTTCCAATCCTGAAAGTGAATCCTTTTATGAAAATTGATACTTTTTAGTGCACCCAAAAACCTGTTAATTGGTAGGTACATTTTAACTTTTCAGCAACTTCTTACTAAATACATAAAAATGAAAATGAGGGCTAGAACAAATGAAATATTTATAAAGCCTTTTCACCTATACATACACAGGCTTTTTTTCCATACAAGGATGGTACACTCTTTCAAAAATCATAATAATTTTTACATATGATTTTTGTAAAGAGAGAAAATATAAAGCTTCATCCTATTAGATAAAAAGGCACTTTTAATATATGAATTCTAATAAATGGATTGCATTATTTCCTTTTCTAGAAACAGTAATTCAAGAACACATGGATCCTGGGAACTAAAGGTATGGTATTATTAAGGAATCAGAAGTATTTAAATTTTGTGAACATACAATTTATTTATTGCATTGAAATGCTTCAACTTTAAGATGGAAATGACTTGTCCTCAGGAGTAAATGCAGATCCCATGGTATTTTCAGAAAGTTACTAGGCTCTGTGAAAATCCATTGGAGTGGTTTTAACACAGAGAAAGGAATTCTTTGATTCTCATATACAAATTGCAGCCAGTATTTGGACATCAAGGTCCATGGTATGTAGCTTAAAGTGCAAGTTGACCGAGGTTTTGATCACTCTGGCACCCTAGAGACTTCCTTTCTGTTCATTCTTCTGCAGAAGTGGTAGAGGGAAGGCATTAGGAGACTCACAGGAAAATTGTTTGTATTTAAGATGTAAAAATCAGGACCTGTGTGAAGATAGTACTGTTTTCCATAGAAATTGGAAATATTAAGTAAAGTAGGATAACCAGAGTGTTTATTCCCAGAGAATTATATGAATCTACACTCTGATTTTCCTACCTGTAACTCCATGACTGGTTTTGTGGATAAATGATGTTGATAACTGATTTTCTTGCTCATATATTAGTATTTTCCAATAGTAATACATAGATCATAAGATTCATTAGCACAGAGTTCTCAGGAAACTTGTTCTGTGATTTTTGTTTGTTTAATGCTAAAAAAAAGATCATTAAGGACATATACCAGCTTACTGGAATATTTGATATATAAAAGCAATTTTTTTCTTTCTTCATCAAGAAGGTCTATTATATTAGGTTTTGTCTTTTGTAGATATTTTTTCATCCTTATATTACTGGTCCATTGGCACAAAAGATTCCTTCCTCTTCCACATTAGTAGATTAGTAGTTTAAGAAGCGTTAGTGCCAATGTGTTATTTGGGGTAAGATGGAGAAGATCACAATTTGTTACTTGTAGAACTGACTTTAAGAAGATTCTAGTAGTTGCTGAGATCACTGGAACTAGTTGACCTGCTTTGGCAATGTCAAAATTAGACCAGAAATAACCCCATTAAAAAGTATACTTGGAGAAACAGCACCCATTTTGCTTTTTCATCACGAACTCCTACCAGAGTTCATCTACCATTAGGTCTTTCAAACAGAAACTTCTCAAACAGAAACTATTAACAGTTCATTTCTTACCACTCTTACCTTAAATTTAGTGTAGTCCTGTATTTCACAAAAATGATTGAATTGGTCTTTTATATCATCCTAAAAGATTACCAGTGTGCCTAAAATACGAAATTTCTACTTAATAGTTTTCAGTTATTTGTATATAGGAATGGAGTATGTCTTGTAGATCTTGTTGATATGATTAGCTTTCAGTTTCCCCAGAGAACGTTTCATATATGGTACCAACATTGCCATTTTGGACCTGTCTTCTCATCTAGAAAATAAAGAGATAATAAAAACAATGTAAATACAAAAACAATCCTCTATATTTTCTGAAAAATTCCCCATGAAAACATTCAAATGGGATGGGAGAGGTATAATCATTTGTAGAAATTTAAGTAGGAATAGTGGAAGCTAGAAGGAATTTTTGCTAAATAATAGCAGTACGTTCTGAAGGTCTTTTTTAATGACTGACTTAGAATCCACACGGAAACAACTTATCGGTAAAATAAAATGACATTTCTAACATTACCTAGTTACCTATGTATAAAAAGGATCTACAATAATCTGAGACTTCTGTTAAGAGTCCAGTCAGAAGAGGGTTTATTCAAAATTTCTTAACTAGTGGCAATGAGACTGCACTGTCTTGGAGCTTTCCCTTAGCCAAGAGAACCATAGCTAACATTGACCCAGACCAGGGGATCATGAAAGAGATCCTGCCTCTGACCAAAAGAGTAATGCTTAAAGGCAAAGGCAGCTCAAGCTGCTCAAAACCAGAGAGATCCCATAGCTTCTGCCCAGCAGCTGATTTAGAATACTTAAAACAGAATTTCTTTGCAAAACTAAACAAAAGGTGTTCTTTCTAGCCTCTGATCTAGGAAGTTCTTACTGCAAGGAAATCTCATACCATCTTCTACCATAAATCTAGATCCGATGGCTCTCTTGATCCTAGAGGAAGGAAATGGGTCTACATTTCTGACCACCTGCTGGAAATTGCATCAGCACTTGAGTAGACTATAAACAGGCTGAAAACAATCTTCAGAGCCTGCCAGTTCTGCGATTGGTCTACCTAAATGTATCTTCATTAAGAAATGAGTAATGAGATGGACAAGAAATTTATTAAACTGCTTCATAATCAGGCCACAAAGGGATGGCAGTTTCTTTTTATGACAGAGGGAGGGAGGAGTGGGTAAATTCCTTATCTTCTGAAGAGGAATATTAAACATTCTCTTTTTTTTTTTTTCACTCTGACAATGTAAGTTTAGGAATCTTTTCAGCGTTATTCATCATCTAGGAAATGTGCATTAAAACCACAGTAAGATGCCTTATAACAAAAATTGAAATATTGACACACTACCAAGTGCTGGTGAGTGTACAGCCACAGAAATTGAAACCACTGGTGGAGGTATAAGTTGACTTAGCCACTTTGGAAATGTTTGACAGATATCTAATGTTGAAGCATATGTGTACCCTCAATTCGGTGATTCCATTTCTAGGGATAACATAAGAACCACAGCAAAAAAACAAGGATGCTCTTAGCATTATTCATAATAGCCTCAAAATAGAAACAACCCCAGTGTTCAGTCAGGTTGCATGCGATAAAATCCTCTATAACAAGGAAATGAGCCACTTTTATGACATAAAACAATTTGAATGAATCTCCCAAGCATGTCAAAAACCAGCCAGCAGAAGAAAATGTACTGTGTGATTGTCACTTATAAAAGAGTTCAAATACAAGGAAAATGTAACTTCAGGCAGAATGCGCAATAGGGCATTAAGATAACAAGAAGTCAAGAGTAAAACTAGAAAAAAGAAAGGGAGAAGCTGAATTAGAATTCATGTCAGAAACAGGTAAGAGTCATAGACCTAGAGAAGAATCTAGCTCATAATGCATAACAATGAGCACAAACTTCTTTTCAGGACCTTTGGCTTCTCATGAGCCAACAAAGTGAAGATGGGGGAGTTTACCAACACTGGATCATCAGAGTTGCTTTCGTCGGTGTTATATATTAATAAGTTTTCCTTTTCCTTTTAAGGATTCTGCAGTTTAAATAAATTAACAATAAGCCAAAAGAACAGAGTAAAGGTTAAGGGCACCCAGGTTCTAATGAATATAGTAAGAGCAAAGGTTCAGATTTAAAAGAATGATTATAGATTTATCCTTTAAATAACAGGTGTTTCCAAAGAAGACAACAAAACAAATGAACAGTTTTAATACAAAAAATGTCCATCTTAACATATGCTTAGGCGTGCCTTTATGGCTCAGGCGGCTGAGATGCTGATAGACAGACCATATACAGCCCCAGGAGGCCTGGGTGTGGGACCCAGGGCCAGGGTGAAAAACTAAAATGAACAAGTAAACATATAAAGATGTTCCTTCCTTCCTTAAAATATGCTGCTTCCTTCTCTCCCTCTCTTTAAAAAATATTTTAAAAAACTTTTTCAGACTTGAATCTAAAGATCTCTACATTAAATGAATGCTGAAATCAAGCAGTATCTACATAGTATTGTAGCTCAGGATTTCTTTGCTCTTCCAAATAAGAAGGAAATAAAATGTTCTGTGACACACAATGTACTACTCATTTACTATACAGAAAAATGTGCTTGAATATAATCACTATACCACCAAAATTATTCAAAATTAAAAATAAAAGAATGAGGAAAGAATAATCAGTGAATATTCAGGTCTGTGAAACAATTAGAAATAATGCAGATATTGTTTAATGTAATGTTGAAAATAAGATTTATTAAATTATCCCAAATTTTGTAATGGGATTTATTACCCAGATTAAATTAATAGAGACCAAGAAGGGATATAGTTTCTTTGTGACAAGTTGAAGTGAGGGACAAAATCATCATCTTTTGTTTAGAAAAGCTAAAACACTCTTTTATTACTTTGGAGATCAAGTTTAAGTTTAAAAATCTTGAAATCTGTCAAGGTGATTAATAATAAAATTAATAGAATGTCTCCTGTTCAAATTCTTGAAAAGGACAAAAATGAAACTGTATATGTGACAACAGGAAAAAAGAGCACTTAACGACCAAAATGTTAAATTCTAACAATTCTAAAGTGGAATGACTTGTTTCTTCCAAGAGACTTACCTTTAAATCATTTTCTGTCATGCATGCCGGACATAAAAATCCCAGAGCACGATTTAAGAGAGAATATAAGGCTGAATAACAGTAGCATATTCACTAATAAAATAATCACTAGAGAAGACAATAGGCCCTAAGGTTTATGCAAGATAATATAGGATTAAAATGTAGAAGTACAAAGGCCTCTAAAATAGGGGAAAGATTGTGGTGGAGAATTTAACTATGTTCTGTGAACTATAATCAAATAGAAGAGAGAAATTGCCCTCAAAAAGTGAGGAAAAGAATTAAAATACGTGTAGAAAAAAAATGTGACTTTCTCAAATGGAATAGTTTATAGATCAATAAGAAAGCAATAGGGAATGAAAGACAAAAACGGGAACCCAGAAATCTCTAACTTCTGCACATTGACTGCTTTGCAGTATTTACAGCAGAATTAAAAGCAGAACAGAAAAACCCTGAAACTTGTTCTTTCCAGCCTCTTTGTCCTAAAGATAAGTGGCAGAAAGCACTTACCTTTTCTAGTCTAAACCTACATCCTATGGGTCTCCTTGGGTTTCCTGTGCAAATAAAATGGTTCAGCATTTGGTATTCATCAATACTGGACGTTACCTCAGCATCTGGGTGGGCTGTCAAACAGCTGAAAACAATCCCTAGAGCTTGTCTGTACACTGAAGTACATTTTAAAGGGCAGAAGTTGTACAGACCCTATTCTCTGACCACAAGGTAATAAAACTAGAAAATAAAAGCACAGTCACCTGGAAGATAATTTTAAGACTTCTAAAAAACCATTTTGTGAAGAAAAATGCAGTGAAATAGTGAAATCAAGTGACGAAAAAGAGGAGGTAATGTGTTTAAAGCTAGACTGAAAGGCAAATTGATAGCCATTGCATAGAGAGAGAAAATGAATTAAACATGCAACACTAGAAACAAAAGTTATATAATAACTTAATAACTAAGTTATGTCATTAGAAATAAATTTAGAAGTAAAAATGCAGTCTCCTGGCAAATGTTTTGTTTTTTGTTTTTTAATCAAAATTAGAAACAAAGGTAATGAAAGAATAGGAGACTTTTGAAAATAAATGTTACCCAATTATATATTTTAATAATCATGCGTTATGAGCGCAGAAATAACCACTCACAATTAGAGATCTGACCAGGTCAATAACCAAGGAAAAAAATTCAGAAAGTAACTGGCAAATTTTATGTCTCCTCGGATGAGCTCTGATCACTCTATGCATTCTTCCAGGCTTTTCAGAAATTATTATCCTTGCAGTACATAACTTTTTGTTCCCTGAAGACAGACAAAGGTGAATATGCATAGTCCTTTTGCATAATTAATATTACCCTAACACCAAAGCTTAGAGACAGTCAAAGTTATGGATCCTTTGTTCACCCATCAATATAGATGTAAGCAAATCTGAGTTAGTAGGAAGTACAAATACTACGTTCAAAGAATAATTCACCATTGCCATGAAGAATTTCTTTGGTGAAAGAACAGTACACATTAAGAAAATGCATCCTGGTGGAGTAGCGATTGGGCACAGCCCACATCTCAAGGACTCAGGTTAGCGTCCTGGGGTCAGAGGGGAACAACCAAGATGAACAATAAATAAATAAAAATGTGTCTTCCACTTCTCTCCTTCCTGCCTACTCACTTTTATTCTGGTTGTACCTTTGTTTAAAAAAATAGAAAAAACTTATTATAATTCACATCTTAATAGTACCATAATGGTATTTGCTTGCCACATTGGTACCTGTCCATTCTTGTTATCCTGCAGATGTCGTGGACTGTTCACATAATGTGTGCTTTACTTGAATGTATCACTAACTGGAGGAGTGGGATTAGCCTGGTTTACGTAAATGAATTAGTGTCTAACCTTCATTCCAACCTGCATGACTGCTGTGTAATGAAGAAGGCCTGCAATGGATATCAATGCAGCAATCTGCATGCCTGCAACCACTTCATTGAAAAATAGCTATATTTATTGATCCCTTACTATTTGCCAGGCCCTGGGTTAATTACTTTACAAACCTCTTAAAACCTATGAACTGAGAGCTATTTGTGTTTTATGAAAGGAATCTAAAGTATATTAGATGAAGTAATTTCCTGAAGATCACACAAATGGGAAAGCTGGCCTTTAGATACAGAAGGTCTTAATAAAGACACATACTGAATCACACACCAAGTATCAATGGTTATAATAATTCAGAAACTACCACCCCAACTGAATATTATGCTACAACACAAATCCTTCCCAAACTGGAATAGCACAGGAATAATGCTTACTGTTTAGTAAAACAAGCAGGGTAAAAATTGCATATAATATGGATATAATTTTTTAAGCTTGAATGATTTTAAAAAGAAGTCTGTGTATTTGCTGTATCACTGCTGCCCATTTTTCGTTGGGGAATTTATATATACTTCTTAAATCTAAAAGGGATGCTATGTCCCCTGTAAGATCATAAACTTTTTGTGAGCAATGAATGGTTGTTTTTTAACCTCAAACCCAGCTATCTACTTTCTACAGAATAGAGATAAAATTTTCATCCTTGGATTACAACATGAAAGATTCCTACGTATGTCCTCCACTAGAGAATTTCTGTAAATAAATCCCTATTTTCTGTAAGTAGCTTTATATTTGTTCAGTTGCTTTTTTTTTTTCAAAGTGAATCTCTCTTACTAGGCTCATTTAAAAATATTCTTCCAATCTTTGTTTCAATTTTGCATTTTATTTTTTTACAATGCTGATTGCAATGGCCATAGTGTGTGTATAAATATCAGTGATACTTTTAAACAATAGATAGCATTTATTGAATTCCTGCTGTGCCACCACTGTTCTAAACACGTAAATACTTTCCCATTTCACCATTATAACAGTTTTGTGAAATTAATATTTGAGGCACAGAGGTCAAGTGACTTCTGGTGAGATGTAGATTCATGCTCCAATTAGGACTCCATAGCCTCATTTAAGTTCACACAATGTTTAGTCAGCCACTGTTCTTTTGATTGTATATATAAAATCACATAAATACAGCATGCAGTGGAGAGATCGTTTTATTCCACTGGATCGGTCCTCCTTAAGAAAGTGGGGTAGAAAGAAAAGGAGAGAAAATTGCCACTGAGATGAGAAGGAATGAGGAAAGAAAGAAAAGGTTTGTAAAAGGCAAGGTAAAGTGCATTTGGAGTCAAAAACTTGGATCCTTTGTTTCCTTGGTTGTGCAAGTATATTAAGAAATATGTTTAGCTTTGCCTTATGTAGTTTAGCCTAATTGTGATGCAGTTTGAAGAAATTATATGCCATGGGGTCACCTGGCGCTTAGATAATCAGTCTGGCTGGTTCCTCCCAGATCTATCACTTCAAAGGATTCACCAGAACAAAAGAATTTTCCTTTTCTGTCCCCCTTACGTTGTCCATGCTAAATTCTCTCTCTATTGCATTCTGTATTCCACCCACAAGGCGTGTGAGGGACCCTGCTCTTAAGCTTTCTAGCAATTCCTTTGTCCAGCTGAGAGGTTCTACAAGACAACACCTTCATTCTTTTCATACCTTAATAAAGTTGCAGCAATGCCTTTAATTTAATATTTCCCCCCAATCTGAACCTGAGATCATCACTGGCCAGAGATAGTTCTCATTCCGTAAAGTTCTAAATTCTCTAAATCATTCTTGAAAATTGGCTGTAGGGTTTGGTTTGGGTTTCAGTTTGGGGAGGGTTTTTTTTTTTTTCCCCTGAATTTATCTCATTCGTCTATAAAAAGGAACGAAGACAAAATAGGTCATACGTTCAATATGTGATTAGGAAGAGTTTTTACCAAATTTAGGTTGCCATTTTTTCAGCTTCTACAGTTGTTTCCTTGCAATCAACCACTTACTCCCTATGCTAATGCCATATGTTTTATGTTTTTGTTTACAGTAGTATCCCACGGTTAAGTGCCAGCTTCTAAATCAGTTGCCAATTGCATGGCAGACAACTGCAACATCTCAGTGACATGTAGCAAGTGTTAAATACTTCACAGTTGGCGGGTCAACTATGGCAGCTTCAAGCCACAATGAAGAAGCTCCATTTCCCATCACAGGTCTGTGGGCAGTAGGGCAGTTCTGCTCTACAAATATTCATGTGACCCAAGTTAAAAGGTAGTAGCTGTGCTGGAGAAAATTCTTTTCATTGAGGTAACAGAATGTAAGAAGACAAGCACATTTTAAGTCCCTGCTTTTCATCACAGCTACTAATATCCCCCTGGCCAAAGTCCCATGGCTGAACCCAAAGTCAAAAGAATAGAAAATTATTCCACCTTTTTGTGGAAAGAACAAGCTGACTATATTTCCTTGAGACAAAAATGGGACAATGGAACAGTAAAAGCAGGACAGAGCTAAACTCTGGCGACTAAAGGAAGGGGAGGAGGTAGAGCAATACAAGCAGGAGCAGAGCAGCCAGGCCAGCAGCACGTAAGTACTCTGTGATGCCAATCTGCTGTGTGATGGCATGTAGTCTGTGGGACCATACAAACGACAAAGCCAGTGCAAGGAATTTTGGCACTTTAGGTGAAAGCCAAACATATTGCCCATATAAGTCCTGCTCTAAATGTCCTGCCAGAACACATGCCTCTTTAGCCATCCCAGTGCCAAAAATGCCCAGTGACCCCGACAGTGCCAGAGATAATGCCCATAGTGCCAGAAATAACCTGCATAATACTTACCTGTGGCTTGGCCATGCCCGTGGTGTTCTGTTCCCTGGAAGAAATAGGCACACTGGGGAGAGGGCAATCCTCTTTCCAAACAGCTGCTGTTTCTTCACGGGGTGTAGGACCCGCAGCAGTGGCCACAGGCCGCTGCGCTCAGCACCAACAAAGGTCATTTTGACACAAGGTAAAGGGGAAGCTGCTTTTGGACCCTCTCAACAGACTGGGCATAGAGTAACTTGACTGCCCCTTTTACCATGTTAAAGATGACCCTGGTTTATTTAAAACGGCAAAATTTATATTTATATTAAAATGATGGGCAGTTGGGAAATATTTTTTGAAACACAACAGTACTGCCCTATTTTAAATGGTATGTATGGTCAGCCTAGAAAAGAACCTCAAAATTAACAATGGCATTGAATTTGGATTCAGGGAGAGAGAAAATTTGGGCCAGTCATTTATCACCTTCTCCATGATAATTGAAGCTATTGGTTGCCAGCCTGTGTTTCTGACCTCCTGCCCCTGGAAGCATGCAGAATCCCATAAACCGTAGTGCCCAGCAGTAATCAGCAGCTTCCTTGTGAAGGAGTAGGGAGATGTGAAGATCACCAGTTCAGCCCTGTTGTTAGGCAATGATCTCCCTCTCATCTAGGGCATTTTATCTCCGTTCCCCCAAAGGAAACCGACTCAGTTGCTTCCACCTTCTTCTCAATCCAGGGTCCAGCAGGTCTTTGGCTCTAGCTCCCTCTTTTTTTTTTTTTTTTTTTTTTTTCCCTTTCTTTTATTACATTTCTTTTCTGTTCCTGGATCCCAGAAATATTTACCTTATTAAACATGGTTATGTTTTTGGTTTTTTTAAAGCAGCTTATTTTTTTCTTTCATATATTATTGTCAAGACCATGGGTTTGGAACAGGGGTGAACCCTGGGTCTTGAGCTTTCAACAGAATTGCTACTCAAAGTTTTAGAAGCCTATGTGAAGCTGGTCTTTCATTTTCATGGTGGTTTTTAAAAATAAAATCTCTTTTAGCATCTGAGTATGCCTAAATTTAGTATACTACAAAAATAACCAGCTTCTTGAAAGATAGACATAAACAAATTCAATACATTTCAAAAAATGATTAGGCAAATTATATAGAAAGAAACCGAAAAGAGTCCTCTATTTTTGCCGGTAAATCTGGTCATCAAACTACTTTTAAAGGTATATATTAAATATTCTGTGCCTATCCACATATTTATCTTTTCTTGCTTCTTGACTTTATTATTTAACACATATGGAAATTTTCAATTATATCACATATGCCAAATAATGTGATAACCTCTATATCCTCATCTCTGAGCTTCATGATTATTAACCATGTTAAATCTGGTTTCATTAATGCCAGGAGTTAGGAAATTATAATCCATAGACCAAATCCATCTTACTACCTCTTTTTCTAACTGGAACACAGCCGTGCTCATTTGTTTACATGTAGTCTCTGCCTGCTATTATGCTACAAGAGCAAAATTGTATAGTTGCAACAGAGATTGTATAGCCTGACAAGCCTAAAATGCTTACTATCTAGCAATTTACTAAAAAAAAGCTTGCTACCCCCTGAACTAGACTCTCATCCACTCCCTTCAGCAGAAATCTTTTATATTTAAAAAATATTTAGTATGCATCCCAAAAGATAAAAAGAATTAGCACTATGACTCTTAAACAGTCAGCAGTAGTCCATTTTGTATCTTTTTTTCCTACCAATCTACCAATGAAAAGAACAAGTGAGAATTTTTTTCTTTTTTTTCTTTTTAGCTTGTTATTGAGGTCTACCCATTGTCTAATAAACCAATGTGTTACCTTTGGAATAGCAGCATCTTTTTTTTTATTTACATTAGTAGTTCATTTTTAGTAATCTTAACACGTTAACAAATACTTTATAGATGAACTCAAAGAATAAAATACTCTGAATTTACAAAGGATGTACCAAAGTTAATAACCAAGAATAGCACAATCACCAGAGAGATTTCAACAAAATTCTAATTTGATATATATTAAAGCTCCCATGAAAAAAAATTGGCATATAAAGGCAATCTCACATATTTAAAGGCCAATACATTTTTTTTTGCTATAGTGGTTTTCCTTTTTTTTGTGAGAAAGCCAAGGCATTTACTTTTAGAGATTTTGACGATTAATGATTGTTAGCCTTTCTAAATAACATTTTATATTAAAATATCTCTTTACTATTTATATAGCAATTTTATGAGCACTATCTCATTTAATATTTACAGCAACCTAATGAGATAGAGATTATTTTCATACAAATGATTCCACTGAGACACAAGCCCTTGTTATCTGCTTAAAGTTCTCCAGCCATGCTGCTGAACTGGCAGTCACAAATCTTACCACAGAGCAGTTTTCAGCAGGTTTTACCACCTTTTACAGACCTTGGTTATATAAATGTACTATGTTAGACAAACTATTATTAACTGCATTATTTCCTGATATGTTAAAGATACATATCTATACCATGAATATATTGCAATAAACTTATCAAATCTGTATCTTAGAGTTTCAAGCACAGAGCATTATAACTTTTAAATTCAAAGAGCAAGAAGCAATTCATTACATAACCTTTGTACAATCCTCTAGATTTCTTTTACATCTTTGTGATAGGTCCAAGAGCACTAGAAGATAAGTGGTCTTAAAAAGAGCTCGAAGAAATGACTGATTCTAGGGTTAGGGCAAAGGAAACACAAGCAAAATCTGAAACATTAACTGCTAGAAAGTAAGATCTCCCAGAATGATAGGAGGACATGTCAGAAGGACATAGAAGTCAACTTGAAGTGAACACTTCCAGATAAATCTGGAACAATTTAAATCTAGAAAATTATAACCTATTGGATAAAATATGAATTCATTAGTATCTGCTGATAGCAATTGATTAATCAATAACTTGTTTGATGAAAATGAGACATTTACATAAAGTACCCATTTTAATCAAATGATCAAATGGGATAGGAATATAACAAATTGAAAATATGGAAATACACATATACACAATAGGATATAATAAGAACCCTTAATCGCTTGTGAGATTCCTAACAAAGAAACATAACCTTATCATAAAGTGACATTAGACAAAGCTAAACTGGAGTACATTCTAAAAATTACTGACCTATAGTCTTCAAAAGTGTCAAGGCAATGAAAATCAAGGAAAGACTAAAGAACTGTCCCAAATTGAAAACTAAAAAGACGTGGGACTAAAGTCAGTACCTAATTCTAGAGCAGATCCTTTTTTATAAATAACGTTGGAACATTTGGTGAAATTTGATCGGGGCCTAAAAATTAGATAGTAGTAATGTGCCAATGTTAGTTTTCTGATCTTGATGGGTTGTATTATCGTTTGATCGGATGTTCTGGTATATTGGAAATGCATGCTAAAATATTATCAGTAATAGAACACCGGTCAGAACCTTACTCTCAAATTGTTCAAATAACCCGTTCTTTTACTCTTCTTCTAAGTGTTCTGTATACTTAACAGTTTCCAAATGAAAAGATTTTTTAATAAAAATGCTAAATGAACATTTATAGCAGACTCAGTTACTTCTCACATAATGCCATTTTTCTTGGCCACATGTAAAAAACTCCATTTTATTTCTTGCCAGTCTTCTACATGACAAAAACTAGTTTAAAAAAGTAATTGCTTATCTGTAAAATCTTTAATAATATCACAATTGTGAAAAAGTAAGTATATTGATCTATTCAACAAGTATTTGTTGGCTACACTGCTTCTCTCTGATAGACACTTTGATATTCTGCCCAAGTTCCCCTGTATTCAGCCATCAGCTGCCTTCAGACAGCATCTTAATTTTTTTTTTTAACAAAAGCCCTCAATGTGCTCTGCATCTAATCACTGGTAATGTGGGGACACAAAGACTAGCTTCTTGCCTCAATTCCAGGCATCTCAGAAGGGTCAGTCCATCTTCAAAACGTTAACAAAATGTTAGGACTTTCATTGAAAATTCATCACAGCACTTGGCTTCTCTGCAGTCCTTTTCTTTCCTCTTGGATAGCTGATGGTCTCTAGAATGTTCTCAATGACCTCTGCTTGCTTTTCTCTGCCTTCAAGTCTGCTTCTCAGAGAGCCAACCTGTACTGCCCTCACTCAGGAATTTCTCTCCTGGAGCAAGAGGGATCATTCTTTTTCTTTGTTTTATGTTTGGTTGTATTGTTTTTACTATTAAGTCTATAATTTAAAACATTAAAAATTTGTGACTATTTCTGTTGCCTGCTCCACTTTCTGTTTCTTGATCAATTAGCTTGAAATGGGAAGATACAGAAACTAAGAATTGGAACAGAAAGAACACAGGTAGAAGCCTGAGTCTGTCTTGGGAAGACAATGCTGAGACATAAGACAGATTTATCTTTACCTCCACCTTTCTTCTTTATTTTCTCCCTCATTCAACCCCTTCCTTCCAGTGATTCCCTGTGCCCATCTACTTATATCACATGGCTCCTCCTTCTTCAAAAGAGTAACTCATTCTCACTGAGGTGTTAGGACTGAGATGTCATTCTCTGTGAAGAATTTGCAGTTGAAAAAGAAACTTGCCTTTTGAAGCTAACTATGGCTTAGCACTCTCCCACAGAGTGGTGGAAGGAAGGTAGAGAATCTGCTGGCATCAGTTAAGATGGAGTTTTGATATCCTGCTGAATCATTCATGTAGTCTTCTCCATTTACATAATGACTGAAGTTTTCTCATAATAAAACCTTGAGAAAAATCTTTTAAAAAAACAGGTGTTTGAAACCACTCCCATGTGAAAAATTACTGTAAAATAAATCATTTACCCCAAACATTAGCAACTTAAACAGAGTGAACTTTAATTCTTAGTGACATAAATTAGTTCTGTATTCTTAAAATTGTATTGAAAGAATATTGCATCATAACATCATAAAAGCTTAAGGAGCCCATTGTTGTAATCAACATATGTATATAATATATTAAGTTCAGAACCAAGAGTCCAGTTCTATTCTTCACCACACAATTGACCCCGTTTTACCTGACTTGCCTGACCCCTACCTGTTACCTTCTGTAACCTCTAATTTGATTCTATAAACTACAAATCCATTTTCGTTTCATTCGTTTGTTTGATTTTGTTATATGCCACATGTGCGTGAAATCACATGTTTATCTTTCTCCTTCTGACTTACCTCACTTGCACAATTTCCTCCAGGTGTATCCATATTGTTGCAAATGGCAGGGTTTTGTTTTGCTTGTTTTTGTTTTTTCAGTAACTGAGTGGTATGTCATTGTGTATATATGCCACATCTTTTTAATCTACTCATCTGTCAGTGGAGACTTAGGTTGTTTCCAGATCTTGGCTATTATCAATAATGCTCAACAAATATGGGGGTACATACATCTCTTTGAATTAGTGTTTTTGTGTATTTACAGTAAATACCAGGAGTGCGATTTGGAATTTCCATCTCAGTTTTTTGAGAAAATCTCTATACCGTTTCTAAAGTTTATTCTGTTTCCTTCTTTAACATCTATTTTTAGCAGACTGTGGCAATGCAAGTCAATGTTTAGATGAATAAAACAATAATCTAGCTTAAGACTATGAGATTTAAAATTTTGCCAAATTGGATGGTTTGGCTACCACTAAATATTTTATTAAACTGCTCAAGTTATATAAATATGAAATACCATCTGTTTTATAAAATAAATACCCTTATTTCTATTTTTTCTTTATTGACATTATTATTTGAATATTGTAACTTAATGCTTCAAGGTTCTGTCTAAACAGAGATACCAAGCTGATTGCTTATTCATTTTTTTTTTTTAAAGGAATGGTACAGGCAGAAATGAAGATGAGTAGGCAGGCAAACAGGAAGAGGGAGGAGGAATAAGTATTTATTTATTTTATTTAGTTTATTAGGACACTGGCCTGGGTCCTTGGGATGTGTATGCACTTAGCTCAGCAGGAGGCAGCGGACCTAACTGCTACTCCACCAGGGTGTGCTTCCTGTCTGCTTTTTAAATTGGACCTTTATTGGTCACTTTTCAGTTTTCCATATATGCCCTTACTTTTTACAAGATGTAAAAGTGGTAGTTAATGGTTCCACCATGATGATAACTAGTGTCCTATGTGTGTTTTTTTTAATCAAGTCATGAGTTTTGTCAAATCATAGACCTTAGAACTCAGTGATGTAAAATTTTGTTGAAATTGAAAATGTGAGCTAGCCTCAGCACTTTCATTTTAAAGGTCACATCCATGGTTCTAGTTAAGAATTTTAATCATCTGCATCTTTCTCATTCAGTGAGATGTCATATTTATTCCTATAATCTCTGATATCAGATAAAGTTTAATATAATAAGACAATTCTAACAAAGATTGCCAAGTCTTTCTCCTCCATTAACAGTTTGTGCACGTAGCGTTCCTATTCATTGAAAGTGTCAACAACCTTTCTCCAAAGAGTTTCCATCTAAGTAGATGGAAATGTAGATGAGTATATAAAATAATTATATGTAGAGCATAAAATTTACCTGTAGAGTTGTTCTCATTATCCAAATGAGTCACTTTATTTAAAATGTGAGTTTTCAGGTGATTACATGGTATAAAAATGTGTGTCATTAGCCACATAATATATTATAGGCGTTCATACAGGAAGGGTTATAATTCAAAAGAAGATTAAGAAGGGGGCTAAAACAAAAAAGTGGAAATAGAGTGATTGTTGAAATAGAATGGAAAATAAAAGTTTGCCTGTGGATAACTTTGTAATCTTTTCATATTTCCATCACTAGTAAAAGCATGAGAGTCACATTTATATTTTAATTTCCATTTTATAGGTTTAGTTTTTTGCTTTTTTTTTTTTCCAATTCTATATTGTTCTTCTGGACCTAGCTGACTTTGGACATTTCACCTACTATACTATGCCAAAAATTATAATCCATTAGGGAAAAGCCAGTTAAGATTTTAATGTTCGCTTTTTTAGTCTATTCCCCCTTCCCCAGGTTTATATGAGATCTATATTTTTATTCAAGTGACATCATACCACACATACAATTTTTTGTGGTTTCTGTTGCTTTTATTTTTTTTATTTCAATTTTTTAGAATTTTATTGCAATAACTTTGTTTTACAAATTAAAATAATGTTATGTGTATAGCTTCCCATCTGTGCAGTTTCTCTATTCCTCACGTATATGTCAACACACCATGCCCTCCACCAAATCATCAAATGTTCTTCCCCATTGTTCTGTGGGCTCCACCACCACTTGCCCCCCGCCTCCCATTCCCTATTGGTCACCTCAGTTCTGTTCCAAGTGTTCAAGAGTTGGTTTAGTTTCATCTGTTCTTTTGTTTTATCTATTCACAGTCCACCTATGAGTGAGGTCATCTGGTATCTATCTTTCTTCTTTTGACTTATTTCACTTAACATAGTGCCCTCTAGACACCTCCATGTTGATTCACGTGACAGGATTTCATCTCTTCTAAGGACTGCCACACATACAATTTTAAAAGCTACTTTAAAATGTAACTGCCATGAATATTACCCTCGTTGTTTATTCTTCTTCTGTAGCATAATTTTAAATGATTACAAAGTGTTCTATTAAATCTATGAGTACAATTTAAAGTACTTATCCTGTTGTTGGATCTTTAGTTTTCAATTTGTTACTGTTTGTACTAGACAGAGACTGACAATGAAAAATCATTTAGCCAAATATTCAGAGTATGGTCTGTTTCCTTAAGATAAATTCTCTTTTTTTTTTAAAAGAAAAGGTGCAGGTAGGAATGAAGGTGATCAGGCAAGCAAGTAGGAAGAGGGAGGAGGAAGAAGCGTCTTTATTTTTATTTAGTTGTTCACACTGGTTGCTTCCCCACTGGGCCCATGGTTATGTGGCTTGCTCCTTTTGGAGAGAATTTACCTAACTGCTGCTCCACCAGGGTGAGGTGAGGTAAATTCATAGCTATAGAATTGCTGGAATAAAGAATATGCACTTTTTTTCAGGCTTCTGATATATGTGACTAAATTGCTTTTCAAAAGGATTGTATCAAATAACACAAACATGAGGAATGTATGAGTATTTCCGTACATTTACAAGCATTGAATTTCACCGTTTCTTTTGTAGGTTTTTTTTTGTTTGTTTTTTGTTTTTTTTCAAATTTTTAATGAATGATAGAATGAAGGGGAAAAAACAGTGTCTCATTTTGTCTAATTAAAAATTACCTTGGGAGCAGTCCATATTCAGTTCTAGGACCCAGAGTCATGGTCTGGGACCTAGGACCTGGGACCTGGGACCTGGGAAGCAACTGGAATAGACAACTAAAAAAATAAAATACTGCTTCCTCCTCTCTCTTCCTTCCTGCCTGCTGCCTGCCTATCTTCCTCTTTAAAAAAAAAACAGCAACAAAAAACAAAACAAATTTCCTTATTATAAAAGTCTGTGATATTAATACAGAAAAACAGAAGTGAGAAAAGTTATCCATAACACCGAGAGCAATAGATAGCCAACATTAGCATATTTTTTTTGTATCTCTAGAACTTTTCTGTTAAGGATTTTACTTTTGATGTCACGATGGATTTTTACCTGTATTTTCCTCTAATGATTTTAAGAATTTATTTAGTTGAAAATGTTTTAATTATGGTAAAATTAACACAAAATTTACTGTCTTAAACCATTTTAATTGTGCTGTTGTATATTGTTAAATGTATTCACATTGTTGTGCAACCAATCTCTAGAATGTTTGCATATTGCAAAGCTAAAATTCTGTAGTCATTTCCATTTCTCCTCCACCAAGCCCCTTGCAATTGCCACTGTATTTTGCGTCTCTATGAATTTGATTGCTCTAGGTACCTCATGTAAGTGAAACCATACCGTGTTTGTATTTGGTGACAGGTTTATTTCACAAAACATAATGTCCTTTAAGATTCATCCATGCTGTACTAAATGTCCATCTTTTTTTAAGCTTGAATACTATTCCATTGTATATCATAAATGGGTATTTCGTTTATGCACTTATCCATCATTGGGCACTAGAATTTGCTTCTACCTTGACTATTATGAATTACGCTGTTAGTACATAGATATACAAATATCTCTTCAAGATCTTGCTTTCAGTTCTTTTGGATATGTACTCTAAAGTGGAGTTGCTGGATCATATGGTAATTCTATTTTTAATTTTTTTTGAGGAACTGCCATACTGTTTTCCGTAGCAGCTGTACCATTTACATTTTCACAACAGTGCCCAAGAGTTCCAATTTCTGCACATTCTCATTAACACTTTTTTATTTTCTATTTATTTTATAATCACCATCATGATGAATGCATGTGAGGTGATGATTAAATTTCCTCTCCCTTTTTCTCCCTTTCTTGCTGCCATATCTTGAATCTGTTTCTCTCTGATTATTGATCCTGCGGTCTGCATTAAAACTATAAACACATCCTCTGATAAATCCGACTCATCCTCGTATTTAGCAACCAAATAGATGTAACAATGCTTCCTCTTAGAACCACTTTGGAAAATTTCAGGTAAGGACATTGACTAGTAGAGAATAATTTATATGTTTATTCCTTAGACCAATCACAATGACCAAAAGAGTATAATATGTTTAGCCCTTCTTGAGTCATTGAATGTCTTTTTGGGAGATGGAAGTTAGTCTGTAACAGGATAACCTTTCCCATTTAGGGCAATAGGAGGATGATCAATTCCTCAATTGAAGGATAAATGGGATAAATAAAACAACAGCAACATTTGGAGAATTATTGTGGGCTGGAGAACCCACTCAATGTGTGTAAAGAAGGCTTAATAATTGGATCCACTACTATTAAAACTTTGATAGCTAGAGCTTGAGCTCTTTATTAAATCACTACCTTATTTTTCTCCTTTTCCACAAGAGCTATGCAAGAGAAACAGACTCCTCTGATGAATTCCTTCATTCCAAGATGCCTGTCTTTCAAGCTCATTGGGTCTAAAGATAATGCTTAATACATCTAAGAGATGTGTTTTATTTGAAGAGAGTTTGTAACTAGAAATTATATATTCACCTGCAACATTTTAAAAGTCTTATGTTTATAATCTTGTTCATGTACTTTTCAGTTCTGTTTTCTCTGAGAAGGTCAAATATTACATACCATCTGCTTCTGTGAGCAGAAAGTGCGTTCTCTGACAGAGATATCTATAACTAAGAAAATAAGACTTTATGTTTTTAGTATCCTGAATTAAAACTCCCAAGGTAAGAAACCAAATCATATAATTTGAAGGTTCATCTTCTTGTTATTGCCATGTAAGTTATATTTAAATATAATGCATTAATATATTTTGCTTCCTTAAAAAAGAATGAAACCAAATTTAATTTTAGGACAAGGAAATACCTTGTTCATCACTAACATAATTTTAAAAATAATTTAGTATTTTATTCTCTATGTATCAGAAATAAAATTATTTAACCCTTGACTCTGAGACGTTAGACTTTCAAACTCAAAAAACCGTGATAACAACTTATCCAAAGTCATTTGTGGAAAAAGAGGTGCAGGAAAAATATCTACCCTAGTGTCTCACAAAGGGCCCATAATTGAACAGGATAAACTCAGATTTTCTTGATCTCCCCATCTGTTCCAGATTGTTTTGATTACAGTATCATTAAGAATTTTACCTCCTCTAAATATTAGGCAAAATTAGCATGAGATTTTAGATGAGTAATATATTAAACTATAGAACAGCATAACAATATAATAATGCTTCTATCAAATAAAAGAAAAATAATTGAAGATGAGAAAATTAGTATAAAAATTAATGTTTATTATTTATTTAACTCTAAATACATGATAAATGATGATTGAAATTAGAAAGTCTGTAACTGTCATATGCATTGCTTAAGCTGATATGTTAATCACAGATTATACCTCTAGTAGAACTGAATCAAAATGTTTAAAATAATCTATAACAAAAGAGCTGATTAGTGTTAGGTCCAACTTTGATCGTTTGTCGTAGTTACTGCTGAAAATATATTCATTTTGTTTCTGATTTGCACTTCCATATTTCACAACAAATTTAGGCCACTAAAATAAATTATTTCAGCAAATACAACAAAGCAAGTAATGAAAGGAGCTGAGAAATTATCAATTTACACCTTTCTTTTTGAAACTGTCACTGTCTCAAAGTCCTGTGACTTTTGCATCCTATTGATCTCAGTATGATCAGGACCTAACACATTACCTGGCATTATCAAGGCCCTCAATAAATACACATGTAGAATGCAACGAAGGAGGAAAAGAACAAAAAAGTAGAAGAAAACAAGTGAGAAGAGAAGAAGAAAGAAAAGTGGGGGTAAAAAAAGAATTGAGAGAAGATTTTAAGCTTTTTTTCAACGTGGGTCAAAAGTCACTTGAATAGAGAAGCGCATCAGAGCCCCTAAGGCCCAGAGGCAGGGGAAGGGAATTCTGGAGGACCTGGATGTCCATGGGCACTGTGATCCCACTGCTTGCACCTTCTGTTCTCTGAGTCTCCACTGAAGCCCACAGTAGAAGTTTTTATAATAGGGCCATATAAGAGATCTAAATCTATCCACAACATTTTTTTTTCTTCAAAATGACTCCTTTTTAGATTGGATTCCCACCAATCTTCAAAGCCAAAAAGGTGAGAGAATGGAGGACATTATTCTCAATTCCTCCTATCTGCCACTTGGAAATAAAATCATTCATTATTGGATTTACTTTCCAAATGCCCCTCAAACCTGTTCCCGTCTTCCATTTAAGTCTTGAATTTTTGATGTTAAAACTGTGCATATCCTAAGAACTTTATGAAACTTCTGAATTTATAAATACTCAGGTATGTAGATACTGCCATACAATTGCCCTCCATGAAATGTTTAAGTGCCTCTAGCAGACTCTTAATAATACATGTAGGATTAAGGCTCATTTCTAACTTCTTAGTATTATGCTAATAATACTAAAATAAATTGCAGTATACATTCCATTTCATCACTTTTGTGATAACACTACCATGTACTTCCTGAATCTGCATATGTGATGGGGAATGCAGTCCTTACTAAGAAGCATACAATGGCTTCTTCTTAGTTACCTGACATATATAACACCTAACCAAATAGCAAAGATCAAAAAGTTTCCTAACACACTATGTTGGAAAGGGTTGGAAAAACAGACATTCTTATCCTTTATAAATTCCTACAAACACTTTAGGAGAAAAATTGGCAATATTTATAAAAAAATTAACAGAATATGCCCATAGACATAGCAATTCCACTTCTGGGAATTTAGTTCATAAATATACTTGCATCTGTGAAATGATTTATGTGTACATTATATTAACCAACAATTATAAACAAACTAGTCTTGGTTAGAGAACTATGATAGTTAATTTTATATGTCAATTTATTTGGACCATGGAACCCAGACATACAGTCAAGCATTCTGGATGTTTTGTGAGCATGTTTTGAATGAGGTTAACATTAAATAAAATATATTATGAGTGATCTTCATCTGATCACTAAAGACCTAGACTTAAACTGTGTAATTGGCTCTTTCCTGGTCTCCAGGTTTCCAACTTTCCTCCCCATCCCCACAACCTGTAAATTTTGGACTTACAAGCCTCCAGAATTATATGAGCCAACACTAGCCTGATCATACATACCTTTTAAATAGTACAGTACTGAGGTTTTTTTCATATTTTTCAACCATCCTGTCACCTTAATACAAATGTCAATTTTGTCCTGTTTTTAATAAACCAGAAAGCTCATTAATGCAGGGCCAAAGGGGCAGTTGAGTTGCCGTGGCCCCTGTCGAAGAGGCCCAAAAGCAACTTCCCTTTTTGCCCCATTAAAGACAGCTTTTGCCAGCACTGACTGCAGCAAGCTGCAGCTGCTACTGCTGTTACCGCCCGCCCCCTATGAGGAAACAGGAGCCTCTGGTTACCTGACATATATCACACCTATCCGAATAGCAAAGATCAAAAAATTTCCAATTTGTTGGAAAGGGTTGGGAAGACAGACATTCTTATTCTTTGTAAATATAAATTGGTACAAACACTTTAGGAAGTGTTTGTAGGAAGATGATTCCACCCCCACACATGCCTCACATACCTGTTTCTTCAAAGGGAGCAGGACACTGCAGCATGGTGGAATTGCAGATGAGTACTGTGGGGGTTATTTCTGGCACTATGGGCTTTATCTCTGGCATTGTGGGGGTTACTAGGCTTTTTTGGCATTGAGATAGTTAGAGCAGCACCTGTTTTAGGCAGGACGTTTAGAGCTGGGCTGATAGGGGCACTAAATTTATTTCCCCACAATGTTCCAAAATTCCCTGCATCAGCTTTGGCCATTTATATGAAATCCTGATGAACCACATATGTCTCTTTACATATGGAACTGCTCTGAAAAGACACAAAAATGAGTACCAGTGTTTCCTCCAGCGGGAGGAGCTACACACCTGATAGCAGGAAAGAAAAGGGGATTTATTTTTAACTTTATCTATATCCTTTTTCACCTTTTGGAGCTTGTAAAATGCTTGCTTCAATTATATCTATCAAATTTATATAGTACAGTCTTAAAAATATTCTTGTTTAAGCCAAATATATTGTGCTGTCTATTCTTTGTTATGTAAATTTGAGAAAGTTGAGTTAGAGAAATTACCATTTAAGAGCACTTTAAAATAAATAGTGTGTTTGTTTTATCTTATTTCAAAATATTAGTTTCTCTTATGGTATGCAATAATTTTTATATTGTGCATTTGAAACAGCACTTTAATAATTTCAATGTATTAAGCTGGTATACACATTGACTATATTATAAATATACAAATGCGTATTTCTCTATGTAGCTTTCATATTTATAAGCTTTGTGTCATTAAAATGCAAGTTATAATGACACTGATTTCTATTTCAAACTCAAATAATTTATATCATATTCCTTATCACTATAAATTAAGGAATAAGAATTTATTTTAGTATTTTTATATTAAAATGATTAAAAAAACCTTTAAATGGTAACAATGTATTGTATATTTGAAATTTGCTAAGAGACTAGATATTAAAATTTCTCTCACACACAAATCCTAACTATGTAAGGTAATGAATATGCAAACTAACCTTATTGTAGTAATAACTTCACAATATATATACATATATCATCATTTTATACACCTTAAATTTACACAGTGTTACATTCAATTGTATCTAAATGCAACTAGGAATGAGGAAGAAATTTTAAGATTCTCATCCAAACTTTAGTAATACTTGCTAGAGACAAATGTCACAATAAAATCCATTAAAACATGCTACCATGTTCTTCCCACGCATAAATGATACCTGTCATTATTATTATTATTTTTCAAAATTATTAGCTTCTGACTTGCTCTATTTTCTCTTTCCCTAATATTATTTTCTAGTTTATTTATCATGAATTCAAATATCATTTTCTTTTTTTTTATTAGTAGAAGTATTTCATAGCTACCTCTGGAATTATATTTCATAGGTTCTGATAGAATTTTTTGTTGTTTCCTACATATCTCCACTTTCAGTTTCAACTTCACCTGTCACTCAAGACTTGAGAGATTCTTCCCTTCAAGTTTCTGGGTAGTAATGATGAAGGCCTTATGTAATCCGGTTTTGTTATTAATATCTACTCTTACTGCATTGTGATCAGAGAATGTTATCTATCTTTTTCCTTTCTGCAATTTGTTGAGATTTTCTTTATGACTTAACACATGATCAAATTTTATAAATTTTCCATGGACACTTGAAGATATAGTCTCTGTTTTAATAATAGAAACTATTTTTTTCATTAAATTATTTAGGTAACCTACGATTTTACTTGTTTTTTGTCCTCAGTCTATTTTAGACTGAAGTAAAAAGTTTCCCACCACCGATGTGTTTCTATTTCTTATTTCATCACTTTTCTATTTTTGTTTTACTAATGTTAATGCTGTTTTGCTTGGTAATAGATAGACTTTATTTATAATTTCCCTTGAATGTTGTAAAAGGTCCTTTTATTTTCACTTAATAGTTTTTAGCCTGAATCTAACCTTATCTGGTAAAGATCATAATCTCTGTTTTTGTTTGTTTACACTTACCTAGTTTACTTTGTTTCTATTTTTCTATTTTTTTCCTTTTTTAGTTTTTTTTGTTCTAATTTACTTTATTTCATCCTTTTATTTTCATCCTTAAGTATATCTCTTGACTACAGTATTGGATTTGCTTTTTAATACAATCAAAATATACTTTTAATTAGCATACTTAGCCCACATATTGATTGGAAAGATATATTTGGCCTCAAATTTTTTTCATTTTATTCTTTGTTAAAAATATTTCAGTTACTTTGATTTTTTTCCTTGTATATTTCTCCTACAAAATGAGATTGTATTATTTCAGTTATCTTTATAATTACATCTTTATATGATGCCTTCAAACCTCTGATTTCCCAACATTTTTACCAGTTTCCTGCCATACACATTATTAGTTAAACTATTTTCACTTCCAGTGCCTACTTCATCTCTGCTACATTATTTTATATTTATCCATTGACTTTTTGTTAATAAGATAAGGAAATCAGCATTTTTACAAGCCTTTTACTTTCTTCCTTCCCCCCTGTTCCTTGCAGCTCTTTTGAGTTTTTTTATTTTTTTGTTGTCAGGCATGTAAGAGCAACATTTTGCTCTGTTACTCTAATCCCCCTAGTGTTTTAACTCTTAGGTAAATATATTCATTGGTTCCTGCCAGTCCTCTGTAGTAGTTACTCATGTCATTTGTTTGGCCTGTCTTGATCATACCGTAGAATCATTAGGTAGAGATCAAGGGAACAAGATGAATACTCAAAATGTAATGTTTTTACACTTGAACAGCAATTAAATAGCATCTTTGAATCAAGTCTTTTTTTTTTTTTTTTTTTTTTTTTGAAGATTTTCTAGCATTAGATACTGCTATAGAGAAGAAGGAAGCTAGCTTTATTTTTTCCCTGGATAAATAATTCTTTTTATTTTGGAAATCCTGCAACTTTAATAGATTATGTCTGTTTTGGAAGTTTCTTCTTTAATACTTTAGATCCTTTAAAAATGTAGGGTCACAAATTGTTTATTTTAGAAAAAGTTTCTGTAATTTTCTTTCATTGTTGTTGAATTACTTTTCCTGCCTTACATTTCAATTATGCAAATAGATTTACTTTGTGTGCCTTTTATATTTATCATTGCTTCCTAAATCTTTAACATTTTTCTCACTTCCCTTATTTCCACTCAACATGCCCCTTTCTGTTTTTTGGGTTTTTTTTGGGGGGGCAGGGTCTATTTACACGTGTTCCTGCTTGTTTTGCTTTCATTGCTATAATGTATACATCACCGTCTTACACTCTTCTGTGTACTGTCAGCTCTCATCATATATCTTCCGGTTGTGTTCACATCTCTTTCATGACTTCTTATATCTCTACTTGATGGTTTTCCCTCATAGGTGAGATTCGTTCATTCTCTTTTTAAGATTCATGGTAAAATGTTCGAACATTGTTCTCAGTTGGAGACATTTTTTGGTTAGTGTGTTTTATCAGCCCTTTGTTTCTTCTTCCTTTTCTTTGTGTAGCATATTTCTATGGATCCTGTGCACATTCCTTTTTCATTACTTACTTCTGAAGCTGTCAGTTTTTTCTCTATACCACTCCTTGCAAGAGGTTGTGTAGTAGAATGATGAAGATCCGTTACAAGCTAAAGTTGTTTTTAGCCTCCACGTTGTATGATTTTGTTTAGCCTTTACTTCTCTTCAGCCAATGGAGAAGGGCAGGGAACTTTCACAACACATTTTTCCTTTCCGGCTCTGCATAGACACAGACTGCTCCCTATAAATATTGCTGGTCTGTTTCCTTGTTTAAATCCTTTCCCTGTTTCTCAGAACCAAAACAGATCCAGAGATACTCTCACTGTCAGTGTATATGCCTTGGCATTTCAGTTTTGGAAATAAAGGTAGACCTGTCACTTTTAAGAACATTCTTTGGTATCTCTAAAATTTGCATCCATGGACTTTGACTCCACTTTTGCTAAGGACACCCGTGCATGATCTCCTGCACTGAGGAGAAGCATTCTAATTGTTTTGTGGTTTGCAATTTTACCTGTTTCCTTAGTTTGGTGGGAAATAGTGTTTGTAAGTTTCCTTCCTTCCTCCCTCCTTTTTTTCCCTTTCTTCCTTCCATACTTCTTGTTGCTTATGTATGATTTCTAATGAGAGAGAAAAATGGCAATTTCATAGTGCCCTCTTAGATCTAGTTTGAAGGTGAAAACAACAGAACTTGAAATTAGTTATGAGAAGTAAGATTTCAACTTGAGCAATTTAGTAGACTGTTTTCATTTATCAAGATAAGAAATATTAGTGGTTTTGTAGCACAAAAATTATTGATTTCAGTTTCATATGTGTTAAGTTTGAAATGCCATAAAATATTTAAGTGGAGATGTTAGGAAAGGAGTTAGAAAACAATGTATATAGCTCAAAGAAGAGGTTGAAACTGTTGAGATGACTTCGAGAAGAGAAGCATCTGGGGACTTGGATGAAAACTTAGAGAACCCCAACACTGAGAAGTTGGTAGAAGGGGAGCTCTGAAGACATTGAGAGAGGTGAGTCAGAGAGAGAGATGGAAATTCATGAGGGAGTGATGTCTCAGATATCAAGAAAGAAAATTGAATGTTTCAAGGAAGAAGTAGTTGTCAAATGCAGCTAAAAGGTAAAGGAAGATGTAGATATAAAAATGTGCATTGATTTGACCACATGCAGGTCACTAAGAATAAATGTAGTGCTTAATAAGTGTCATTTCGGTGAACTGCAGAGCAGAAGCCGATTGAAGAGGGCTGTAGAAGGAATAGGAAGTAATGAGGTAGAGAAATTTAGCCATGAAAGGGAACTGAGAAATGTGCAGTAGCTGGAGAGAAGATCAAGGAAAGTTTTTAAAAAGGGTCAACACTAGAGTATATTTGCATATGGTTGCAAATGATCCCACAGTGAGGGAGTGGTTGATAACTTAGCAGAGGAAGGGAATAACTCAAGGAGCAAAGTCCTTGAGGTGGCTGGAGCAGCTGGAATCAGAGTACATGTGACTTCTGATAGGAGAGAAAATGCAGGTGTGTTGCTGGTTGAAACTGGAAAGCAAGATGTTCCTGCTTGATGGTTACTATTTTCTTAACAAAGAGTGAAGCAAGATTGTCAACTAAGTTTGGAAGTGGTTATGGGGAAGCACATTTGAGGCTGGAGAAGAAAGTATGAAATAATATTTTTGAAAGCCTCAGTGTTCAACTGCTTGCATGCAAAATGGGGTGTTGTGTTCTTACAGACTTGGAATTTAGCCACTCAGAGAAAGCAATGCAGGAGTCAAAGATTTTTTACTGGAGAATTATAATGGTGGACCCTGGAATAGAAACTGGATGAAAAAGGTCATGAAGAGCAGGAGGGCACTAACAGATGGTGAGAAATTGGTGGGATGGATGGCTTGGTAGCTTATTGTTGTATTGGCTTTGATGTCGAAGCATCCTTCTGGCAGTTAGTACTTTCATTTTTTCTTGTCTTAATCAAATTCTCCTTCTCTTCCTATGGCACCTAGGCTGATGTAAAGTTAACTTTGCATTTTCATTTCACCATAGGTAAAATAGTTCTGCTGAAGTTCACTTATAATTGAGGGTGGAAGCTAGGAAGATATGTGGATATTCAAAGTATGTTATGAAATGTGCTATGTCAGTGGGTGAGGGGCTATTTCAAGATTGATGTGTCTTTATGTGCGTAGTGTGTGTGTGTGCACACATGCTCACATGATTCTTGATTTTATTATTTAGGGAAAAATATAACTCTGCTTCTTACACTGAATCAGTTCTGGGTTCTTTATTAAGAGTCAATATACTTTGGGAACAGATTTGTGCTTAACTCTCATCCTGTAGCAACAGGTCTATTAAATATATAGAAGTCTGAGAGGTAAACAGCAACCAAAATATGAAAATGATAGCTAGTCCTCAAAAGAATCAATTTTCTAGACAGAAACATCTAAAAGGATGGATAAATTAACTAAATTTTTTTTTCTAAGCATTTCAAGGTGTTATTGAAATAATATTGCATTATAACATTATACAGACTTAAGGTATGAATTTTTATAAATCAACATCTGTGTATATTACATTGAAGTCACCGCTAACAGTCTAAGTCTCTCCCTTTCCATATAATTGAGACAATTTCATATAGGTTATTATATTTATGGACTTATTCATAGTATTTCTTTGTTACCCTTTTAATGTCCATGGGATCTGTAATGATGTGCCTTCTTTAATTCAGCCATCTCTTCTTTTTCCCTTTTGTGGCTTAACTGAGCATTTTAAATAATGATGTTATCTCTCCTTTCTTAGTCTGTCAGTTATACTGTTTAAAAACTTTTTTAGTGCTTTCCCTCCAATTTGCAATAAACATTTACAACTAATTCAAGTTCAATTTTAAACAACACTGCATTGTTTGACACACAATGCAAGTGTCTTATAATAACAATATTTATAATTACTTCCTCCATCTCTTGTGTCATTGCTGTCATTTATTATATCCATACATTAGCATTAGTGTGTGTGTGTGTGTGTGTGTGTGTGTGTATCTGTTTCAAATATCTATTGCATTTTTGTTTTGAACAAACTGTTATCTGGAGGCCATTGACCTAACCACTACTCCACCAGGGTGCAACTTTTTTTTTTTTTTTTTTTTTTTTAAGATGTTGAACTCTTCTCAGTGTATGGGTGTTACACACCACACCCACCACCAGAGTTCCTGTGTCCTTTATCACCGCCTTTGTTCCCTCCCTCCTTTCCTTCCCCTCCCACCCCACTGGCAGCCATCAGCTTGCATCCTACAGATTTTTGCTGGGACTTAACTGTTTATTTGTTTCATTTTTACTATATTTCACATATGAGTGAAACCATCCAATGTTTTTCTTCCTGACTTATTTTGCTTTAAAAAAACTTATTCTAATTTATTTTGACATTTTAGCCTTCCAGTTCCCTCCAGATTGGTGCAAATGGCACAATTTCTTTCTTTCTTTTTTTTTTTTTTAAGTTGCTGCAACAGAATTCCATTGAATATATACCAAAGCTTCTCTATCCAGTTATCTGTTGGTGGGCATTTAGTTTGTTTCCATGTCTTGACTATTGTGGACTGTGCTGCTATGAACATAGGGCTGCAGATATTTTTCCTGATTAGAGATTTTGTACTCTCTGGGTCTATACCTAGGAGGAGGATTGCTGGATCGAATGGTAGTTCTATCTTTATTTTTTTTGAGGGCTCTCCATACTGTTTTCAAGAGAGGATGCACTAATTTACATTCCCACCAACAGCTAAGGAGACCTCCTTTTTCTCTGCACCACTCCAACACTTGTTATTTCTTGACTTTTGGATATAGGCCATTCTAGATAGTGAGAGGTGTTATCACGTTGTGGTTTTTATTTGCATTTCTCTGGTTGTGAGTGATGGAGAACATTTTTCACATGTCTGTAGGCCTTCTGTGTGTTTTCTTTGGATAGGCATCTCTTCAGTTCTTCTGCCCATTTTCTGGGTGGGTCATTTACTTTTATTGTTGTTCAGATGTGTGAGCTCTTCATATATTTTGGAGATTAAGCTCTTATCTGATGTATGTTGTGTGAATAGTTTCTCAAATTCAGTGTGCTGCCTTTTCGTTTTAGTGGCAGTTTCTTTTACTGTGCAGAAGCTTTTTAATTTGATGTAGTCCCAATTATTGAGGGATTAACCAAATCTTATATACTGAATTTATATACTGAAGACAGGTTATATATATTTAAAGGTAAAGTACATTAAAATAAATAAAATAGTCACATAGCACTAAATATAGGTCTATCTACTTTCTAAGATTTATTTCTCTTTACTCAGTTTTAATCTTCATAAATTTTTACCATCCTAGGACATGTTCTCGTATCGCAGACCATTTTTTTCAGGATATGCAAATTCTTTTTGTAATTAGCAAATCATATATAAACACCTAAAAAATCTTCTCAAGTTGTGATGTTAATTTGTATTTATTTTTCCCTAAAGAACTGGTCAAATATCTTAGCCAGATATGGCTACTAAGACAATAATGTCTGTTTTGGTCTAATTTTGATCTGTTTTTTCTACCAATTCTTTCTTTTCTGTTTGATCTCAGTCGGTGTGCATTAGAGCTCCACTCCATACTTCCAGATATTTATTCTGACTTTCCACTGATGCACCTTAAAATTCACTTTAAGCAGATTTTTCCACCTATTTATTGTTTTTTAAATATGTAGTGCTTCCTTCAAAAATGTTGAAAATATCCTAAAACTTGTTACATGCTACGTTCTAAAATCTTCACATTCTGTCTGTGAACTATGCAGCTTTTATCTTATTCCTGAGTACTTCATGCTCTGCCCAAGACTGGTAGCAGGAAATACTCTTTAAACGCTCCTCCCCTTTAAGAGGCAAGACTATCTCCTGGCCCTGCAGTGTGTGACAGAACTTGGAGGAGCCAGGAGTCACCTGGAGCTGTTGAGCCTTCGGGTGTGGTTAATGCAATTGGGAGCTCAATTTTAAATTGCATTTATTTTTAACTGAACATGAATTAAAATTTAAATAATTACATGGGAGTCATGGCTACAATATTGTATTCCACTTAGGAGATTCTGATTGGTGAAAAAAGAGAGGGTTATTACATCTTTTTCAGAGCAGTATTACACACCCTCCCAGCTGTAGTAATTCAGAGAATTTCCTTTTCAATTACGTTGAGCCAGTTCTCATGTGGCTACACTCATGTTGTGCTGATGCCTGTACATTTTTCTGTGGTCTGTGCTTCCACAGGAGGAACTGATAATGGATGAGTTGTTTGTCCTGAATGGAGAGAAAGGAGAAAGATCTCTTCTGTGCTCTTCAGCTGTGAGGCCATATTTAAGTTATTTTTATTTTTCTCTAGCTATTGCCATTTACTTTAGCCTTACTAGTTAGTGAATATATTTTGGAAATATCTGTATGTGTCAACTCTTTCTAACTGGAACCAAGTGAAATAACTTTATACTTTGTAGGAATCAAGTGTAGATATGTAGATAGGTCAGAGGAACTGGAATAAGCAAACTAAAAAAAAAAGTGAGTTTTGGTGAGACAGATCCAGGACCCTTCCTATTTTCTTTTATTTCTGGACCTCTCCTTTACTACAAGCTTGGAGGGCATGCAAAGCATATTATTTTAGTCATCTAATTACTTTTAGTCTTCAGCTGTCAAAGACTTGCCTTCCTAAAGAGAAGTTCATCTCCATGTGTTTAATTTGTGAATTAGGTTTTGAAAAACAATAGAATCTAAATTTTATGAATTAATTTTGGAAATTTCCTCTCTGTACCCTATGCTGAAGACTTTGACTGTCACTTTTTACGAATATCTTCAAGTCAGCTTAAAGCAATATTTTTCTCTGTTGTTTTTTTCAGATATATTGAATAACTACATTTCTATAATGATGCAATGGAGTTTAACAGTAAATTAGAAAGACTGTGAAATTTTATTTCTATAAGACAATTTAACTGATTTTCCCCCCAGAGAATGCTAAAGTGAAAACGGTAACTACCTTCATAAACCAGGAATGTCCTTGTGTCAAACGAGGGGGATACTGACCTGGGCCTATGTTTTATTGGGACTTTCTGGCCCTCCTCCAGTTGTGATCCCCCTCTAAGGTGCGAGATATACAAAACTGAGGAGTGTACCTGTCAGAGATGTTCCCCTCTTCTATACTACACACTGAATAATCAGGACCCTGGTGCCAAGGGCAGCTGTTTGAGGGATGGACAGAGCTTAGCTGCAGGGACTTGATTGTCCCCATGTGTGAACTTGAAGACTGATAGGATGGGTTAGAGCTGGAAGTGGGGAGACAGGAAGTGCAGGACACAAGCGGGAGCCAGGGCTGCATCTCCCTGAACAGCCATGTCATCTGGTTAGAACTATAGGACTTTGAAACTTTTGAATGACTTCCAGGTTATTAACAATGTTATAGCTTTCAGGGTAGAAGAATAGAACATATTTTTTCAAATAACTTCTCAACATTGAAACGTATGGTATGTGGGTCTCCATTCATATTCCTGTTCGGATCTCCAGGATAATGTACCTTGTCCATGGAAAGGAAAGTGCTTGAGGCAGAGAGAGAGAGCAGACTTCTAGAACGTCCATTAATCACATCTCAGTGCCTCAGTTTCCTCCTGCTGTCCAACAAAAATCTTAATTGTGTATTTCACAAAATAGTCACATGATAAAATGAGAAAATAAACAGGAGATGTGAGATCTAAATAATGTCACATGCCATTTGTGTAGCAATATACAACTGCTATGGCTTTTGGTATTACTCATATAACTAACAGTAGCACATAACTTCTTTTTACTATATTTTACTATATATATGTTACTATATTTACTATTCTATATGTATATCAGTCGGGATATACTTACATCTCACTGGCTAGTTTGACATTTTGGTACAAGCTTAAGAGTCTTATCAACCCAAACCTATCTTGATATCCATTCGGAGACTGCAAGCTAAGTATAGTGCTTTTGAGTGCTATTTAATCTATTGCTTTCCAATCACTTGCAGTGTAAAGATTCATGATATTAAAGCGAACAGAAAAACATTGTGGATTCATTCATGAGAATATCAAATAAGAAACAATATAATGACCAAAACTCACTATGAACCCCACCATACTTCCTAATGAATTATGCCTTATTAATCACAACAGCATCAGTATACATTTGAAAAAGAATAAGTCACCCTGTGTGAGACAGTGAATGCTGAAGGGAAATATTAAAAATAAATGAGCACCGAAATGAGCCTTGCTTTTTGAGGTCAAACAAAATAACAGACCTAAAAAGAGATGTTTTCTTATTCTGTGATTCAATGTCTTTAAAATGTGTTGTCTAGGAACCAGCTAAATTACCTCACCATATTTTTGGTACCAACCCATTCCATGTAATAGCAGAGGGTCTATAGATCTGGGAAATGATCCTTCCAGAAAAATGCCATCAAGTGCCTTAAGTTAGCAGTATCCACTGCTTTTGTAATTATGCTTAGAGAACTTTCACCTTCCTCATGTCCTTGACTCTCAAGAAGATTGAGTTCCTCTCCCTTGCTTTCTCTGGAGGGGAAGGAAGCCTGTGCAAGAAGAACTCAAGTAATAACAGGACATGCTAAGAATCTATCCTGGGTTTGAAATCACTTACACAAAAGCCTTGTTTTTCAAACTAAGCTCTAAAGCAACAAGACATAAAACACATACTGGGTTCCATTTTGCTAGTTTTATTTGCCAGTTTTGGGGAGAAATTTCATTTTGAATTTGTGTTCCTGAGGGAGTTTGTTGTGTGTATGCCCCAACATTCCACTTTTCCATGTGAACTTATCTTTGAATGCATGTGTTTGAATGGGTGTGTTATAAAACCCAAAGAGTACTGTTGCATTTCTGGACTGATAATGGTATTAGCACTTAGAAAAAGGTCACTCTTGGGCATTAGGATCTCTGCCAGAGATTAGCATTCTCTGATGCTTCCTCCCCACAATCTTAGTACAAAGTGAATAGTACAGTGAAAATAAGTCTCAACCCAAACTCACGAAAACACTTATCAGCAAGTGCAATTCAATTCATCAGAAATCCAGTGGGCTCTCCCTTTAATTTAAATGCAAGTGGAACTTGACGGCATCTTACCACCTTCACTCTACCACTGGGGCCTGAGTCATTTTTATCATCCACTAGCTCCACAGAGTATTTTGCTCCCTGCTTTCAGTCTTCCCCGCAGAGAGTCTTTTCTAGACAAAGGAGATCTTTTAAACGATAAGTCAAATCATTTTATTCTCCTGCAAAGACCTGTGATCCCATACCACTCAATAAGATTCAGAGTCAACACAAAGCTCACTCCACAGACTTTGCAGTGATCGGTCTCTCTTCCTGGAATGGGAAACTCCCATTTCTATACATCTGCTTGAATAACTTCATCTCTTTCAAGTCTTGGCTGAAGTGTCATCTTTTCAATGAGGACCAGAATGACCTTTCATTTACTATTGCAACTTGGTAACCTACCTCCATCCCTCCTAACATGCTCAACTTTAAATTTTTGTCCATATCACTTATGGCTTTCTAACATATTATGTAATTTACTTATCTGTTAGTTCTTTTGTTTATGACCTGTCTCCCTGTGCTGGAATGTAAACTCTACGGGGGCAGGTTCTTTGTTTTGCTCACTTATGCTATGTTAAGCACCCCGAATAATGCCTGAAACATAACAGGCTCTCAATAATTACTGAATTAAATGAGTAACACAGATACCTCACCACACAAAATACCTGTTCCTATAAACTCAACAAAATCCCAATTCTTGGGTGTGGCCTGGTGATCTAGCAGTATAGTATACCTGAGAGCAGTCCCACATACATTCAAGGTCCCAGGTTCAAGACCTGGGGCTGGGGGAACAACCATTGTGAACAACTAAATAAAAATAAAGTGCTTCTTCTTCCCTCTTCCTTCTTGTCCACCTACTTGCCTTTATTCCTGCCTGCATCTTTCCTTTAAAAAACAAAAACAAAAACAAGTAACTAATTCTCCATCCTTTTAAGCCACTCCATTAAGCATTTTGAATGAAAGTTTCACTCCAAAATGAATTTAATAATTTTATCTGGACTGGATCAGCAAGTCATCTGAGCAGATCATGACAGTGTGGGACTAAAAGTTATAAAACTGAATAGATGTTAGAATGTCGAGCTTGTCAGAGGCTTACCCAAGAGTTATTTTTTGTTTGTTTGTTTTTTAGAAAGGAAGGAAGGTAGAGGAGGAAGAAGAAACATTTTTATTTATTTGGTTGTTCATTTTGGTTTTTCACCCTCGCCTTGGGCTTTATATGGCCCACATACCAGTGTCTCAGTCACCTGAGCCACGTGACGTACCATCGCCAGGAGTACTTGATGGCAATATTCTTGCTAAGACTTTACAAAAGTAAATTATAAAGGGAATGTTCATCTTCATGTTCAAATTTATAATGAAGTGGGAAACTCAGGATTCTCTTCTATTTGAGATTAGAGGAAGATACAGGTCAGAATTTTCCATCTGAGATTTGATTTATTGTTTTCCATTCAAGGAGCCAAAATGATGTCTCAGTAAAGGTAAAATAAGTCATTGTTCATTTTGATGATTTGGGAGTGATTCAGCAAAATAAGTTAATATAGTAATAATAAAAATATTTCAAAGCTAAATACTCAGTGAATAAATACAAAGCAAAACAAGAATTTTTCTTTCTTTTCTTCTCTTTGTCTTTTTTTCCTGTTTGTAGAGGACACAGATAGAATACCGCCTCAGATTTTCTTTGCTTCACTTTTCTCCAGGTGTCTCAACTACCTGCCCTGCCTCAGCCATCTCTAAGTAACTGATCAGCGCAGGCCTCCTGAAGTTTATCGGTCATAAGACTTAAGACCCTTGCAGACAGGATTCACCAGAGAAGCAGAAGCAATTTTTGTCTCCCAAATCTCAGACAACTTCATTTTTTTCCATCTGGACAAATACGGACTTATAAACAAATAGCAAAGGGGATTTTGGGAAGTAAAGTTGCCAGCATATAACCAAATTAACTATAGAACAATCCAGCACAAATACCATATAAGGGCTACAGAATATGTTGTTTATTTCTCCAGGAGCTGTCAAAGGGGTCAGATGACTCAGCCCATAAGTTCAGGTTGTTAACCACCAGTGGGGTAAATTTTGACCAGTGGGAGATAGGAGATGGGTAGAAGCTTTCAGGGAAATTTCTTCTTTGGTCCTTGTTTTTATACACTACTCCTGGACAGCATACTTTTCCAGTGAGTTGGTTGACAAACACTTCCTATGGTCAAGCAAACTGGTGGATCATATCAGATTCTGAAGCTTAATCAAGTTGGTAACACATCACCATGTATTTGCTTCTTATTCTTCTTTCTTGTATATCCTCTTTTCCTTACCCTTGATGCTTTGGGACTGCAGCTTTCAAGGGAGCATTTAGCACTTCAGCCATAGAAACCCCTGCTAAAATTCTACCCAGAGAAATATTGCAATGAAAGTGAGGGGGGAGAGCTGTAAGAAAATAATTGAGGCGGTTAAGTGTGCTTATGATTCATGTGAGGCTCAGTTTATTTGCATATGATTCAATGATAGAAGTAATAGTATTTCAAGAACACCATTATCTTTCTTCATTGAAAGTGTCCATGGACAATTATTTGAGACAAAAAAACCCAAAAAACTGCGTCAGGCAGATTCTTCTATGATTTGTAGCTTAAACTGTCAGTAAGAATTTACATTTAATGAAAGCATTGCTCTCTGGTAACTTCTGAGCAGTAATCTACCATAGCTCAAAAAGCAGTGAAAAGCTTGTTATTCATATTTATTTACATTTCTGTGCCAGTCTGTGTTTTCAAAATACTGTGATGGACTGAATGGAGGAAGAGCCTTGATGTGCATCGTCAGCTCAATTTGCCCACTTTCCTCAAATGGGTAAGTCATCACATCTTATTTGACCATTCATCAATGAGACAGGTAGGAGACTTCTTTCCTGATATTTTAAGCCTATTTTTAAAATGCTAAAACACAGAGCACTACTATGGACTAGAGTAGTAAGTCTGCATTCTTAAGATAGACCATGAGAGTATGGCATTTTCTCTCCCTCTCTCCAATAGTTCGTTAGAGGACCTGCAATTTTTTTTTTTCAGATGCACAAGATCCTGTGCGCTCTCTGTCATCGCCTTTCACACACGGTTGTATTTTCCTATATTTGGCTAGGTAGGGGCTGGAGATTGGTTTTAGTAGACTCCCTATCCATGGAATTTAGATGTGAGGAGTAATACGGTGGCCATGACCCAGTGATGGTCAGCAATCCAGCTGTTCCCCTGAGGAAACTGCCTTCCCAGGGAAGGAGTTCAGGTGAAACTGATGTGTCACAGAGTCTGGCACCTATTACTCTATGACAAGAGGATATGCCAATAGAGTGGAAGAAACTAATTCAAAAAGTGAGACTGGAGATTCAGATAAATTACTTGTGAGAAATAGTGCATATCCTTGATTATGTTTCATAGCAAATTAGTCTCTATCAGCGCAGAGAACCAGGAAATGTCATCAGTAGTCTCAGTGGCTACCAATATCTTTCATCTTTGAGGGCATCCCTCCACCACCACTACCCGTCCCCCCCCGCCCCGCCCTCATCAAATTTGGGCCGCTAGGGTGCCCACAAAGCACCCCAGTGCTCTCTCTGTCATAGTTCCTGCCAAACTCAGAGTTCTCTGGATGTTTTCAACAGAAGATGATGACAGAAATGTTCTGAAATACTTCTGACATTCCTCGGTCACTTATTTCCGGAAGCAACGTCTGTGCAAATATTTACATAGCCCTATCCTTTCCAGGAAATTTGCCTTTGGATTAGTCCACCCTCAGGCATAGTCAGGGAACGTTTTAAGGGTAGAAGAGTTTAAGGGCACAGGAAGGGTTGTCACGACGTGGGGCTTTAAACAACAGTTTCTTTCACGGAATTCAAGTGATTCTCTGGTCTGGGAAGTTTTTGCTCTCGAGTGGGGTGGCGGGGAGGGGGAGCGCGCGGGCACACACACACACACACACACACACACACTCGAGTCCTGGATGTATTGACCAGCCTGCATGCAGGAGTCTGGCGGTGCCTCTGAGGAGGCCGCTAGGCTGCCATTCTTTTGAGTCATCTCCCACGGTGCTCGGAGCGACTTCGCTCCAGGCCCGGAGATCTGGAGTCATTTGGGGTCACCCTTGCGAGCCAGGCCGGCTCATCTGCGTTGGTCTGGACGGATGGGACGCTTCTGTGGCGCTCAGGTCGGGAGATGCCGACTCAGTCTCCACCGCGGTGATCTCTGGACGCCAGGGCTTCTCTTGGGGGCCAGTAAAGGGTGAGTCAAAGCAAAGAGACCCCGCACGTCAGAAGCTCGGCGCGCCCGGCCCGCGGCTCTGCAGGCAGCGGAGAAAGGGCAACCTGCCGGGAGCGGAGAGCGAGCGCCGCACGCCGGGGGTTCCACTCCGGCCTGGACAGCTAGCCGGGGGCGGGGAGCCCGGAGCACCGCCCCACCGGCGCGCCCCGCCCGTAGGAGAGGAGGGGCTGCGGCGCCGCGGACCACTGGAGGCGCAGCACCGCCGCCGCCGCCGCCGCCGCCGCCGCTGTCCGTGCCGGAGACCGCGGCTCCGCGCAGGCGGCGCCCGCGCCCCAGCTCCGCCACCAGCCCGCTGGCCCTTTCGCCCACTGGGGCGGTCTCTGCCTTCCGCTGCTGCTGCTGCTGCAGAATCGGCTGCGCCGCTGCTTGCTTTCCAGGTAGGTGTCCTAGCTGTAGAGGGACCCCTGGAGCGGACACGATGATGCCCGCACCGCGGCCCGGTGGTATTGTGCGCGTCCGGAGGACCGAGGACCCCGAGGTACACGCGGGTCGACAGCCTGGCGTTCGACCCCCAGAGGCGTGGCTGCCCCTTCAGCCCCTCACGGGGTCCCCTGGCTGGAAAGTCCGGAGGCTGGAGCAGCTGTGTCTGTTAAGCCTCGCGGCAGAGGTAGGAGGGGGCGTCTGGGTCACAGTGCCTGCTTACCGCCCTCCCCTCCCGCTCGTTGTTGGGGAATTCCGGCCCCCGACTCTCGCGCCGGCATTCCCCCGCGCCTCCCGCCTCCCGGCTCCCCCGGCTGTGCGGGATTGAAGATAGGGCTGGGAGAAGGACTGATGTAATTGTCAGCGTAGACCCGAACCCGCGCGAGTGAGAGCTCTGGCGCCCGCTCCAGCTAGCGCCTACGCCGCACCTTGCAGGGATTCCAGGCGGCCGAGTGGACGGGCTGGGGAAGTTGTGCATTGGATTTTATTGTGTGCGTGCACTGCGGACCGCCCTCGCGGGGCACCCCTGCCCACCCGCTGCTGGCTCCCCTGCTGCCTTCCTTGCAGCTGTAGTCCACACCACCACCCAGGGCCCAGTCAGCCTTCTCCGGTTCAGACAGGGACAGGGTTTGCATTGCAGTCAAGACGTGCTTCCTCTGCATTGAGCCGGGAAATGCCCGCAGATCGCGTCGCCGAAGATGCTGGGGGGGTGGGGGTGGGGGTTGTAAGGGGGGCAGGGGAGGAGGGGATGGACCTGGAGAGGAAGCTGGGAAGAAGTAATGACACTAGCAGATTTTTTAAAAAGCTCTGTGCGTAGACACATCCGCATGACACCTTATAAGCGGGTTTTGAAAGTTATGACCAGATACTGATTTTGTGGCAGTTCTGTGATATACCTGAACCGGTAGCTTAAACATAGAGACTTAAAGCTGGGGAAAGCATTACATAATGGACATCAAGCAAATGACACGAAACTAAGTGAACCCACTGGGTTGCCAGATTATTTCTTTCTCCCGGACTCAAAGTCCTATGGCTTTTTCTCTATAAGAACTTCTATTTTTAAATACATCTCTAGACTCGTTTTATATTCAGTTGTGATCCCCCCAAACAAAATAATTTTTCTTGACTATTTTCTTAAATTAAAAAATTGCATGCTAATAGATCTTTATATGTCACAGAGCAGATTAATAAATGTTGCCTTTCTTTAACGGTAGAATTAAAACATCCCATCTTAATATTAACTTTGTTTACCTCCTGTTATGTTTTTCCCTCTTCCTCCTTCCACCTTTATTATTTTAGAAACATTTCTACAATTTTAAGTACTGCAAGCTCACAATGTTGATATTCCTAGCAAATGCTACAGCACTGCAGATACAAAGACTAATAGTAAATGAAACAGAAGACTTTACAATAACTCGAAGTGAGCAGAGTTCCCAAGGTCGAAGGGAAGCTGCAGTGTAACTCAGCTATAATCACCTACAGAGGATATGTATAGCCCTCATTGGGTTATAAGGAAGGCCCTGATTGGAGGAATATTGTCCCTGTTCTTTTACCGCTGGATTTCATATGTTCCCCCTAAAAATATTTTTTCTCAAAGTAGAAACAAAATATTTTGAAATTAAAAGCTTTGTTTTTGGAATGGTTAAAATACTTGGTTTTGCTTAGGTTTGCAGTTGTGATGTTAGTAACATTCTGTGAAGGAATTCTTTTAGGGATACTTCTGTTTCAAATTATGGTTTATCAAGATGTCTCTTGGTTATAGTACGATTCTGTTGGACTTTTGCAGGATGACAAATTACAGTGTTCTTATCTCTAGATTACTTTAACCTATGTTAACTTTATTCCAAGAAGGAAGATAAAGTCTTTCCAAGATGAAATGCTTATGGTTGGAGATCAGTAATATCACTGCAAAATAGAAATAGGTAAATGCATAAATTGATAAAAGTTATATGCAATGTTATTCATGAAATTGTTGGGCTAGGAAGATTACAATTTTATTAAATGTTTTGGTAGCATTCAGTAATCATTCCATAGATAATTACTTACTGAGCACCCATCTGTCCTACATATCTATAGGCACTGTGGGATACAAATAAGAATTAAGTAGATGCCCCTGATCTCAAGAGGTTGTCAAATAATTTGGAAGGATAAGACATAAATTTTCAAAAAAGGGATTTATGTTTTTATTGCAAAAGGTAGGACATAATTATAATATGTTAACATTTTTTTAATCTTAAAAAAAGTCTCCTACTATCTGCTAACTTCTGGACTTTGTTACCTTTCTCCACTCAGCTTTGTGTTACCAAGATTCATCCTTGTTGTGTGTATGTGTAGTTCATTGACTTCCAGCTGTACAGTTTTCCACTGTGTGTCTGTAACGCATGTTTTCCTATTCTCCTGCCAGTGTCCTTTAAAAAAAAAAAAACCCGCAGCAAGTACTGGTGGAGTAGTGATTAGACACAGTCTGTGTGCATCCCAGGGTCCCAGGTTCATATCCTTGGGCTGGAGGGAACAACCAAGATGAATAACTAAATAAAATAAATAAAATGCTTCTTCCTCCTCTTTCTTCCTACCTGCCTCTGCTCACCTTCTTTCCTGCCTGCACCTTCCCTTTTAAAAAAAACAGAAGAACAAAGTGTGCTGCTCTTATCATTCATGTTTTCTGGGGCACATATCAGTTGGGTTTTTTTGGATGAAAACTAAGATATAGAATTGTGAATAGTCAACTTAATAGGTACTGCCACAATATTTTCCAAAACTGTACTAATTTACACAAACCAGGGAAACAAGCTAACACAAATAAGCAAGTACATAATTTTCTCCCATATATGTGTGTTTGTGTGTTTAAATACAAATAATTTTTGGTGGCCTCTGGTGGAGTAGCAATTTAGTCTGCTACCTTCTGCCAAAGTAGTCCACATACATCCCAAGGACTGGGGTTGGTGACCTGGTATGAATTCAGGGGCGGGCGTGGGGTGAGAAGCAAACAACCAAGATGAGCAACTAAATAACATAATGTGCTTTTTTTTCTCTCTTCCTGCCTGCCTGCCTGCCTACTCCCCTTCATTCTTGCCTGTACCTTTCCTTTAAAATAAATAAATGCAAATAAGTTTTAAACAGCAAGAGACTGATTAACATAAAACTAGGATGGCAGTTTTCTTTTGGGAAGACTAGGGAGATATTTGGATATGAATTATCGGTAATGCTCTAGTAGAGTTTGATTGTGAGTTCATAGGTGATCATTGCCTTTAAAAAGTAAGAAAGGTCATACATAAATCAGAAAAAATGTAACGTTCTAAGGAAGAAGAAAATAAGGACAATACAGGACTATCACAGGCAGAATAGGACACTATGCCAGAAGTCCATAATTTGTCAATCAATTAAGGGATAAGGAAGTAGCCACAGGGTGTGGCAGCATGAGTCGCCAAGAGTTCATGGCAGAGACTTGCACTGAGGGTGAACAGGCCTTCTGAGAAGAGGACGATTATCTTAGAGGAAATGTGGAGCCATAGGCAATTTTCCCATAATGAACCACTTAAAGTGTTTATTGAATGGCTGGGGGTGGGGAGAGAGAGCCAAGGCAGGGACCAAGTTAGGAGGCTGCTGATTGAGATGTGAGCTCTCAAATTGGAGAAAACTAAAACGAAAGAATGAATCTAAGTAAATCCTGGGAGAAGACTCCCAAGTTTTATGATCTTAGATTAGAAGAGGAAGGAGCCAAAGATAGTTGACTATAATTAAAAGAAATAGAGAAGTTTCTGTAGGAGCCTTTGTTTTGTTTTGTTTTCAGAAGAAGCACTTTATTTATTTTATTCAGATGTTCATCAATGGTTGTTTCCGCAGCCCTGAGTCTTGAACTCCAGACCTTGGGAGGTTGGTGGACTGCACCTGTTTTAACCCACTAGGCCACCAGGGTGCACTCTGTGGGAGCTTTTATTGTGATTTAACCCTGTTAACTGTGGGCGATAGATTTTCAAGGTCACCTTTGAAAACTTGGGCGTGGACACTTAGGACACTCACATTGAGGAATGTGCTCCTCTAATGATGTAGCTGAATGAATGTAGAAAAGTATCTGAGAGGGAAAACTACATAACATTCACTTGTATTATTTGTTAATTTGCTAATGTAAATGAGGTGCATCATTTTTGGTTAAGATGCGAAGAAGGTGTTTTGTCACTGACAGTGAGTTAGGGTTCATGGAGTTGCGAATATGCTGGGATCACTGTCAGATGAATCGCAATCAAATCCCACTTGACTGCAAGTTGTGTGTGATTTGAAAAAAAAACCCAACTGATTCTTGGTTAACATACATCTAAATGAAGTCAAATAGCATTTTCCTTTCAGTACAGAGAATAAGATAAAATTGAAGGATTGTAAACTTCAGTGATGATATTTACTTCCATACTGTTTCCCATTTAATATTGCAAGGTAATGGCAGTGCATTTATTTTCTCTGACCTAACCCTTGATAAAGATGAAGGATTTCCAACCCCTTAAATTCTGGCCATTGTAGCAAAAGTTGGATATGCTCTCCACTGGGGACAAGGATATGGCTTTTTATTTCTAAGGCTATTCTGAAATAAAATGTAGTGTCATTTTGATTGAATATAATTTTAGCTGACTAATTTGCAAATGTGATAGTTTTTCAGTATTTTCTCATATTCTGAAGTTTCTTTTCTGATTTTATTTATACTTGACGTTTTTTTCATCTATTTTCTCACTGATTGTGCATTAGCTAATGTAATTGATAACTGCATAGTTTTAAGAGAATCTAGTTCTTAATTGTCTTCTTCTGGCATAGTAATTTGGGGAACATCTTGGTGGTACATCTAACAGTACTTGAATGGAAGTATGCAACATCTTTGATTAAACAAGCAAACACAAAAAAACCCAGACAACCCAAGGAAAGACTGTTGTTTACCATTTAAGTCAGAAGTTATCAAAAAGCTCATAAGAAAGTAAAAATTTCTCTGCTCCTCTATTACTTAGGGATGACTATCACATTCCTCCCTTCAGCTACTTTTTCTTTACTCTCCTAAATAAGTATTTATTTAACTATTTGAAACTCAGAGTGGACTTGGTAGCTTTGGTCAAGACAAAGAATTAAAATTAATTTTAGGATAACTGACGTGATGTATCTTTCAGTTACTAAGATTGGTAGTCTGCTGTTCTAGCGTGGTTCTGAGTTTCCATAAACTTTGGAGGTCATCTGCATCCATCTATTTAGTTACCAAAGTCCAGTTGATCTCTTTCCCAGAGAGGTGACCAGTGTTGGTGGGTCTCTTGTGAGGGTGACATAGGCACATCAGATGCCTTCTTCATTTAGTGTTTGTTAAACACCGAGATGCCATCTTAAGTGCTGGGTCATCAGCCTGCCTGCCTTCAAAGTTCTGTTCCAAACAGAATCCACCAGAACCAATCATGAATCATGACTGAATCTATAGGATGTATGTGGGTTGGATCTGGCTTTGTTTTTAGAATTTGCATGAAGTATCTATTTTTTTTTAAAGCTTTTATATATTTATTTTTATTTAGTTGTTCACATTTGTTGTTCACCCTGGCTCCGGGTCTTGAACCCTGGACTTTGGGATGTACATGGGATTGCTCCCAGGTGTATTAGACCACTGGGCCACCGGGGCACATCCAAAAGTATCTATTTTTTCTTTTGTTCCCTAAACTTTTTCCAGGTTTATGTTTAGACTTACTTGAGTTGAGAGTGCTATGGAGGAAGGAATGCAACCCTTGTAAAGAGTGGTTATTTTAAATGTAGTTCTATTTTATTGGTTTTCTAAAAGTGGAAGGCTTTTTACCATGAGTCAGTCCTTTTCTCATGAAGACAAATGTTACCAAATAAGAGAAGGGATTGTTGGATGGGTGAATTCAGATCTGTTAGGAATGGAAAATGTCTTAATGTTAAATTGATTTTTAAAGAGAAACATAAAAAACAGACAAATATGAATGCTTATTAAGAGAGCCAACTTGGGCGTTATAGGGAATTGAGTATATTTGAGTCATGATGGTCTCAAGATGTGGTTTATGGTGGTTTACATAAGTGCATTTTCTTGTGAGTTTGTGTTCACTTTGTGTATGAATACAGATTTTGCATTAAAATCGGTCATAATGTAAATGTGAAATATCTATACATTATAAAGATGATGTTAATGAGGTGATGAATTATAGGAAGCAAAGAATCCAGTGACCGCTGTGGTTTGAAAGATCACTGGAAAATGAAAACTATACTGGGTGAGGGAATTCTGCTCTGTAGGGCCAGCATCTGTGGAAATCTATGGTAAGGTGACAAAAGGCAGGGCTAGAGAGGAAGCCAATCAAATAGCTCAATATTCAGGACTACCTAAGGGATAGATGTCTTAGAGTGAGTCTTTAAGTATGTAACTTAACTCTTAAGCTTAAATTAGATTTAAGTAAGACTAAATACAAATAAGTAGCATTTAAAGAAAACTTTGACAGATTTTTATTGAAATATGTTCCACCAGTATCATGAGACTGAGTAAAAAGAATTCATGATGAATACGCCAAAAATTATTTCTTCCATTAGAGATGATGAATTCTTTATGTTGGTTTAGAAATATATATGAAGAAAATTCCTAGACACTGGAAATGGTCATATTTACCTGATATGCTGGTGCTCGAATAACCTTTATGTTAGAGTCATAAACTGTTAGAACTAAAAGGGATTAAAAAAATCTTCTATTCCAACCTCTCCCATTTTCCAGGTGAGAAAGCTGAGGCCCAGAGACTAGCCCCATGTGCAAATACAGCTAAGCGGTAATGTGCCAAATAATTTACTTCACTTATGTTGGTGGTAAAAGCAAATAGAGCTTTTCCCCAAATTATGGGTACTGAATGATAAGCTGAACCAATAGCAGCCTCTACAGTGGGATTTTAAATTTCCTTTCTATTATTTTTCTTCTTTAGCAGTTGGCATAGAAAGTGAAACCATATATACATAATACATGCATGCATTATATATACATACACATATGTGTACATATATACATATGTATGTGTATATACATATAGATACACAAATATATACATATACATATATATATTATGTATAATTCCCCATAGATACTTAGAGTAAAAGTTTTGTGTTTGAGGGTATGATGAGAGGAATGAACACTACAATTATCATTACTTACAACTTTTTAGTATTTGTTACTTTGATACCCATAGCTTTGTCTTTTAAATCAATTGGCAAGAAAGGATAGAGACAAAATAAATTCTTGTGCTAAATACTCTTCTACCTCTTCTCCTTTGTCATTATCTTTCCATGTGCTAGTAAAAGAGAAAAAGTATAGAGGGAATTGGGTCAGGAATAGATATTAACTCTGACTTTTTTTATCTTTCAAGGCAATTTTCTCTGTAACTCTTGAGAGAGACCAATCCACCTTTTGAAAAGAGTGTGCAAGTAGAAGGGAGAACAACAACAGTATATTTATAGAACCATTTTTTTCCAAAAGTCAAACCTAAAATAAACCTGGCCTCAATTTCCAGTAATAGCTTGATTTCACAACTCTTAAACCAGTATCAAAATTTTATCATAAATTTGAAGAAGTTACCTTCATTTTTTTATATGTAACAATAATGTGATGTTGACTCAATTAACAAACTGTTATTAAATACTAAAATTTGAAGAATAAAGTATCTACAACATTAAAATTTTTAAAAAGTTAAATGTCATTTCTGGAGATAAAGTCCTAAGTCTGATTTTCTTTTAAATTAAGAAAACATTTTTGCTTTTTTTTTTATCAATAGCAGCTAGACACACTCTATCATATTTTCATCCCATCAGTCAATAATCAGAATAGTTTTTGTTGTCTAGTTTCCCTTGAATAGAAAACGCAGCAGAGTTTGAATGGCATGTTAATTATGAAAAGACATTAATAAAATGCCATCTCCAAAGCAGGCCAGCAAATATAGGCTTCATGTGACACTCTGTGAGGAAAGACAGGGAGAAGGAGGGTGCAGAATCCATAAAAACTCAGGACACTGGAACTGAAAAGTCAGGTAAGTTAGCAGATGGATATTATATCCCAGATTGTCTTCCAGGCTCATTTCAAAAAGTGCCAACCAAAGAAATGAAAGTGTGAATGTGAAGACTTCTGAGATGAGATATTAGGGAAGATGTCTGTCTCTACACTTAAAAAAAAAAAAAAAAAAAAAAAAAAATCTTTTAAATATCATGAAGAATACACAAGGTTTAGGGGGCATAAGATAAAAGAGAAATTAAACTCCTTTTAAGAGAAGATAGTATGCGTAATAGGCTGAAAATAGACATTACTGCACTGATAAGAAACTATTTATACTATGTCATAGATAAGGTATAACTCCTTAATATCCAAAGAGCACCGATGCATCAATAAGAAAAGCGACTGTTAATCTTGTGTTTTTTGGTCTTCTGTGGTCTTTAATATGCCTTCATCTCCATGACAGAGACAGGAATGAAATATCAGGTATTTTATACCACTTGGGCTGCTATCCCAGAAATCCCATAAACTGAGTGACTTTTAAACAGCATGCATTTATTTCTCACGATTCAGGAGACTAGAAGCTTGAGGGGATGACAATGGCAGTTTAAGTGTCTGCTGAGAACTAGCTCCCTGGTTGATGATGCCGTCTTTTCACTATCACATGTGGAAGAAGGGATGAGTTAGCTCTCTGAGGTCTCTGACAAGCTAATAGAAAAAAAAAAGGAAATGAAGAACCTGAAAAGGAATTGCAAATGGCACATATTTTATGAAATGATGCTCAGCTCATGGTAAGAGAAATACAGTTAGAGGTATTTAACTACTGAATTGGCAAAGATCTTAATATTTATTAGGGGAAACTGACAGGCTCCTACATTGTTGGTAAGGGCACAACATGGCACAGCATCTATGGACAGCCGCTTGGTAATATTGCTAAAATTAAAAATTCACCTATTGGAAGGCATGGTGTGTTGAGATATATCTAAGAAGTGGGGAATGTACACATAGAAAATTATTTTAATGTGTAGAATAACTACAATAAAAAATCAGTTTAAAAAAATGGTACCACTTTAATAGCACGAAAAAAAAATCACCTATCTTCTCACTTCAGAAAATCTAGGAAAATGTTCTAGTGATAGACAAGTACATCACAGAATGAATTTGTGCAAAGACATCATTGCAACATTGTCTGTAATGACAAGATTTAGAGAGAGCTAAATATCCATCAATCTGGGTTTGCTTAAATAAAGTAGGAGCAGAAACAAAACTAGGTAAATGTTAAAAAGAATGATCAGTCTCTAATTGTGTGTGAGTGTGTGTGTGTATACACTTATATGGTTAGGGAACAACTCACAATACCGTGTAGTTTATAGTCACTGGTGTTAAATACAACTTTATAAGTAAGTGTTATGCTTGTAGCTATAAAGATTATCTCTAGCGGGTTACATAAGAACTGGTAACTGTGATTACCTGTAGGTAAGAAAACTTGGTGGGTGGAGTAGGGATAAAGAGAACACTTATTTAAAACACTTTATTACCTTTTGAATTTTTAAACATGTGAACATGTCATATGCTCAAGCTGAGATAATTTTTAAATTTCATGAGGATCACTGGTACTGATGGAGACTGGTTGCATAGTTGTAACCATAACATTCCTTGGCAATTTTGAGGCCCATTCTGTATTGATTCTTGATATAAGAACGTGGTGATTGCTGTAAGGACTCACCCTCTCTACTATCCTGAGAGGCTAAAGTTCCAAGAGGAGCAAAACTGGAAGTGGTTGCTCTTTGGAAATGAGTGAGCAAACCTTGGTTCGCTTGCCCTGCCCTTGCTATTGTGCCACTGGCTACTGGGCCTCCCTGGCAGGGAGACCCAAAGAACATGGATTAGGGCCGGAGTGAGCGTGAGAGTTCAGAAGGTGGTGGCAGAAGCCTGCGACCAAGAGAACACAGAAATGGAGATGATGATTAATTGCCACTGCAGCTCCATCAGATGCAGCTTTTGGAAATCAAATAGAGGAAATGTTACTTGATGGGTCACAGCCTTGAGATCCTCTGAGATTTGGTAAGGTATCTAGGAATTTGCATACTAAAAAGTATCTTGGTTTTAGGAGCCTCTTCTGGGAATCGCTGATCTCTTCCACTCTTATAGATAAAGTTAGCCCCTTCATTCCCTGGAATATTTTTATAATTATTTCCAAAACCTTTTATGGTAGTTTACTCTTAAACATCTGCTTTCATCAGAATCATTGTTTCACCATGTATTTGCTCTCTTGAGCTCACAAAATACTACTGATACTAAATTCTAGTATTGTAAGAGGGAGAAGACAGAGATAGCCACTGAATTACTAGTGGGTCACAGCTTTGGGAAGAGTAATCAATTGTGTATTGATAATGGATTTAATCATTATGAGTTTTACTGAAAAAAGGGAAGGGATTGGTGATGATTCAGGTATCGTGCTGTAAAATGATTTTCCTTAAAAGAAATAAAGTGTTTAATTATCATTAATACATATTTATTCAAAGTCAGTAGGCAGACTTTCATCTGAAATCAGTCATTTAAAATCAGAAATTACACTTAACAACTATATAGGGCAAAACAATGCTACACAGTCTCTTTTAGCCTCTAGCAGTGAAGTTAGGATTAAATATATAGCCTAATAAATTAATCAAGCACATAATATACTTCCTTTTTTCTGTAAAAGTTCTGATATTTTAATGACTATGTTTTTTCAAACGGTTTATTTGCAAACTGGGGGAATAGACAGCAGTCTAGTAGCAACATGAGAAGCTTTAGGTGTCAAAGCTGAGCAATTTGATGAGCATAGGATGATAGAAGGGGGTGGAAGAAAGTCAGAGGTGGTTGATATCAAGAAGAGACTCTAGGAATGGTCTTTGGGGGTCTTGGTTTTATGGAAGGTTTGTGGAAGTATCTGGAAGACCCTTTCCATAACTTTCTAGTTGAAATTTCAGAATGTATTTCATCCTTAATTCTTGTATTTATTTTATCTGTTTCCTAATATAATTTGGGGAGGAAGTTTAATCTTTTATGAATGAACGTTTAACCACATTTATTTAAGAGATTCAGCAGCATATATTAAATACATATGACCATGGTATTTTACTGAATAGTTTCTTTGTCACACATTCCACTTATTTCTAATACATCTTTTCTAATAATAACCTGCTACCATGTGGCTCTTTTTATCAGAATACTCCTTTTTTCAGAGATGCAGTGTATATTTGAAGGATGAACCCTGGAGTAGATTTCACAGATACCCAGGTTCTGTTCCCAGTGTCTCCACTGGTTAAGCCTCAGACTCTGGGCCAGGAACCTCTGGGAGTTTCATTTGATAAATGAGGGCAAAACAGTGGTGATTGTAATGATTGCATTTCACATTAGGATGTGAAAACACTTAGAAAACTATTAAGTCTTATGTAGGTAGAAAGGACAATTATCAATCATTAAATCCCCATTTACCTAGAATTCAAATAACCAGAAAACCATTTTTTTCCTTGTAGACTTGTCAAGTGATAACCGATTTAATGCTAATTTGTCCTGTGGCACTCTGCAATTTAGAAGTGCCTTAGAAATCAAATACCAATTATAATTGTATTACATTTCAGTCATTTAAAAAAATAGTCTACAATATGGTATTTTGAAAATTAGTTTATTATATGCAGAAGGTCTAAGTAGAACACCCCAGTTTATGACCAATTTGTGGTAGGGGAGGCGTTAACCTCTAAAATCAGCCCAATGCTGGCTGTTCTGGAGGTGCTGTCCTTTTCCGTCCCCACCCAGCACTTTTGTCTCCTCTCAGCCCCTGTTGCCTAGCC